>CM022947.1:91807743-92175728 GCA_012931725.1 Litsea cubeba
GAGAGAGAGAGAGAGAGAGAGAGAGAGAGAGAGAGACGAGAGAGAGAGAGAGAGAGGAGAGAGAGAGAGAGAGAGAGAGAGAGAGCGAGAGAGAGAGGAGAGAGAGAGAGAGAGAGAGAGAGAGAAGAGAAGAGAGAGAGAGAGAGCGAGAAGAGAGAGGAGCGAGAGAGAGAGAGAGGAGAGAGAGAGAGAGAGAGAGAGAGAGAGAGAGAGAGATCCTTCCTGCTATTTAGGAATCAATTGATTCCTTAATAAATTTGGATTCTTTATTTGGATAACTTTATGACTCTTTTATTTAGTACTTAATAGTGTGATTTGTCAGTTGCTGAATAGAATGTCAGAATTTGAATTAGGTGTTTTATTGCCTTTGAATTCTTTAAATGCATTATAAAGGTTGTCAGCAAGCTTGTTCTGGGTAAGAGATTTTAAGATTATGATATGCCAATTGCTGCTTCTTTGTGAAGTGCTGTTAGTATGCACTATGCTCCATTCGTATGCAGTATGAATACTGGTGTAAGGCCATATTTCTTGTTATCTCACATTCTTCCTTTTCCTTCCCATCACTACTGCTATAGCAACCCCTGATTCTGGTTTGAGGATTGAGGTTGTAGTTTCTGCTTTCCTACTGCCTGATGTTGTGCATGGTGGATGCTATTGTTTCTCCTTTCGGGGTTTCTTGGTTAACTATGGATATGCTTGTTTAACACTAATTCCACGTTCCATCTCCATAGAGGAAAGCGCTCCACACTGTGCACGGGGAAATGGTTTTCCACGAACTCGAGGAAAAATACTTCAAAAATTCCTCCTTCGGCATGAAACCCTGAAAAGTAGTGAACACGGAAAATTGGAGCCTTTTTCGTGCCACCAAGGGAGCATGCACGTGGGGACATGATTTGCATGGACTTTAGTAAGAATAGTTAAAAAATTTCCTCCTCCGCATGGAAAAGTGCTGTACCAAATGGTGGAAAGTAGTGAACATGGAAAATCAGAGTCTTTTCCATGCCACCAAGGAATCCTCGGCTTTACACAAATGTGTCCTACAAGTTGGTGCAGAACCCCTATAGATTTCAATCGTCAAGACAGCTACTGCATGATTTTTGTGTAGCAGCTTGAATTTTGAATCCATCATAGTCCGCATTCCATGTTCAGTTGGGGATCTTCCTATCTAAAATTTTATCTATACTGCATGCTGTTTTTGGGTTCATCGTCTGTCAATTAGGACATATGAGAAGCCCACAAAAGGCATATTTTAAGGTCCTGCCTGCTGTTCTAATTTGATCAGTTCTTACAATTTGCAGACACGTATTTCAGAGAGATTACTGCATTACAGGACATAAGTGAAACAGACCCTCTGTTCATGGTTTTGTGGATTGCTACTATTTGAGGAACTATATTTGATTGTTGGATATTCAGTGGTATAAAAGTTGTCTAATTTGTGGGGGTTAGTAAAACCCGAGAGTGATAGGCATTCATTTGGAATTTCGGATTACTAGATAATTGGTCTAGATCGATAAGTTCGGTACCCTCTGGTTTGATTTTGGTTTGGAAGGAAGAAAGAAGTTATTCAATGCCTCCCGTAGTGGCAACTCAGAGTTTAATTTGGAAGAAAGAAAGAAAACTATTACAATGCCTCATATAGCGGCAACTCAAAAGGATGTCCACAATCTTTAGGCCAGATACACAGCCCCTATCTCATTCTGTTGAGAATTGAGTACCCTAGTGCTCAAATGGACCAAGTAAATGGGAGGAATTGTGACTATGGTTAATAATATTTTGGTAAAGAGTATTGTTTGCAAATTTTGTGATGGCCTGTCTACAAAGGGATTTTGACTGAGGTTTTCATTATTATGCATGGCTCCTAGTATTATTGGCAAGGGCATTTTGACTAGCCTCCCAAAACGTAACTTTGTATGCAACAAATATCAATGGTGGTGAAAAGAGTTGTTTGAAGGATAAAAGACTCTACTTATAGGTATCATTCCTAAAAGTAAAATTTGCGGGTTTGGATTCCACTGGCAAGCATCCAACAAATGATCTCATCATAAAAGAATAAGTCAATGAAAACCCTAAAGCAGGTTGTGGTATAGACCCAAACCCTACAACAGATTATAATACCAATCCTTTGTCAGAAAACCTTTCATCCAAAGACAGTGGACCAGATTAACCACCATCAACTGATCGATAACTAAAATTCCAAATGAGTTGAACAAGATAGGTTTCATCGTCAAAGATAATCACTAACATGCTATGGCGAATTCAATTGTTAGATCTAGATGGATATTAAATCAAATTGCTCGATGGCACCTACTACAAGATACCATTCGCCATCATTTAATTCAACATAATCCAATCCTTGGATGGAAGAGCTTAACACGCCCACACCATGCAGCATGGTTCAAAATAGCACGTAGCGGCCACATTATTGGCCGTAGCGGTCGAGCGTTTCAAACCTAGTAGAGCCAAGCAGGTTTAATTTTAAACATTGTTTTTCCTATTTCTTCTCCTTAGTAGCCTTTCCTAAAGTTGTCATTATCATTATATGGTCTCAAATCACTAAAAATACACAACATTGGTTGTTATACAAGATTCATATTTTTTTTACCACTTAAAAAACTCCCAACGCTATGTATCGCCCGCTACGTAGCGTTTTGGCGCCCGCCGCAACCGCTATTTTGATCCTTGCTATGTAATAGTAAGGGCGTCATAGAAAATCAAAGATTACCCTCTAAGCTTAAGCTTATAGCGTAAGAAAATTCACATGTCTATCTTCATTTCATTAAGTGCCTAGAAGGAGATGACACATTCATTTACATTGCCCTTAGTGGATACAATCACACATGATGTGACTTATCCTTCCACTTTGTAATCTTAGCTATCAAATTCTAAACGATGAATGATCTAGATAATTGTCACCTATCCTTATCAATAAAGAATTCTGAAGATGGCGACAACAAATTAACTATTCTAAATAAGATCCGTAATTATCTATTATTCTAAAGATAACAATAAAAAATGCAAAGTAAACATATTGGTTGTGCAAGGGGCCCATGGATCTACTGCTTAACTAATTGTGCTTGTGCTTCCTACAATAAACTGTTGGGCCAAGTGGACCTTTGTCATGCCCATGTACATTGGCCCATTGAGTCTTGACATGGATATTGCCTGTGACCCAGAAGCCCATTTCGGGGCAATCCTCTTGACTGCATGAGGTGGACTTGAATGTAAAACAGTTGCAACAAATTTTTTTTTTTTTTTTTTTTTTATGTTAACTTTCATTAAATAGGAAGGCAATACAAGAGATACACATTGACAAACTAGACCCAAACGTGGAAATTATGGGAACAACTAGAAAAGAAAACTAAAGGGAGCTATTGTTAGAAATAAGCAAGTTCTGTCGTGAGACTCCCTCCCTTGCTAGACCACGTGCCATTTCATTGGCCGAACGCTTCGCATGCTGAAATGACGCTTTTAAATTCCTGTCCAAGTCTAACACTTCTTCCATCACGTGCATCAAATTCCAAGGGGCCTTAGAACAGCCTGAATCCCATCTGAGTAGCACATATGGAGTCAACGTCCACCACAATGCTGTGGAGATTCAGACAAATAGCTTCTCGACTCACATCCGCAGTGCAAGCAACATTGCCTTATTCACCAAGCAAACACCGATAGGACTGAAATAATGGAGAACTTGCGAAGATTTCCAGTCTCAAATGGGTTCCCCCGATACTAGTAAGACTTAAATTAAAATTTAATTAGAAGCTACCTGGGGGGGTGGGGGACCAAGAGATTAAAATTGCAGACATGGGATTTCCTTAAAAAGAAAGCTACAAGATGCCCAGGATGTGACAAGAAATTTCACCCTATCCACCAGGAACTCAATAGCATCAGAAAAACATTCAAAACAACACAGGTTTCTCTGTTTCCACAGAACCCACAGTATGGAAATATTTAACTGAATGTCCCCCAATAGTGGTGCCTACCTATATGATCAACCCAATGCGTCTATCTCATCCTGCCTCCCTTGTCCGTCCAATCAATTGGCACTCACCTTAATTTGATGACAGTCATCTGAGCTATATTTGGATAGACACAATTTTTAACTGTTTTTACTGTTGATCTTTTGGGCCTCAAATTCATACTGGCAATGATCTAATTAAAATGGATCTTGGGTCATCTGTGCCCATACAAAGACCTCCCATCCCGGCTCCCTGTAATTGACATGCATCTTGGTGGACTCCACAATTGTCTATAAATGCATCAGGTGGGCCACAAAAGTCTTTTGTATCTAACCACATGTAAATCAGTTCTGTAGATGAAGATAGCCCTCTCTATCATATGGGAATGTAACATCCTCTTGTGTCTGCCCAAAGAGTTCATTGGAAGATTTATTTTTATTTTCATTATTATTATTATTATCTGGGCATTATTTATGTCATTGCAAAAACCATTATCAGGAACTGAAATGTTCCTCTGAATTTGCTCGCACGTTTAGGGCATTTTTGAGCTATGCAAGTTCATGTTGTGATACTGTGATGTGATACAGGTTCCCAACCATTTTTATTGGCACACATTTTTGGTTGATGCTTTGAACTTGGTTAAGCCAAACAAATTTTCCAACCTCACTGCCCTATATACCTTTTTTTTTAAAGCAACTGGGGAGCTATTTTACCTTTTCCATGCAAGATTTGAGGAAAGTTAACAGTTTACATTTAATTGATTCTTTTGAACAATGCCCTTAGTATATTTGTCTTTTTTTTTTTTTTTCTTTTGCACTGTTTTCCTTTAATTACTCTGAACCTGTGTATCCAGGCTGAGTGTGAAGAACTGGCTAAGCGTGTGGAAACTCTAAAAGAGGAGAACAGTTCACTTAGAGATGAATTAGAGCATATGCGTGAGGAAAGTCAAAAACTTGCAGCAGAAAATGCTACTCTTACTGTAAGTTCTGATCTGTGCATTTTACTGTAGTTTCTATTGATGTCCTTGTTAACTTCCATTGCCATGCATATTTTTGTGGATCCATTAAGAGCAATGAAATGTTCCTCTATAATATCATTTACATCAAAATGGATTTGCGTCATGGTTTTATGCATGGTTTCTATGTAGCATATGTGGACATCAACATTCCTCGTGTGAGATATGTAGAGCTTTGGAAGCCTGACACATCAATATGTTCATACAGATATATGATGATAACCAAAAACTTGTATGATGTGTAAGTTTTAGTTCATAAACATATCTTGATGTACCACGATGTGTTATCTTTGCAGGAGAGACTTGAGAAACACCAGGGAGAAGAATCAAGACGAGGTGATGTTCGTGTTCAGCCTGACTGTAATTCCCAGATGACCAATAACGCGGACTCGTCGAGAAGAGAGAGCTGAAAGAGCGGTAGTTTTGTCTCAGAACCCACGGCAACCAACTAGTTCAATGATCAGGCGCTGACTTCTAGTGTTGCTAATGTGGCCTCTCACTGATGTTTATTTGTGCACAAGTGAGAAGGCTCCTTACTGATATAGGTGTAAAGGTGAATAGAGGCAACTACTAACAAAAGTCCCCAATAAGGATCTGTATTATTAGTAGGCTATGATGTTTTATTAGACAGGACTATTATCATGACAATGTAGTGTTTTACTTTATTTTTCTTATTTATGATACTTCAAATGAGTGAGGAAAATGTTATTAAGGCTCTGCATTTGTTCCAGAGGCTAAATATTGTGAAGTTCTGCCTGAATATTTTTAGTTGGCAATGTGAACCCTGTAATATGTTTGCATTTTAGTCCGAAGGAGATGGGAGTCTTTACATTTTAGTTATTTCCATGTTTGTTGAAAATGAGTTGTGTGAAAGAACTATGGGTTGGACCGTATGAATGACATTCCATCTTCTTCAAAGGTCGGATCTCATTGCCATATATTTTGTCTATGACATCCAATTGAATTCAATCACGCCTAAGCGCTGTTATAGGTGGTGTCTGTTACTTTGAATGAATTGAATGCTATAGGATGAGATGAATTCAACTATCCCATCAGTGGCAATGGAAATTTTGCAGTTATATGCAGCTCATGTAAGTATACTGCAATGGTGTCTTTTGTTTGGCAATTGAACATGTAAGCACAACTGTAAATTGGATGTCATGCTTCAGGTCAATAATGAAATGGGTTATAATCAACTGTACCCTTGAAGGTAAGCCACTGGTAGGTGCTCACTATTGCAACCTTTGTGAATGGTACCAATTAGAGGAAGAAGAAGAAAAACAATACGAAGACTCTAATCAATTTAGCAAAATGAGGAAAATTGTAGTGTCTTTAATCATACAAAAACAGTACCAACACCTTAATAAAATATGCGACTTAACAATTTGGACCATAGTAGTATTTCTACGAATGCTTCTTAAGATGAAAGGCAACTTCAACCCAACCATGAAGATGGGGGTCCGGTTGTCTCTTTCAAGAATTCAGTCAATCTAGAGTTTTCACTAGTTGTAGGCTAAAAGAGGAATAACATCCAACTGTTGAAGATTGTCCCTTAACCATTCGAAAAGTCCAAAGATACGCATGTCTAGTGTAGTACTGTGGGCACCCATCTATGCAAACATGTTGACTTCAGGCTTCTTTCGCAATTTGGCACTCGACGGAGACCATTCATCTTTTAACGTCGTCTTTTTTTGTTTTTTTGTTTTTTTTTCAACCCAGATAAGGAGCTGGGACCATTGAACCCACGCCAGTGAGAGTGTCCTCTCCGGTGAGGTAAGGGGGCTCTCGGATGAGGGAAAGAGCCTTGGATAAGAGAAAGGGGAACCTAGGCAGGCAGATGATAAATGACGCCTCTCACCACCAAGATTAGATAAGAATCAAATCTTTACCATCTAATCACCACCAAGATAAGAATCTAATCTTTACCATCTAATTTAAAAGATGCATTAAGTGCATACCTGTATCTACCATCTAACTGAATCACTAGCACAATAAAGACCTTTGAATTCTGAGGCTCTATCCTTTTAGAGTGATATTTGGTCCATCCCAATCAATTTAATATTCCTCTTCATCTCTATTCTGTCACTGTGCTTAGAACAATTTAAGCTGTCCTTTAGAAACAAAATCACCCCCTTTTGGTGGGTCTGATCACATTTTGCTTTTTTGGGTTTTCATCCCATAGTTTTTACCTGCCAAAACATTGAGATGTCGAACAAGCCAATTAGTGAGATTAATATATTAAATCTAAACCGTTCAAAATCATCCTCTTGAAATTTCACTCAAATTGTAGGATAATCACTTGCTATTCGAGATATATCGTCCAACTTTAATACAGTCATTGTTAAGTGGATCCCAAGGAAATAAGAAGTGGAGGGAGAATGAAACAAGAGATAAAAAAAAAAAAAGGAAAGCAGTCCAAAGTGTGGACCACCATCTTGCCTTTCATTGGACCACATCGTGCCACGTGGCAGTGGCCCGGTTTCCAATGTACCGGGCTGGACCCGAGTCCAGACTCCAGATCACGTGCATGGCATGGATAACTGACACTATGGGGAAGGGTTGGATCACGTGACTAGTATGTCAAGAAGGAAGCAGCCGTACATCTGGTCTGAGTGGTGTCAAAATGGTGGGGCCCATTTCATTAGATGGGGCAATTGGATCCGTACACTCTCAAAAAGTGGGCTCATTGATGAGTTTCATTTGGTGGTGATTGCTGTGGGAGTTGTGGGTCAATTAATTAGAAAAAGGACCATCTATCATGACACTACCATATACTACATGTTTGATATGTAGCCTTGTGCATGGGTGGCCCACCATCATGTAGACCGTACATCTGGTGAATGGGCCACAGGCTATCCAGTCACACTAACTAGAAGGTTGGAGAATCTCATCAGTACTCGAATCATTGGCTATTGGTGCTCTGTAGCATGATACCTCCTGCCCCACAAACCCTCACCAAGTTTTGGAGCAATTGAGAGTTGTGGGTCTAATTCATTTTTAGAATGGCCTCATAAAAAAAATTGCCAATTTGAGGAAGAACAATGAAAGTAGTGGATGAGATGAGAATCACCACCTTTTTGTTCTCCACTTTCTTTGGATTCAAAAGAAGAAAATTAGGGAAGAGAAAATATTCTTTTCTAAAAAATTATAAATAAAAGTTAACTTATGAATATTTCAATTTTGACTTTTCCAGAGGAAAAGGCATTCATCTGTACTTTTGGTAAGAGTTAATTAAGAAAATAATTACTTTTCTTCTTAAAAACATATCTAAACAAGGAAGATTTATTTAATTAAAGAAAAAACATTGTCCTCCCTAATTTTTCCTGCAATCAATTGGGCAGTTAAATTTTGCTATAAAAGTATATATTTAATATACTCTTTAAAGACATCTAATAAAAAAAACATCTAGGTTATATTTATAATGCACATAATTACATTATCAGAGAATTTGGATAGAGGTAACATCCACCTCTATTTACAATCTCCAACAATACTGAAGAGAAATTTTCATTTGAAATGCTCGTAACAAACCTTAAGAAATAAAATTATTGCCTTGATGAACTTACTACATGATCAATTTAAATGGTTTATTCAATGCAATGTGCAAAGAAGAAATAATAGCCTCCCTAAGCTATGATGTAAAGATATAGCATGGATATGATAGGGACATGCTATAGATACGACTGGGACACAAGCTTTACATATAAAAATGTGAAATATCGGATGCTATATGATACAATATGTTACCCATATTGAAGTATTTGTGCATCATAGTTCTTGAAGGCTGTTAAAAGGCCTAATCAAGCCAAGCTCGGGGTTGTCTATGCCCTGCGCTCTACCCGGGATCAAGGCTGGCCAAAGCCCTCAAAGGGCCTGCACTACCTAGCTAGGCCTTTACATGGCTCTTGCGGTGGGCTAGAACTTGAAAATAAAGAAAAATCAAAATTTATTTTCTACATTGCCACTGGGCGTTGAGTCTAAACATGATGTTTCCTCTATTCAAGTATGGGACCTCAATGCAATGCAACAAACAACATAGTAATAAAGTGAGAGTTCCACCTTAGTGCCATTGGATTCAGTATAGTAATGACTAGGCAGTTATTAGTAGAGATGAATTTTTTTAATGGTAACTGTGAATATTATATTTTAACTCATGCATTAATTGTATTCTCATGGATTAAATACCAATCAAAACAGACGTATCTTCCTATATATATATATATATATAAAACAAAACTATCTCATAACTTTCTCCACAAAATGCCATTTGAATTTCATAGTACTTCAATTTTCAATAAAGAACTTAGCCCACGGACCTTTTCAATAATAATAATAATAATAATAACCCCTCATTTTACTCGCATTTTAGGGTAGGCCGGATTGCCACCCTTGGATGGAAGGAATGCATAAACAAATAGAAGCATAGGAATAGTAGGGAAAAGCTATAATACAGCGAATATGAACATGAGTGGAGCCACCTTTAAGAAATCCAAATCCATTTAATATTGCTTCTAAAAAACAGGATGAATGTAAAAGATGATGAAGGGATAAAATTTCTTAGAAGTGGCCCCCACCCATGTGCTGTATTGTAGCTTTGCCCAGTAATGGTATGTAGTGACTAGTGAGTCCAAATTACTATACGAGTACTGTTGTTGGCTCGAGGAATAGGTCTTGCATTTCCTCGAATCTACTACTCCCATGCACTTTTGTCTATTCCTTTTCTAGTAAAGACATTCGCTTCGGTCCTCGTGTCTTCCTCTCTCATCAATTCCAAAATTTAAAAGATACTGTTTCCCGATTTGTCTGTGTAGTTCTCTGTGGGAAGCTTTTTTTAAAGATTTTTCTTACGTCCACCATCTTCTAACCTTTTCTTTACTATTTTTAGACACAAGTACCAATTACCGAGTGGTATATCTATCTACTCAGTAGTCAATATCCAGAAACCCATTTTCCCTGTTTCCCTTCTGATGCTACTAGAAATCAAGTTATCATCCAAACAAAGTGTCTGCAATTTCCTTATAGAGTATGCTCTTCATTCTGTTTTTTTTTTCCTTATCTTTCATTTTCCGCTGCCTTTAGAACTTGATTTTGGGTTGAAAGAGAATAGTTTACTGTTCGGAAACTGGGGTTTTTGTTGTTCTGATTGGATAATTTGTATCATTTTTGGCTGCTTGACGTTGGGTTTTTGATGTTTTTCATTTTTAATTTGAGCGATGATGTTTTGAGGTTGTTTGGGATCATGATAAATGAGTATTTAGTGTTTTTCTGGTTGGTTATGAATTGGGTTTTCATGGTTTTGTTTTTGGATGGTTGAATATTATTGAGTTCCTAATAGGTGCAGGATATTGGTTTTTTATGGGTATTTTAAGTTGAGATATATTTGGCTATTTAGATTTGCTTTTCATTTTTTTGGATTTTTTTTCCTCTCTGTGTTGGATTGATGTGCACTAGGTTTTAGCAATCCATATTTTTGTAATTGGTCAAGATCACTTGGTACTAATGAAAGAAAGACTGACTGAGGGATAATGACAGAAAAAGGAATCCTTTTTTGGTGCGTTTGAAAGTACTGCAAATATCAACTGGCTTGAATACATTGCAGTTATGGATGGTTATCCCATTCTGCCTGTACATATGGAGCAGCACCTAAATTGCAAAGTTTGTGCAGGGAGAGGTTCCACCAGGAAAATGTGTTGCACCAAATGACGTAAATGCACTGAAAATCAGAAAAATGCACCCTTAGATTGGTTTCCGCTCTTTTGGAATTTAAAATTCATTGCAACTTTTAGTTAATGGTTTCTGACTGTCATTTTTATGGGGCTTATATATATATATATATATATATATATATATATAGGGGCAGGTTCTCCTAAGCTGCAGCTTAGAGTATCCTAAGATGCAGTGTGTAAACCGCACATGTGTGAGCACATGTGTGACCCATTTTTGCACTAAGCTGCAGCTTAGGGGAGCCTGCCCCATATATATATATATATTAGAAAATGGTGCTTGTTTTGAGATTTTGTGAAAAAAGCTGCTATGTTCTTGTGAAATCTATGTTCTAAATAGTTCTTTTTAAGTGAGTTTACATAAAGCTTTGTTCTTGTCCTAATTAATTATATATTTGACTGGAGTAGTTGTATGCATGGCAATCTTCAATTTAGATGCTTTCAATTTGTTGAGAGGGTTTGAATTTGGGAAGCATTTGATGTACCTAAAATGCTGGCTGAATGGTTATATACTGCCATTATGCCAAGCATTTGGGTTGGCACTCATCACCAGGTAAGTGGAGGTCCATTAGTTGGGATACAATTTCTGTTGTTTCGGCTACATATCAATTTTCAATGCTGTGTGGGGAAATTCCCAAGAGAATCCTGGGCAAGGTGCTCCATCCCGGGCCCCCGCATCAGCAAGTCCATCCCGGCAAGTTTATCCCGGCAACTCCCCCACCTCGGCAATGCACGCCTTAGCAAGACCAGATACTCCACCTCGGCAGGATCCACTTCGGCAAAGCATCCCACTTCGGCTGACCAGCTCGGCCCGACTTCGGCGTCCCAGTTCGGCGACAGTACCAGGCCCCTTCCACTTCGGCAACAGTGCCCTGACCCTACATCTCCGCCAGGTCTCACCCGGCACGATACTCCATCCCGGCCAAGCGCCTCATATCGATGAAAGTAGTGAGCACCGACAGCTGTCCTCCCATGGACGCTCAAGCACGCTATGACCCGTGCGACAAGACAAGGGGATAGCCTGTATCTCCTGACAGATCACCGTCCACAGCTCCCAAAGCGCCAGGATATGGCCTAACGGGACAAGACAGGCTACGACAGGACCAGACAGGCTACGATGAGACCGCGCCTCCCTAGTACCTGACAAAGTGGGCTATGACAAGACAACCAACAACCCCTTTGCCTCCTCCTCCTCTATATAAACACAGCTACCCCTCCGGAGAAAAGGAGAGGACGCCATTACCACTCTGGTATGCCATCTTCTTCCCCAAAAATCTCCCCCCTCTGCTTAGTTCATACACTAACTTAGGCATCGGAGAGCCCTGCGCCGCCCAGGCCAGGGTCCTCTGACCTGCATTTCTCCTTCCTTTTCTCAGGCTCCAGGCGCAGGCATCGGTGTCCCTAATCTCATTCGGGTAAGTCCTCTAAGGCACCCCCCATTATTGTGGGTCGTTATTTTTTGCACCTACAATTGGCGCCGTCTGTGGGAAAGCAATATCCCAGCCTCCCATTTCTCCAAGTCTTTCCAAACACCATGCCTCGAAGAGCCAGAAAGGGAAAGGAACCTATGGTATTGTCGACACAGCTGCCGACGGTCCCCCGCCGAGAGAGGTCAGGAGCAAGATCTGGCCAAGCAGGCGACCAACAGCAGAATACTCGGTCGGGTTCATCCTCTAAGGATTCGACCTCGACTCTACCCCCCGAAAGACGCACCCTGAAGAGCAGGAGCGACCGGGCCCATGGCGAAGGCTCGGGAAACGACCACGACTCCAGAGAGTGGCTCGATCAACGCATAGAGCAAGCAGTACGACAGCACATGGAAATGGCCGACTACGCTCAAGTTCGGATGGACTCTAATGTTTTTGGCGCATCTCCTTTCTCTCCAGAGATCAGAAGCTTCCCCCTTCCCGAAGATTTCAAAGTCCCGAGGTTCGTCATTTACGATGGAACCTCGGACCCAGCAGCACACTTCCGGCACTTCAGTCAGAGGATGTCGATATGGGGCAGTGCAGGCCACCTCAACTGCAGAGTCTTCTCTTCCAGCCTCGGGGACCTCCCCCTAAGGTGGTTCTGCGCACTCCCCCCGGGATCAATCAAAAGTTGGCAGCAGCTCCGGAGTTCATTCTTGACGAAGTTCCAAGTTTACGGGGTCATCCCCAGGTCAGCCGCCGACCTGATGGCCCTCAGAATGAAACAGACCGAGAGCATCGCGCAGTTCGCCAAAAGATTCTGGGCTGTCTACAGCCAGATCGAGAACGCCTCAGAGGCAATAGCAGTCCTGTCTTTCCAGCAAGCCCTCGTACCAGGCAACGAGCTCCGAAGCAACCTGGTCATGTATCCCGTGGTCACTACGGCGGCACTCATGACTAGGGTAAATCGATTCATCAGGCGAGAGGAGGACGAAGCCCGAGCCCGGGAGCAGTTCAACCTCCGCGACAGCGACCAGATCGCTTCCAGCTCGGCCGAACCTGCCAGCTCGACCGACGCTTCCGGCTCGCCCGACTCTGCCAGTTCGGCGGACGCCTCCAGCTCGGCGAACGTCTCCAGCTCGCTAGCAGCCCCCCGCTCCGCAGAAATCTCTTCCAACACGGGGACCAGTTAGGCGAACCCCCTTTTCTGTCACTTAGCCTCCACCGCCCGTCAGCTTCGATCGCACGACCCTCTACCGTCATTTCGGCGGCACGGTCCTCTACTGTCAGCTTCGATGGCGCCGTCAGCTTTGATGACGCCGGCACGACCCTCTACTGTCGGCTTCGATCGTACGACCCTCTGCCGTCATTTCGACGGCACGGTCCTCTGCTGTCAGCCTTGATCGCACGGTCCTCTACCGCCGTCAGTCATCCAGTGCCACCGAGCTCACCTTGGGGTCGTTTTATACACTCAGGCGTGACTCGCCTTCGGCGCCAGAGCAACCAAGTCCTCGGGTAGGCGCACCCAGGCTCCTTGGCCTCCAAACGACCTCATGCAGGTCCGTCCACGTGCTGGTCTCCACCTCACGCTGGTTTCGGCCTCATGCTGGTCTCGACAGCATCTAACGACCTCATGCAGGTCCGTCCACGTGCTGGTCTCCACCTCACGCTGGTTTCGGCCTCATGATGGTCTTGACCGCATCTGACGACCTCATGCAGGTCCGTCCACGTGCTGGTCTCCACCTCACGCTGGTTTCGGCCTCATGATGGTCTTGACCGCATCTGACGACCTCATGTTGGTCCGTCCACGTGCTGGTTTTCACCTCACGCTGGTTTCGGCCTCATGATGGTCTCGACCGCATCTGACGACCTCATGCTGGTCCGTCCACGTGCTGGTCTCCACCTCACGCTGGTTTCGGCCTCATGATGGTCTTAACCGCATCTGACGACCTCATGCTGGTCCGTCCACGTGCTGGTTTTCACCTCACGCTGGTTTCGGCCTCATGATGGTCTCGACCGCATCTGACGACCTCATGCTGGTCCGTCCACGCGCTGGTTTTCACCTCACGCTGGTTTCGGCCTCATGATGGTCTTGACCGCATCTGACGACCTCATGCTGGTCCGTCCACGTGCTGGTTCCCACCTCACGCTGGTTTCGGCCTCATAATGGTTTCGACCGCATCTGACGACCTCATGTTGGTATCGCCCTTGTGCTAGCTACGCGCTTCACAGGCTTGGCCTCATGTTGGTCTCGGCCAGTGCCATCGAGACTGCCCTCGGGTTCGTACACCCAGGCTTCTCCACCTCGGCGAGTGCCAGAAAGACAAGTCACAAGGGTTAACAGCCCTGGAAAAGGCCTCGAGTTCGGACACTCGGCCAATTCCTAAACTCAGGGTCTTCACCCATCTCCACGGGTCCACCGCCCTGGAAAAGACCTCGAGTTCGGACTCGGTCGTTTCCTAAAGCTCCTGGCCTTGGGCCATGGAGAAGGCCTCGAGTTCAGACACTCGGCCAGGATTGGGCCCACCGCCCTGGAAGAGACCTCGAGTCCAGACTCGGTCGTTTCCTAAAGCTCCTGGCCTTGGGCCATGGAGAAGGCCTCGAGTTCAGACACTCGGCCAGGATTGGGTCCAGCTAAGGGCGGGCACCGCACGCGAGGCAACCCCTCCACGCCGGTGAGCCCCGCACGGTTCGGATTGGCCTCGAGTTCTTACACTCGGCCGGATTCCTAAAATCAGGGTTTTTACACCCCTCAAAGACCGTTGCCGAACTCATGCTCGTCTCCGATCCACTGTCGCAAGGCAAAAGCAATTCGTCTCGGCCAAAAGCCGGCCACTTCGGCCAATGGCAGCTCGACAAGATCGCAGTAGAGACTGTTCCATATCACCTCCTCGGCCTCATGACAGTCCTCAGCTCGGCATCAGTGCCGGATTCCAGGTTGGCTGTTACTCTGGTTCCACCTCGGCCTCATGCCAGTTCGCAGCTCCACAGCAGCGCCAGCCTCCAGTACGGCAGGAAATCCTTCCTCCCGCTCGGCAGCAGTGCCAGTCTCCGGTCTCGGCCTCATGCCAGTTCGCAGCTCCACAGCAGCGCCAGCCTCCAGTACGGCAGGAAATCCTTCCTCCGGCCGGGCAGCAGTGCCAGTCTCCGGTTTAGCAGCAGCACCCAGTCTGTAGCTCGCCTCCTTCTCGGCTTGCCTCCTTCTCGGCAGCAGTAGCAAGATACTCCTAAATAAATGAGCCATCTCTCTTGGCTTTCAGCAACAATGCACTCTCCAGCTCGACAGAGGCATCTTGTTACAGCTTCACAGTGATGCCAACCTCCAACTCCGGTCTATTGCCAGCCAGTCATCTCAAAAACTATGAGCAGCTCCGAGGCACAAGTGTTGTCCTCCATGGTACTTAGCTTCCGACCTCAATGAGGAGTCTAATGAGCTCAGAAGCTGGGGGGCTTTGTGTGGGGAAATTCCCAAGAGAATCCTGGGCAAGGTGCTCCATCCCGGGCCCCCGCATCAGCAAGTCCATCCCGGCAAGTTTATCCCGGCAACTCCCCCACCTCGGCAATGCACGCCTTAGCAAGACCAGATACTCCACCTCGGCAGGATCCACTTCGGCAAAGCATCCCACTTCGGCTGACCAGCTCGGCCCGACTTCGGCGTCCCAGTTCGGCGACAGTACCAGGCCCCTTCCACTTCGGCAACAGTGCCCTGACCCTACATCTCCGCCAGGTCTCACCCGGCACGATACTCCATCCCGGCCAAGCGCCTCATATCGATGAAAGTAGTGAGCACCGACAGCTGTCCTCCCATGGACGCTCAAGCACGCTATGACCCGTGCGACAAGACAAGGGGATAGCCCGTATCTCCTGACAGATCACCGTCCACAGCTCCCAAAGCGCCAGGATATGGCCTAACGGGACAAGACAGGCTACGACAGGACCAGACAGGCTACGATGAGACCGCGCCTCCCTAGTACCTGACAAAGTGGGCTATGACAAGACAGCCAACAACCCCTTTGCCTCCTCCTCCTCTATATAAACACAGCTACCCCTCCGGAGAAAAGGAGAGGACGCCATTACCACTCTGGTATGCCATCTTCTTCCCCAAAAATCTCCCCCCTCTGCTTAGTTCATACACTAACTTAGGCATCGGAGAGCCCTGCGCCGCCCAGGCCAGGGTCCTCTGACCTGCATTTCTCCTTCCTTTTCTCAGGCTCCAGGCGCAGGCATCGGTGTCCCTAATCTCACTCGGGTAAGTCCTCTAAGGCACCCCCCATTATTGTGGGTCGTTATTTTTTGCACCTACAAATGCCATTTCAGATGTACCTGAAATTCAATAAATATTAATTTGGGTGGACACATGTGCCCATTTGGGATGTGTGCAAACTTAAGATATCTATCAGGTGGCATATTCTCTCTATTGATAAGTCTATGGTCAACTTCTTATCTGCATCACATTTAGTGAATAATATTCTGAAACTAATTTGAAACAATCCACTGGGTGTCGTTTTAAGAAAGTTATGGTAAGAACGGTGAATGCTATTTGCCGTATCTGATTTTCTTCCCTGTAGCTTATAAATGAAGAAAAATGATAATCCTTTTAATGTTCTGATTCTTTATGTGCAAAAGGCCACAAACTGAATCATGAAATTCATTCAGCATACCATTACTTCATGGTTTCATCAAAGACTGGTAATGCTATTTGCTTCTAAATTGTTGATTCAAACATTGGATTTGCTCTATGACTCAGGTAAGTTGGACAGACACATGCTAATGATACCTGACGCCGGCTCAAGGTCTACACCTTAAAAGACTTGGGAAACTTGACAATCTGCATGTCCATACAGTTCATGGTGATATCAAAGCATTATTTACTGTATAGATTTTAGCTAAGAAGTGCATGTTATGGTGATAGATTGTCTGACATACTCTCATAAATAATATTTAAATGCTGTGAATTCCCCATGTATGCATTGCTACCATTGAAGATGCTATAACAGATGGATGACCTTCAATAAATTGGGATGTGATTAGATTTACCTTAAGACCAGGGGTTTTCAGGTGTGCATATGCTCATCTAAGCAGTTTGCACACAGCCTTGTGGGTTCCATCTGAGGCCACACCAATTCATGGGAAGGTGGGAATCAAAAGATCTGGATGTGACCCACCTGTGTGCTAAATTCAAGTCCATTAGATCATCCTTCCCCTTGACTTGTGGCCCTCAATTTAAAGAGTTTTAGAATGCATCATTTTTTTTCCCAATCCAGCTAGTCAGTCCCATTCAGATCAGTGTAAAAAGGACGAAACTGGTGACATTTGGGGTGGGGTGGTTGTGTCCCATTCAAATTGTTCATACAAGGTTGGCTTTTGAGGGCTGCGGTCATTCGTGACATTTGCGGTTGAGCTCACCTGAAAATTCCTCCTCCTTCAACTGCAAGAAGGTAGAAAATTTGAATGTTTGTGCAGAACTATGGTTAAGTGGTGACTTGTATTTTCTATACATTTGGGAAACATAGGATTCGGAAATAATGGGATATTATTTTTCTGCCTTATTTTTTTCAAGTCATGATTAGGACCCCATTGTGGTTTCCCATTTTAATGTTGTCCCAAAAATGCACAGATGGTGCAAACTACCATTTGTTCTTCCAAAATTTGTCTCGTTGGTTCTCTAGTTCTTTAGGTATCTGAGTGACTGACTATTATGTGCTGATGATGCTTCAATACATTAGTATGTGCTAGACCCCATCTTTACTTTTAATCCAAGTGCTTATGTTTTAGTTTTTTTTTCTTTTTCCTTTCCTTTTTGCATGTATTTGTGTGCCCACAACCATTAATCATCAAATTATAACATAATGTTTTTCAGAATCACATTTTAGCAGAATATTCCTATCAAAATACATAGCATCATAAACTAAAACTATTTCTTATATATGTTATCGAACAATATAAGTTTTAGGGCATTCTTATATTAGAATTTAATATTTCCTGATTTCCTCCCGTCTGAGGAGGAAAAATTGACTTAAATGGTTAATGTTTCTTTTACCAATGTTATGGGTTCAATTCCTATCTTTCAATCTCCTAGCAATTTTCTTGTAAACTAGAGATTAACATATTGGATGGCATATCTGGATGCCCTTACACATATTTGAGTCCTAGATTTTAGAAATATAGACTATAGAGTCCTGTGTAACAAGGATGCAACAAGTTTCAAATTTGCATCCACAGTCATATCTGTGTTGATGTGGTAGGACTTTCTTCATATTTTATGTATAAAAAATTACATAAATTGTAATATTACCTTAATTGTACACTTGAATGGACGCTGTATCAGACTTTTGTACAATTAAATTCCACTCAAGTTGTACGTATTAGGCCTTTATACTTGAATGGAATTTAATTGTATTGTAATATCAAAACTTGCGTATGACAAGTCAACATGTACATGGTTCTAGTTGCCATGTTCCTGATTTCTTGGTCCCAAATCCGAGCTTGTGTCCACATTATATATTTATAGCCTTCTATGATTTTAGAAATGAAGTAGACTGTGTTCTTAAGGTCAGGCTTTCATGTATTTATATCTCTTTAGCTGTGTGTGTAGTATATGTTACCTTTAGAAGTCTTTATCATGTCTGTTTAATTATTTAGGGTTGGCATTTGGAATTTAATATCACTCTAAAAGCCTCTAGAAATGCTTTTTTTTTTCCTGGCAGTGCTGTGGTGCTTCGTCCAATGCCCTAAAGGCTGATTGGATGATTCTCTTTTCTCCCTTATTTTAAGATTACCATCCTCATGATGTATAAGCATCTGATACCGATGATTTTAAAGCAGCAGAATCATATGATGACCCAAGAATATGCATATATTCTTGGACTTTGTGTCAATAATGTGGATCCTGTATTTTTTTTTAAAAATGCCATTGATCTGAATTGGCCCATTCATGAATAAATCAATGGCCTATTTTTAGGATATATAAGTACATTCGCTGTTGGACCCACTCAATAAAGTCAGGTCTCCCACTTGTGCAAAGCATCACAGTGGTTGATTGGATTAACAATTGGAGATTCTAGCACCCATAAGTTCTCTATGTTTGCATAATAATCATGATTTTTTGTCTGTTTTTCCTCTTTTACCCTGAAACTTCATTTTCTTCTTGGAAGAGTTACTTTTCAAACAGTGCCATTTGATTTTTTTGGTAGTTTGAAACAATTATCCAATGGGGCAAAACCTCTTCATTGCAAATGAGAACCTTAAAATAATGGGACAACATATTATTCCACCTAAATCTTGGAAATTGTTTCATATGAAGGAATTCCACGTGCCCACAAGAACTGTTAAAGTGGTCATTTCCAGGAATATTTCGGCCTTGTCAATTGTGTCATAATTACTGTTCTAGAACCACTGAGATGACTCAAAATCTTAGATGAATTGATTCTCTAGACTGATCAGATTTTGATTCATTTGCTTTTGCAATGTCAATTTGGTGCAGCGAAGATGGGAGTATTCTCTCTCTCTCTCTCTCGCCAATCTTTTTTTTTTTTTCTAAAATACAACAATACAAATTGAATTATGAAGAGAAAAAAGGGAAAGAACAACAGCCTAAGAAGGCAAAACAGAGAAAGAAGAAGCCCCAAAGGAGGAGCAAAGCACTATCTTATAAAGGAATAGGGCTGATTACATAAGAGGAAGAAAGAGAATAAAGTAGAGCTGTTAAAAGAAGGAGTATCTTGCTCAAAGATACAGAAGCATCCATCAAGAAGAAGTTAATAGCAGAGTCTAAAGAGGGAGACTTACTGTTGAAGACAGCCTGATTCCTAACCTTCCATATGCTGAAAATAGCAATAATGAAGAGGGCTCCCAAACCCTTCTTAGCTTTATGGCATTGCGCGCGCCATTCAGTTATATACAATTGCCCATACTTTGTTCGCTTCTACAACTGCAATAACATGTTTCCTAAATGCATTATATATGATGTTTTAGAATATAATTTATGGAACTAAAGAGTTGAGTCATTAAGGTGAACAATATAACCATAGATCCAGGTTGGACTTTTGAGCTATGATTCTAATATGCTAGGTTTTACTTAAGTGCAGGTGAAGAGCTAGCCAATCAGTCATTAAGACCGTAACTCTGCAAGCATTCTAGCTTGTGGTAATCCTATCTTCCACCACCCAACATGAATACTCCGAACTCCAATTTTGAAGCAGAGGTGATTTCTGAAGATGAATTTGATGTCAGCAGCCAAGCTGCTTCTAACATCTCGATCCAAGAAACCTCTCCACATCCCCACTTGGGTCCCACTATCTCCTCCTCTGCAGATCTCATCAATCAACATGCTCCCAAAACAATCTCTCTTGATTTGACACTAAAATGCAGTAACGGTATTCGTGAATTTGGCAGTAAAAAGTTGGTAGGATTTTCGCAAGCAAGCTCAAGTGAGAGCAGTAATGGCCCCCATCCTCAATCTGGAGCCACCCCAAGAGTCTTCTCCTGTAATTACTGTCAGCGCAAGTTCGCGAGCTCTCAGGCATTGGGTGGCCACCAGAATGCGCACAAGAGGGAGAGGACAATGGTGAAGCAGGCAATGAGGACGGGTGTCTTCTCTGAGAGGTATGCGAGCATGGCATCGCTGCCTCTATATGGATCTGCAGGCCGGTCTCTGGGTATAAAAGCTCACTCGCTGGTGCATTGTGGTGAAATGGAGAGGCCTGAAACTCGTGGTGCCGCGAGGTTCGACCAGGGGTTTAAAGGGCTGCCCCTTTTTGTGGAAGATGAAGAGATGGATATGTTCTGGCCCGGGAGTTTTCGACGGGTGGCCGCAGGCTGCCCGAGTTTTGAAATGGTGGGAAGGTCTAATTTGAATTTTGTTACTATTGGACCACCCCAAGAAGAAGATTTATCAGCACCTGATCTTACACTAAGACTTTGAGAGGTTCCTTTATCAAGTCTCTCCAGAGAAATTTTATGATCCCTGAATAAATTACATGCAAAATTTGCATTGGAATTCAGGTATGAATATATGGGCCAGGTTTCAGTGATCTGGACCATTGATCAAAAGGTCAAATTGTCCATTTGGGCAGAGGTTTCGGGGCATTATCTATCTACAGTGAAGTCCATATCCACAATCTGCATCAATTCATTACTACAGAGGCTCAGCTTGTACATAATGGAGGCCTATGTTTGAGAAGTTTTTTCTACTTTGGGTAATTCAGGTATGAAGACCATTTAATTCCCAGTTTGTGCTGTTGCAATACCATTTTTCTCTATTCACTAGGGTTTTGCAAGAACATGAACAATGGGTTAGTGTTTTAGTAGTTGTTTCTATTAAGCCTTTTTAGATCTTTCAAGCATGATGTTGGTTGTGATACTGCATGTAATTGAATGGAAACATGATACTTCTCAATGCAAATGAAATGTTCTTTTGTTTCTATTCTTTATTGTGTTAGGGTCAGATAATATCAAGAGAGAACATTGGCCCATTCCCAGTCTTATCGGTGGCTTGAACAAAGGAAAACCTAAATTTTGAATTAGCCCTGCATGAAAGTTTGGGGCAAATATTATTTAAGAGTAGTGTTCCTGTAAGGGCGGTCCTTACCATCTTATGTGCAAACCACCGAGTGGGGCTCATCTTAGGACCCCACATATCATGGAATAGGGGATCAAAATATTCAAGTGGAGTGCAACCTAGATATCAAATTTGAAGTCAATATAATACCTCTAACTCCTTCATTCATGGTCCACAAGTTTAACGGCTTTAATGATTTAGTCCATTCAGATCCATGCAAAATCTGTGTGATAGAACCTTGTAGGGCCATTATTTCAAAACCTACAAGCATGAAAGTTTGGACCAATTCTTTCAAAACATAGGCCCAATTAGTGCTGGAAATGGGTCTCGAACCCAACCAATTATTAATTAGGTTGGATAAGTCAACACAAATTCAACCCCAATCAAAACCTGAAAGTTAAAAGGATCAACATAAATCTAAATTTATCAGGTCAAGCATGGTTCAAGATGGTGTATTGCTATGCAAATTGGTCTAGGTATGTCTCAGTTCAAGTTGGGCTGAGAGGTTGAATACCAAATATGAACCCAAGCCGAACTAAGCTGGAAGAAAAATGGGTAAAACCCAAATCTTCAGTCTTGATAAATTGGTGATATGAAAGTAGCTCATACAAAGAAGCTCATGTGGGGATGTCTCACACGGTTTGTGGGGCCACACCAATCATCTAGAAAAAAAAAAAGAATAATGTAGCTCTTTCAAGGGTTCTGAGGCCTCTCCATTATCTTCTGTGTTGACCCACCTATTGAGCTTTCTAGCATAATCATTGATCTACACCATTCACAAATAGGCCCCAAACTTCTAGGCTTGAATTTCTTGTACCTCTGCCACTTAAACATATACAACTCATCAATCTGAATGTTCCAATGGATGGTGGTGGGACCCACATTCATTTTTTATTAAAAAAAAGAATACAACTCATCAATCTGAATGTTCCAATGGATGGTGGTGGGACCCACATTCATTTTTTCTTAAAAAAAAGAAAATTTGATGGTGTCATGCCATGTAACAAATGGGGGGTGTTATGGGTCCTTTTCGCTGGCACGAATCCAACGTGTGATTTGAGGTTGAGGAATGAATGAATGAATGAATGATGCTTTGACAGGGCCTTCCACCAAATAAAATCGATGCCACTGTCGGCTTCCACTTCATGTTGCGAGGAAGATGTTGGTTTCATACTTTCCTTTCATTTCTTTCATATCTTCATATCAGTAGTTAGTGCATATCCAAAGTCAAAGTCATCCAATGGCTCTAAAAACATATTGTAGGATTGAAGGTGATGCATTTCTCCTGCACATTTTCTTTCTTTCTTTTTTTGTACTTTGTTCGTTCAGTTTTTTAAATAAAATCTTTTGTTACCGTTAAAAAAAGAAGTCATGATATATATCTTTGTCTATATTGTAATACCATTTCAATACAAGACACAATTGTAGCCGGTGCCTTGATTAAAAAAAAAAGATACTAAATGAGATATGTGTGAGAAATTTAAGGCCCATCAAACATTGGTACTACCTCAATAAAATAAATAAAAATAAAATAATAGACACTAGAGTGGAAGATAAATGAGGAACTCAAAATCACTAACCCCTAATGAAATCATTTTATAACAATTATATTTTACTTTTTCTGCCTTTTTAAGACATATAAAGAGTGATTGTAAGCCGTTAAGCGGTCTTTGTTGTTGGCTTGAGCTAATTTATATATGCAAATAATTCACAAACATAATACGTCCAAGTACGCATATATCATTATCTATGAAAATGGCTTCATGCTCGGCCTTTTACTTTCACACCTAAGGAGGTATAAAACCGTTTCACACCACGAATATGCAAGGGGTGTCGGTACGGTTACAGTTTGGTAGAAAAAACCTCGATATGTTTTTCTCCAATGGGGCCCATAAAAAAACTTTATTTTCTTTGTGGGCCCCTAATTCGCAATCCTATCCATTTATTTATTTTTTATATTGCTTAAAAAAGGTAAAGATGTCAAATTTCTTGTCTTGATTTTTCATGGATTTTGAGAAACTAATAGAAAAACTCAAAACTATTATATCTAATTTTCTAGAGTTTTGTGGATTGCCGATTTATGATCAAAACCATTCATCTTCTTTATATGGGTAAACTGGTTAAGAAAAAAGTTTTATTATATTAATTCTTTATAAATTTTGAGAAATTTATACAAAAACATTTAGAAAAATCCATATACGATTAGAATAATTAAAAGTACTCATTTACTCCCGTGAAAATGTTGATTAGACCCCAACTTAATACTATTCAAACATGAAGTTTTCAATAAAGTAGTCAATGGCTAAGAAGAAAATTGATTCCCAAAAGGCAAGTTAATATTGCAAAATCAAAAGCTGTAAAGAATCAGTAATGTCTAATCTGAGAATTTTGGACCGGGTCCTTCATTTCATGTGCCTTCTAAGATGAGCGGCTAAGATTACTTTAAAACGGTAAAACGTGCAATATAAAATGTTAATACAGAGAAGGAAGGAGAGAAGTAAAGTCAGGGAATGCGCGTGAAGGAAGAAAAAGTCAAGGCCGTAGTTTGACTTGGGGGCCATCGACATATACTAGAATTACGAAAATATCCTTCTCAAACATATATCTTTTGTCTTTTGCCCCTTCCTTTGCTTGTTTGTCTAGTGTGGGATCGACAGGGACAGATAAGAAAAAAATGTAATGTGATCCTCAGAGTTCAGACTAACCAAAAATAGGACCATTGAAACTTCAAAACCTCTTTCTTTCCTTTGCCACACAAATGCAAGGGCAAAGTTTATAAAGGAAAAAACCTTTCCTTTTCCAAGTCTAACCTTTCCAATATGGGGGAAATTGAATTGAATTGAAATGAAATGAAATGAAATGCAACTGTTTTTTAGTTCAAAATAAAGGGGAAAGAAAGAATCATATTTGGGGATCAAATGTTTTCTTCACTTATCTTTTCTTTCTAATAACAGCACTGTTGGGGTTTTGTTTCACTCAATTGAGTAGGTTTTAGCAGGGGTGGCCATGTCAGGTCAAGTTTGGGTTGGGGTGACCACTGAGGTTAGGATGCACGTGCTCAATTTAAATCCAACTCAGTGAATTGTTTCCTTGAAGATAGGGATGGCAACGGGTCGGATCGGAGGCGGATATTGTCATATCCGCCTCCATATCCAAATCCAATTCTCCGCCTCCATATCCGCTCCGATCTCCAAACGGATATCCATTCTATCCTCCATCCCCGCCTCCAAACGGATATCGGATATCCAAACGGAGAATCGGATATCCAAATCATTAAAAAAATATTAAAAAGACAATACAATTCAAAATATAATTTAAGCATTAAAAACATTAAAAAGACGATACAATTCAAAATATATCCAAAAATAAACTTCCAAAATAAAGTCATTCAAGTTTCAACACATTTACACAAGTCATACAAATCCCAATTATTGAAGTGTTATCTATAATATATTGATATATATATATGGTGTAATATATATAATATTATATAAGATAAGGAGGAAAACTGCAATTAAGGGTTAAACGGATATCCAAACGGGTCGGATACGGTTCGGATATCCAAACGGATATCCGATCGGATATTCGGATCGGATATCCAAACGGATATTCGGATCGGATATCTCCATATCCGCCTCCGATCCGATCTCCGAATTTTTTTTAAAATCCATATCCGAATCCGACCCGATCTCCGAAAAAATATCCGAAATCCATATCCAAACGGAGCGGGTATCGGATCGGACCGGACCGGACCGGACGGAATTGCCATCCCTACTTGAAGATTAGGCATGGCAATGGAGCAGGTTCGGGTCTAACCTTATTGGTATTTGAGCTACTCCATATCTGCCTTGACATGTGGCGGGTTTTATGGTTGTCATATCAAACCCAAGCCATCACAATCATGGGTTCAACCCGAACCTTACAAACACACTATCAAACCTGCAAGTGTGTTTTTCGCGTTTAAACCTCTAAGTGAAAATCTCAACTCAAATCCTTAATTTGGATTGAGTTGGTTATAATGTATTGCAAATTGCATGTAAGCAAATCAAGGATTATTATAAATAATTCTTAAGTGAGGAACGCTGCCATTGAGGACATGAGTCCATCCAAGTGACATGCCAATTGGTCCCACCTCAATTGCTAAACACACCAACCATTACATATGCAGTATGATGCATTGTTTAACAACACAATCTCAGCTTTTCTTAGAATAATAAAAGTCATTGTTTGTTGTTAAGAATTTAGTTTGGGGATGATGTTAAATGGGTCAAAGTAAACATATTTACCCGCCGGATTGCTGTGACGGATTTCGGATATGTGATACAAAACTCACCCCATGGTTGGATATGAGTTAGGTCAAGTTAATTCAGCTATATAATTATCCTTTTGTTTAATACAAATATTAATTTTCTTTTATGATTTTTTTATATGAATTCTTTTATAATTAATTATGTAAATAAGAGAAGTGAAGTGGGTAAAGGCCGCCAAAATTCGAACATGTTTCAAACCTGACTCGAATCAAAATTTATGGACTCGTGCCCATCCCAAATCCATCAAACTACTATTAAACTCACCTGAATCGTTGGTTTAACCCAACCTATCACTCTATCACTTGAAGAGATGAATTATGACTCTTCTAAAAAGAAGCTAGCTTCTATTCAAAGATTATTTTCATTTTTCACTAATTTTTCTCAATGTAAAAAAACATGAAAAAAATGCAAAACTCAAGAATTTTCTTCCCTTGAAAACCAAAGGTAGGAGATGGAGCACTGGCGAAACCCCTCGGAGAATAAGTTCTGAAGACTTTTTTTTCTCTTTAGAAAATTTTATGAATTTTTATATATGGCGCCTCCATAATTTCTAAAAACCTCCTTTTCCTTAGAGATCTTATGAATTTTTACATATGACCCTCCAAAACTTCCGAATACCCTTTTTTTTTTTTTAGAAAACTTTATGAATTTTTACATATGATCCCTCCACAATATTTGAAAACCCTTTTTTCTTTAGGAATCTTTTAACTTTCTTTAAATATGGACCTCCAAAATTTTGAAAAAAATATACTATATATTTTTAAAACTACATGCATTTTTCATCTGGAATCAGAATCATCTGAGGATTTCCCTCACGGTGAGCGTGAGTGGACCAATCATGGTTCGCACAGCACCGTGGGCAGCTCCTGCCTGGATGCATGGCAGGCTGTCCATGGTGACGTGGTGGACCTTGATAATTGGTCCACTCACGGTCACTATTGGGTAAATCCTCAGAGGATCTGGACTCTTTCATATATAGGCTCTAGTTTTCTTTTCTATATAAAGGCCCCCCAAAGAAGAATTCTTGAGTCCACCCTCAAGTGGAGAGGGATGTATAGTTTTATTAGGTTCCAAATATCATACTTTAAACAATTAAGTAATTAATTAGATCATAATGCCTGCCTGTATAAAAAAGCCAAACAAAGCCGAGATCAGTCCCGCTTGAGTTGTCTTTGAGCATTTTAAGCCATCTCAAGCTCCAGCCAAGCCGAGCTTGGCTCAGTTCAACTTGTTTGTACATTGAATAAGTCATCTCAAGCTTGACCTGGCAGCACTGCAGTACAGATTTGAGTCTTAAACTGGTCAATCTACGTCCTTTTAAGATTTAAGAACATAAACTTGTCATGTATATATAACGGTGAGCAAGTGATATGGATTAGTTTTTTGTAGATCTCTCTCTTTTTTAGATACTCGCACACACACTCACACGCACCCACAGGGCCACACCCTATCTAAGGATGACAATGGGTTCTGTTGGGATTAAGTTTAGGTTCACTTGAATTGACCCGATTGGCACACGCACGCTGCTTCATGCTCGACCCGACCTATATAATGGGTTCGTGGTATTTGATACCAAACCCACGCCATAATAGGTATAGGTAAAGTCGGGTTGGTTAATTGCTGATTCTTGATTTTAAAATATGAATAATTTGATTTGTAGAAGGGCAGATTTGCACGTTCCACATGTGGGTTGAGCACCTTTGCCCATAATCACCTTTGCTAATGAAGTCGTATGTTTAAAGTAATATTTTGCAATATATAAAGTACAGGCAATTAGAATAAGGTGGGTCAAGCACATCCAAAACTTAAACCAATCTCAACTCAATTTAAAACGGAGCTCGAAAAACCTTACTTGGCCCAACCTTGATCAAAACACTATTAAACTCACATTTAATAGGAGAAAGTCGGGCGAGTCCTCGTTTAAATCCAACCCTTGCCAAACCTAACCCTTCCCAAGTTCCTCACCACCAATGCTATAATTAGATATGAACCCCTGATTGCTATATGGAGGGGAGGTGCCTCCGTATTGAACTACCCTGGACGCAAGAGGGTTGGCCCCTTAGGTCAACTAAAGTGGTTAGAATGCCAATTTAGCTTACAACATAAGGATATGATCATTCCTACAATTTCCTATTCATTTCTTTTGTTATATATATATAGTTATATGAGAGATAGGGGTGAGGGCTCTCACATTTAAGTTGTTGACATTGGATATAGATGTGAGGGCTCCACCTTATCTCTCATAGTAAGGTGAGAGCATCTCTCATATATATATACTAGAAATTTCCCGTGCCTGAAGGCACGACGCACCACCGGACTTGGATATGCCTCAGACCAACCGAACCTAAGTTCCATGCGTCTCGAAAGCAAGTCCAACCATAAAATGGATTCCACAAAAAAAAAATCTAATTGATTGCCAAATGATATAATTCCATTCATTCATGAAATCTTTAACCCAATTTACTCATCTCATCTTCTTATCTTGGTCCCATCTTATCATCAATGAAGTATTGCTTTTTTAAAAAAAATGCAGAAGGGATGGCAATACATGTAAATAACTCAAACTTGCTGACCTTTTTGCTTTTGGTGGGGATGGCGAAAACTTGTAAATTTATCCAACTTTTAGCCCTTTTTCTTTTAAATGAAAAAAGGATGGCAATACCTGTAAATAATTCTAACTTGCTGCCCTCTTTTGTATTCCCTTCTTAAATCCAAGGGTTCAAAATATCCCTTGGATTTATGTACATAGATCCAAGGGCTCAAAATGTCCCAGATTCAAAACCCGAGCTGCCATATTATATAGATATATTTAAAAAAAAAAGTTCATAAAAGTCAATTTATTTGCATAGAATAATAGATATATAGGAAATGAATACATGGATATTCATGGTAAAACAATCTCCACCAAAGACTATTATAGAGTTGAGTGGTAAAGAATATAAGGACGTAATGCAGATAAAATCTTGACTGTCTTTAGATTTGAATTACTAGTGTAATGTATGGACATTTATTTTACAAGGAGGAAATGTAAGGAGGTAACCCAAGCATGGCCTAACTAAAATTTAACTCATCATGCAACTGAGACTGCTGTGACTTACCTTGGGCTAGCACAAGTCTCAATTCTAAAGACCTAAGTCAAAGCTCAAGCTTTAGTCCAGTCAAAGTCAAAGTCAAGCAAGGATAGACCATGTTGAATCTGACTAGTCAGTCAATAGAGATGAACCGGTGACTTTGCTTGGGCTTTGCCTCATGACTTGAGCCAAATTCAAGCTCCAGTCCATTGAAGTCATGAAGTCACGCAAAACTGGCTTGTGAGCCAACTTTGACCTGTTAAAAGCCCTAGGTTCTCATTCCTGTCTTTGGAAAAGCTTTCACACCCTCTAAAGATGGCATAGTTGATTGATAATGTATTTTATCATTTTTCAAGTTAATGATACTTCCAAAGTATGACATCTCAAAAGGAGCAACTACAAAGAACATGTGAGCAAATAGCATATTATAAAGGAGAATCCATGCCAATTGCCACATAATGGGGGGCCTAAGCCAGATTGGTGGGAAGAACATGTTCAAGTTGACTTAGTTTACTATGTTATGGTGAACTTATCTGCATATTGTGATTTCAGTCATATAATGGGCTGCTACCAAATCCATGTAACATTTTTGTGTTTCCTTTCCCCTTGGGCATCAATCGATTAGGTAAGTGGGAAAGGTGGATAGTCCTCCATTGCAATGGCAACTGAGGTGGTCCCTTTCCTGCTTTTTAAGATGGTGGGGCCCATTTTGAGTCCATGTTTGCCAGGGTCCCATTCTGAATTGTCCAACTTTGATATATAGATGGCCCACGTATGGGTCAAATTTGTCGTCTTCTTTTCATAATATACACTCCAAGAAAAAATCAAGTTGGTCTCCTGTGCAACATGAGATTGTTTTAAGATCATGCATGTTTGGTAATGAGTGAGTAATATGAGGAATTTATAGATCTTAATGTTCTTTCTTTGCTTCTCAAACAGGGATCCTTCGTTGATGATTAGTATAATTGATGATCTTATATTGATATCAATGTATATACTTAAAAAAAAATAGTATCCACATGTAGATTAATAAAAATGAGGATTTCAAAAACCTATGGGTTTGGACCTAAAAATTCTAAAAAATGAGAAAAATTATTGGTCCAAATTCTCAGGAATTTATAATTGTAAAATGTGGGCTTTCAACGACTTTGTAAAAAAACCGATGAAAAATCTTTGAGCATTTGATTACCAAATATGACCTAATTTTTTTTTAACCGATAAGTTTAAAGCTATATGAGGGGGCCATTTAGATGAGGTATCAATAAAATTTTAGCGAGATATTCTAATTGTCCACGTAAGACTGAAAAATGGGTTCAATGGACAAAGTGGGTATTTTTCTTTTAATTATATGTAAAGTTATCGTTGTAAGAAGCGTCTAATGAGATTTGATTTTTGTAAATATTTTGCTGAATAAAAGCCTGTCATGTAGGGTTGTAAATGGGTCATCGATTCTCCGATTACCCGAAGGTTCCGATCCGTTAGGATCCGGGTCTGGGTCCTTATTTTGGTCCCGATAAGAAGATGGTTCCAGTTCCGAATACTTTTTTTTGAACCGATACCTAAATGGGTCTAGTTCCGGATCCACAGTGGTTCAAACCAGTGTACTCGGGGCCCGACCCAATATACACTAACATAAGATAACTTTAGTATGTGAGAACATAACTCTTTTTACTTTTCTACTTTTCAACATTAGAGTTTTCTACTTTTCTACATCTCATTGCCGGTTTGGATGTGATTTCTGAGTTTTTGGTTAAAAGTGCCTATTATTGATAGACAAAATGTCACATTAGCATTTGCATGTACGTGATCCAATTGAAATGTGAAAAAAACATGATTTTTTTAAAAAGAAAAATACAAGTATTAGATCCGGAACCGGACCCGCCTCACAAACAGTTCCGGTTCCGATTCTGGTTTCCATTAATATAATCGGCTCCGGTTCCGGTTCCGGTTCCGCTTCTCCTTCTTAGAAAACGGTTCCGGTTCCGGTTCCACCCTGGATTCGGACCGGAACCGACCCATTTACAACCCTACTGTCATGTCACCCTTTTTTGACACACCATGGATATTTCCTCTGCAGTTATAGCCTAAAATAAGAACTCCAACTCACCATATTAATTAATCCCTATCCAATTAACAACCATAAACAAAAAACACATGCAAAACAGTGCAATCAATGCATATTTATCTTACTCTCTTCAAATGTACACCAAAGATATCCAAACCATTCATGCAACGAGCCCAACTTTAAACTTAAATTAGATATTTCTGACCATCCAAATCATAAAACTCATTGGCCCCATCAAGATGCCATTCATCACATCATCAACAAAAGGATGAGTGGGACCCAAAACAATGCGGTCAATCTTGATCTAAATTCCTATCACTAATCGACATGTGTCCGGCCAACATCAACTAGATCCAAGCCGTCCATTCATCAGGCCCAGCAACATATTTCAATTGGAGATCTATTATGGTCCAATCCAAACCATAATCCATGGGCCTCATCAAGATACCTTCATCACCTGATGAAGAGAAGTGGGGACAGTCCAAACATTAGATGAATTCAAACTGTAATCCCCCCTCATGTAATACTAAGAAGAACACGGGGGCAATATTATCATCAAAATCCCAAATTCTCACTCTTCCTGTAATTATATACAGAGACTGAGGGTATTCCCGTAATTGCATACTATCTTTCTTATACAGCCGCGTTAGACGCCAGAAAATCGTTCCGTTGCAGAGAGAGAGAGAGAGAGAGAGAGAGAGAAGAAGAAGAAAAAATTGGAGTCTTGAGAGCGAAAGTTCGAGGAAGAAGCTGAAGAAAAAGGAGAGAGCAGAAGTAGAGAGAGAGAGAGAGAGAGGATCGAAGAAGAAAGAAGTGAATCTCTTCAAAGCTGTCTTTTGAATCGTTCTATTCTGAGGTAAGCTTCCGATCCTTCTCTCTCCCTTCCTAACGATGTTGAAAGAACACAACATCTCCAACGATTTCCCAGAAAATCCGCAAATCAACCCCACTTCCGAGCAAGATAACCAACACCCAGATGAAAAAATCGGGTTTTCAGAAATGGGTCGCGATCTGTTTCGAGAATCTGACTCGGGTGACGTTGGTTTTCACTTGAAAGCGTCGAAACCTGGGGCTGGGATGGGAAAAGCAGGGAACTTGAGCTCTCAGGAGCTGACTTTGAGCTATCTTTGTGATAATCCTAAGATGGGTGTTGGAGAGAATGAGATTTCAGGGAAGAATCTGTTCGTTTCATTGGAAAAAGGGAGATACAAGGGAAAAGAAGTCGTTTTAGAACATCCTGTTGACGATGATCGATGGGTTGAGAGAGATTTCTTTCATCTGAACGAAAACAGAGGTTCTAAGCGTGTGGCAGCAGCTGCTAGTGAAGAAGTTGCGGAGGAGAAGACTGAGAAGAAAGCAAAATTAGAGACCCTTAATCTCTCTCTTGGGCTTCCTGATGTATCCCTCTCTCTCGCCTCTTCAAATCCGGCGGTAAAGAGCGAGAATGCCGATCTGGGTGCTGCTCCTGCTAATGCTCCTGCTAAGACTCCAACTCGCAGCATTCAATCCATGGCTCCTTCGCAATCCGATGATTTCACTGGGGCGTCTCTCTCTTACTCGCATTCGCACGCTTTCTCCCACAATCCGAGCTGTTCTCTAACTAGAAATTCAACTGAGAATTATGAGTATTCGGTTGGGAGTCGAAGGAGAGAGAGTGATCAGATGTGGTATGGTGGAGAAGGAACAAACGGTTCCGTCCACAGCCGGTTCAAACCGCTCGGTGACGGTGTTACTCTATCAAACAATGGGGGGCACCCCATGATGAATGGCCGCGCGGTTAATAAGGATGGATTTAACAGTCTTTACAGGACCAACAGTTCAGAGAATCTCTCATTCTTTCCATCTGAATTGCCTGCGAGGCAAAGGAAAGATTGCCAGTCAGTTGATTCAAGAGGAAGAACTTCTGAGCAGAGGAAGGTAGCAGAGAATGGTTTGGGAAACTCCGATGGTGGTAAAGGATTTGGGGTAATAAGGCCAGAGGAGATATTAAGAGAGATTGTTTCGGGCTCAATCTCTATTACTGCTCAAGTAATTCGGGAGCTTCCCCATGACGGTATAGAAGCTGTAAAGGAGCATTTAAAAAATCTCATTGGTGCGCCGGAGAAGAGGGAGGAGTTTGTGGGCCTCCAGAGGCGGCTTGAGCGGAGATCTGATCTTACATTTGAGGCACTGTCTAATGCTCACAAGTTTCAATTGGATGTTTTGGTTACAGTGAAGACTGGGCTTGCAACTTACATTTCGGGGAAATACCATCTTCCAACGCCGGAGTTGGTTGAGGTATTGTTGCTTTTGAGGTGTCGGAATGTGAATTGCAAGAGCTTACTGCCCGTCGATGACTGTGATTGCAAGATATGCTCGACAAAGAAGGGCTTTTGTAGTGCTTGCATGTGCCCAATCTGTATGAATTTTGATTGTGCCTCAAATACATGCAGTTGGGTTGGGTGTGATGTTTGTTCGCACTGGTGCCATGCTGTTTGCGGCATGAAAAAGAATCTCATTAGGCTGAGCTCCAGCTCAAAAGAAGCTGGTGCGACAGCAGAGATGCATTTCCATTGCATCGGATGCGAGCATGCCTCTGAAATGTTTGGATTTGTGAGAGATGTATTTGAAAGTTGTGCAAAGGATTGGGGTCTGGAGACCTTGATAAAGGAGCTTGATTGTGTTCGAAAGATCTTCCAGGGAAGTGTAGACCACAAAGGCAAAGAGCTTTATAACAGAGCAGAAGACTTGATTACCAAGCTCAACAAGAGGCTTATTTCTCCTTCAGATGCCTGCAACGGCCTATTGCAGTTTTTCGAGCGTAAATTCTTCAACTATGATATCATTAGTGTTTTTGCTTCCATTAGTAGTTATTTATGTTTATGCTTATTGTTTCAAATTTGCTAGCACATTGAGAGTCCTTGCTCTGTTATGCTGCCTTTTGCTGTTTCTTAATGGATGATAGTTGTTATCAAAGTTGTTAAGGTGCTAGGTGCAATCAAGGCATATCAGCTCGAGCCCGAGGCTCTAAGCGCAAGGCAAGGCTTGTGCCTAACCCAGTTAGGTGCATGCCTGAGGAAAAAAAGATAATAAAAAAGATGATTATAGCCTGGACAATTCATATAAACTAATAACTACATAAAAGTATGGCTGAAGTAACTGCTTGGACAACTTAAAAACACACACACACACACACACACACACACACACACACACTTACTTTTTCTTTTCTTTTTTTAATCAGTAACAAAGGATTAAATTTAAAAGACTGAAAGATACAACCAGGAAATCCAAAAAGCGAAGAAACATCTCAAAACTGATGTAACAATATGAGAGAGATATACCGAACACGAATCCTAATCACGTGACAATAGCATTTAAGTTGCACACATGGTCGACCCCTTGTTTAGCAGGACAATCTGCCACCCTGTTCGCTGATCTACTAGTATGCTGAAATGAAACTCGAACAAGTGACATTAAGTGATGAATCTCGCTGAATTTGAACCGTATCCTCCAAGGACCACTTGAAGATTTCACCAAGAAATGGCGTTAGCCGAATCACTCTCTACTATAAGGCTATTCTAGAAAGAAGAACCATAAATACATAGCGCTTCCAAAGTGGGCAAAACCTCCGCCTTGTTTGAGTCTTTTATCCCAACATGTTTGGAGTACATGTATCAGCACACACACACACACGCACACACCCCAACAACAACCATGCATCAGCATTAAATGGAAAGTCATCAAAGGGGAGATTTGGCCATTTGATTGGAGTATATTTGGACCATGTGAAAGCTAGATCATCAACTCCTTTACATCCTCTCCCCCAAATCTGGGATAGTTCAATGGATTAGACTTAAAATTTTGTTGGACAATTCAGTTGGTCTCACCAGACGAATGATATTGATCACTAGCCCAAACAAATTTTGGGCTATTGCAAGCCTGCACATTATAATAGATTAGGGTTTGGGACCATATAGTTCCTCTGCTATTGACCACATTATTTCAAAGAGGAGATCAGCTGAGTAGCTGTCAATGATATCCCCCCATGTCACTAAAGCCAGTAAGCATTATTACCAACTGTGGGTTTGAAATTCTTCTTCTAAGAGGGTTGGTTATAGGCCTATAAACAATAATATAGATGTATATATTATTTAATAATAATATTGATCATTATGGTACCGGCTCAATAATATTACCAAGTATCCATGGTTATTCCTATTCAACAAATAAATAGAAACAGGCTTCATCTGTTCTGGTTATAAACGAAATCAAATGTTGGAAGGCAGGCCTGCTGTGCGAGTAATATGTTGGTTATGTATCTCTCTTCCAATTGCTGAAAAAAAGGGCCTTTCTCCTTCATGGAGGAGGCCCAAATTCGAAATGCATCAGAAACTCCTCAAACCAAAGACAAAAGGGTGAAATTTTGCAGTATAAATGAGAGATAACGTGTCATTAGATGGGATGAGGTTTTGATAATGATGATATAAATGGAGCTTGAAAAAAAATCTTGTGATTTGTGATTCAAGATTCTAATTTCAGTATGGTTTTATGATCTGAATCAGTTTCAAGAACCTAGTCTTGTGATTTTATCACCAAACGGTTGTCTCCATGTGCATTATATGGGGCCATGTATGTAGTATGTTTGAACATCGTGTATTCCCTCTTCCATGAGTTTTAGTTTTGCTGGGTGTTGCTATTTGTACCAAATTATGAAGGCCGCTACTTTTATAATGTTTGAAAGTGTATTCCTATGATTGGTCAACCAATATTACTGAGCTTTTCTTAGATTTGATGTCTCTTTCCATGGCTTATCATTAGTTCACATGGATGTGTCTTGCCATCTCCATGCCATTGGTATAAGTAGCTCTGCTGGTTGTTTGACTGTTTATATACCTGACTTCTTTTGTTATTGAGGCTCTACTTTCCATTCAAACTGTTGCCCTGTTTTCTGCTATGTCTTTCTTTCTATAGAAATCTTGGCTGGAGAATATCAACATCAGTGTTTTTTCTTAAAAGTGATTAATGCTATCCATCTTGGTTTATTTGGGCCTTTTTGTTTGTAATTCTTGTCACTTTTTTTAGTTATATTCTACTTTAGAGCGATGGAAGTTATGGTCAGCTGTGGCTTCTGAGAGCAAAACAGTCACTATTACCAGCCCTCACAGGCTTCTAAATGCATTGTCTCCTGTATATCACTGTTTTTAGTTTCATTCTACCTTCCACTTTTTATAGTGGAGAAAATTATAGTCAGCATTGGCTTTTGAGAGCAAAACCAGCCCTCACAGGGTTTTAAATGTATTGTCTCCTGCATATTGGTGGTATCTTTCACCTGTACTGATCTCTGTTACAATGGGATTTTTACTATATTTCTGTTTAAAAAATCTGTGCGATATACGTATGAAATCGCTTAAAAATTTATATAGAATTATATTACAATAGTAACATTCTAGGGTTTCAAGGTGTATCAGGTATTATTATTATTATTATTATTATTTTAACATCTTAGTTTTACTGATTATGATTTCATCGTCATTACCGCTACCCTTATTATAATTGTTAAAACCTCATCCCATCTCTCTGGGGTCATCATACTGAATCATTATTTGTAATATACATCATACGTTGTAATTATATGTACAAATTAGCACAGTGAACTATTTCCTGATATGTGCAAAATTTTGAGCATCAAGTAAGTATATGTTGCATATGCTACATTTAGAAGTTATTTTTCTTTGGTTGTATGATAAATGTATAATTTCATCCCTTTTTTGTAGTTCTTTTCAGGAAAGACATCTACTTGCATGGGTATTTAGCTAATAGGTATACAAGCATGATTAATTTATGTGTGGGTTTAATGCTTTGCCTGAATAATGGGAAATATGCTGGAACAAGTAAAGTTTCAAATGGACTGATTCAGTACACTTCTGGGTAGTGATTGTTGACTTTTAGTTGGTTATGAATCCATATTTTATGGGGAGTTCAGTCCCATCACTTCAAGCAGGGTCTTATCACTGTCTGCTTGTTATATAATGTGTACCACTCTGCTGAGAGATGTATTGACCTTATCATTAATTGTGAAATTTGGAGGTGTCACAAAGCTTTTTAGCTGTTGACTCAGTTTGAGTTTATTTCTCTCTATGGCACAGTTTGGAAGCTACAATCTTACTATCTTAGTCACTAGTTGGTAATTAGGACCTCTGCTTTGTCTGCAACAGAAAAGCTATGTACATGTTTAGATACTCTGATCATGATTTTTATGTATTTGGCATTTTACATGTTTCGTTACCTATAGTCATTCTGACTGGGTAATGGCCCTGCATTCAAAGGAACTGTAACTGTCTGCATGGGAAGTAGCATTCTCATCTTCTTCCTTCTCGTTATATAATATTTAAATAGTCCAGTGCTCCTGTGCGGATGTCTCGTACCGTTTGAGACAACCCGTTGAGCCCACCTGGGCCCGAATGCCATAGGCATCATTTGGATTGAAATAAAAAAAAAAAAAAAAAAGCCGATCCATTCTAAAACTGTTAAACTTGAGGGTTGGGATAATCGAACTGACTTGGAATTTTAGACACAGGTAGGTCCCATCTGGATCTTTGGATCCCTCACCTCACCCATGATTGGTGGGGACCTAGGTGGTCCCCACGTGGCAGTGCGCACGGTCTCCTATGCGAGACACCTGCACCGGAGGACCATTCTTGAAACTTTGCATGAGAGAAGAGGAAAGGTGGGCCTGGACCTCCTTGAAAATTTGCATTCTATAGAAGAAGACACATTATTGGAGACCCGGTGGAAGGTGTCCATTTTGGCAAATCCCAAAACATTGGGTTTTGTGGATTCAGGATAAAGTTTTAATGTCTTAAGTACGTGCTTATTGTTAAATAAAAATAACATCCAAGCCTTACTCAATAATCAAGATATAACATTTCAATTTAAAAATAAGATTTCAAGAAGAAAAAGTTGTTTATATATTTCAACTGTACTACAGTGTTGGACTTAGTAATAGGAAAATCCATGAAGAATTCAACATGGTTTCATATTTAGTACATGTCGGTACTCGGTATATTACCTACTTCAATGATCAGTGTATACACTTGTCTGTACAGCTAATTAACCTCTTGGTTGTGAGATAAACATCCCAAAATGAAATAAAGTTCAGTTATCCTCTTTGTTTGGTTGACTGTGGAACTGGTTAAATTTTTGTCACAGCTTTAAGTTCAACAGTCAGGTGCACTTCCAACCTACGGTACCTGTTTACTTCAGGATAAGCAACATATCAGATACTTCCAATTTTTTTAAATCCATGTCCATGCCATATCCATGGTGTTCTGGTTTACCGTCTAAATTTTAATTGACAACTTCTGACTTTATCAACTTGCTAAATGAACTCATCATAACCAATCTATTTAGGAGAAATTTTGTTTTGGTGGTTTGATGGATTTTTTATGATGTTATTGTTTCAGATTTACGTGATAAATTACATAAGATATAGGTTCTCATGTTCTAGCAGCAGTTTTTCTATATTTGGATTCTTCTCTTGAAATGCTTGTGCTAAATAAGTCCTTCTCAAAAGACGGTACACTTTCACAAATTATTGCAAATGGCTTGTTTTCCTAATTGAAAGTTCAAATATGTTTGTGCCAGTTTGAAAATTAGGCAGGATTCTTTACAGTCCAAACACGTGCAACCGGTTAATAATTATTTGACGTGAATCACCTTAATCAATTGCGTTTTTGGTGTTTGCAGTCCAAATATTTCCATTAATCTTTTTTTTCTAACTCCTACAGCATCAGCCCTTCCCAAGAAAGCCTATTTTCTAGTTTGTACTCTTATGTTTCTTATGGGGGATTTGAAATCAACTGATTCTCTGCTTAAACTAATTATTCCTCCATGCTAATTTACAGGCGGCATTTCAAATATCTCTGGATTGGGTAGCTCTTCCAAAGATATGATTCAAGCAATGCAAAGAGCAGATGTTCTTCTTCCCCCACCCACTCCCATCCTTCCTAAACCTTCTCATGATACAAACACTCCTATTACTAAAACGGATACGTTTCATAGAAACCACCACCAAAGCAACATGTCCAAAGCCCTTACTATTGAACAGACCATTGAACCGGAACTAAATTTTGGCGTGCCGAAGAAGGATGAGTTTGACAGCTTGGAAAGTGCTTTGCGTCTGAAAGAGGCAGAGGCAAGGTTTTTCCAGGGTCGTGCTGATGATGCCCGTAGAGAGGCAGAGAGGTACAGGAAGTTGGTGCGTACGAAGAATGAGCAGCTAGAAGAGGAGTATGCAAGCAAGCTTGCAAAGCTGTGTTTACAAGAGACAGAGGAGAAGCGGCGAAAGAAGCTCGATGAGCTGAAAGTCTTGGAGAACTCTAACTGTGATTATTACAAGATGAAAATGAGGATGGAGGCGGAGATTGCCGGCTTGCGTGAGAGGATGGAAGCGACAAGAAGGCAATGGGTGTGAACAATCGGTATGTTATGCTGATGATGAATGTGTTTATTTCCGTTGCCATGCTTTAACTGCTGGTATTTTGTAGATTTTGGATGCTTTTCATGTTTAGAGTTAAATTGATTGGTTTAAGAGCTCTTTTAAAAGAATGAAATGTATATGCTTGTTCCCATCATGTCTTTGTTTTGGTGTATAGAACTTTCTTAAGTTGCAACTGGTGACATTTCAATTAATTAATCTGACCTGCCCATTCAAAAGTCCATTCCTTTGAGAAAATCGTGCTGCTTGGATTTTATTGACAAAGTGTACCATTGGTATCATATACTTGGACTATATCCACATATATGGGGTCCACTTTTTAATTATGGCCAAGTATTGGATTTCAACCTACTCTTGTGCACATCCACATAAGAAGTGTTTTTCACCATTTGATTGAATTGTGCCATGGGGCGTGATTGATGCCCCATTGCATGGTTCAATCCAATGGCGGACATCACCAGTCACAGGGGCAAGTTGAAATCCAATCCTAGATGATGGGCCCATATGCCCATGTCTCAATTTATCATACCAATGAAGCAATGAGGATGGATGCTGTCCCCCATGTTGTTAGCCTTATAATCATAGCCCGGTGTCTGAGTCAATAATAATTAAAAAAAAAAAAATGTGGCAATGAGCTACATTCAAGTAAATCAACTTGCAAGGTCTGTTGATCTGTGACCATGAGCTATATGGCCACTCTGTATTCTGATAGTCTGCACTGATGATTGGACGGCATAGGTGGTGTGTAGGCATGTTTCTACACAGTTTTCAATCAATATTTTATGCATTGCATGAAACCATCATTCATCCATACAGTAGAACTAACTGCAAATGTGGTTAAGAATGAAGAGAGTATAATCACTAAAGTGGAAATTGCTTGGGATCATGAAATCTCATTAGTTGTTGGGCATCACATTCACATCAGATTACATTTTATTAGCTTCGATACAGTACTGCAAATGTGACAGCGGCTCCATAGAGGAGGATGAAGAGGCCGGTGAAATTGACGACACGGGATTCCTCACCTCGCCTGAGTCCATTGTATGCTGCTATCTCTACCAAACCGGTCTCAGCTGCGCAGATCATGAGGAGAAAGAGAACCAGACCACTCAAGGCATGCCATGGGGCAAGCTTCTCCCTTATTTCTTTTGTTGCTCTTGGGTACCAGAAGAGAAGGAATCCCATCAACCACTGACCAAATTCAAAGAGAAAATAGACTGACAATCACTACAAGTACCATTAGAATTAACCATCAGGTACTTGAACACTGCTGATAAAGATCCAGCATCAAACACAACTTGCGGCACCAAACCCAGAACCTGCTTGGCCTCACCTGACCAAAAGTGGAATTTGATTTGAGCTTGTTCAGGTTCGGATAGCACTCAGGCCTCAGTTTTGATATCCTAGTTGGTCCTGGGTATCCAACTTATCTACAAGAACATGTATTTACCCTCTTCTCAGCTTTTTATGAGTTCCTGATATTGGTCAAAAAAGTTCAAGCTTGCCCATTTTCAAACTCTGCAAACTTGGATAGAACTCAAACTACTCAATTACATATAAAACGGACTCAGGCCTGGACAGAGATGAATCCGGCCCATTGCAGCCATAAGTAGAATGAAGGATTAGTATAACTGTTAACATACCTGGAAGCCAAACAAGGAGATGGTGCCTATTCCTATCCATGAATGCAAGCTATAAACGTTGGGGAGGTTGAAGTCACTGTGGAATTTGAAGACAGCATAAACGCCCAGGATCGCCAGAGCCAGACCTATAAGGTTAAACACTGTGTGGACCAACTTCTGCATCCACCTTTCCGCCCAAACTATCTTGAAGGCCAACAAAGCTGCTTGTACAAAACCACCCTTCAACACATTAGCAACAAAATACCACTGCAAGTGAAGGAATCAAATGACTTAGTGCAAGATGCCCCCTGAGAAAGTTCACTTCCCATGGGAGGTGGGGAGTCAAGGATGTCAATAAGCTGAACCAGAGATGGACTCATACAGGCCCAGGTCCAGGGCTTGAGCCTGAGTCTGAGCCCGATATGGACACCAAGACTAGGATCCAAACCCACCCAATAAGTGAATTGGATGCATGACTTCGCCTGATAAGGACCTAGAGTTTTCATGTGGATTTTGGAAGTGGATCCAAGTCCAATGGGGGCGACCGCCCCCAAATAAATGTGTGAAGGTCCGCCCCCTGCAGTATAGCTGTTTTAGATGCTCACCAATTACCAAACTTAAGCACTAAAATAATTCAAAACTCTTATCACGTGCTTATGCGTTTTTCATATGTTTTTCTACTCTTTTCTCCTTCGTATACTTGGAGTAGTGTAGTTTACATATTAGGGTTGAGACCCTGAATAATGGTTTATAAAGGAACCTAAATTGTGACTCATACCTTCTCCAGAAAGAAATATATAGCCAACATACATAAGAAACGGATGCACCTACAAGAATAAGTGTTGAATTAGCATGTTTTCATCATATGGTCTACGGATTTTATCCATATTTCTAGAATTAGCAAACTCAACTTAGTGATTAAGTGTTCAACAGATAATATCTTTTCATGCATGTTCATGCAAGGAAAAGGTTTTGAGATGTGTGCTGTCTCAAAATCCTCCCATGGATCAAAATACACTGAAAATTGTTGTTCATTTCTCAATCATACGCTGTGTTTGGGCATAGAAAAATAAAAAAAAATTGGTGTCAGATTATTGAAGGTATCCTAAGAGCAAATGAGCTTATTAATTCAAGGAAGCGATCACCCAAGGAGAGTGTCATCTTCAAAGTTGATTTGGAAAAAGATCTATGCTCATGTTAATTGGAAGTACTTGGACTATGTGATGGGAAGGTTTGGGTTTGGTGAGAAATGGAGAGGGGGTGGATCAAAGAGTGTCTTTTTTCCCTTCCTTTTTAGTCTTAGTACATGGCTGTCCTTCTCATCTATTAAAAGCTTCGAGAGGATTAAGATAAGGAGACTCGTTATTTCCTTTTATGTTTACAATAGTTGTTAAAGCTATGAGTTCTTTTGTTGAAAACCAAATACATTGAGGCGGCAATTGGGAGTTTCGAAGTGGGAAGAGATGAGGAAGCCATTATTTATCTTCAGTTTGCATATTGTACAATTCTTCTAATTGGGGTGAGATTGTAGTAATGAAAAGAATTAATTATGAGATGCTTTGAATTTGCCTCGGGTTTGAAAATTAATATGCAAAAAAGCATTTTGGTGGGGGGTAAATTGTCCAGAATTAAGAGGTCTTAAAGCCTTTAGCAAATAAACTACATTGCAAGGTTAGTTATTTGCTAATCCAATATCTTTGGTTACATGTTGGAGCTAATCAAAGATTGAAAGCAGTGTGGAACTCAGTTATAGAAAAAATTTAAAAGAAGTTATGTTGGATCATTCTATGATGTTTCTTCCTTGATCTTGGGGAGTACTCCTCCTCATCTAGCTAATGTGTGGTGTGGTTTGGTCCCCCTAAGAGCTGAGGTCTTTTTTTTGGTTGACGATTGCTAGTAAGATTTCAACGGTGAGCAATCTAAGAAAAAAAAGAAATAGTGTCCGAACCCATATCGAATACTTGTGCCTTAAGTGGAACGGAAGAAGTATCTATCAATCACTTGTTCATGCATTGCGAATTTGCCTCTTGCATTTGGCGAGCTTTTATCAAGAAATGTGGAAGTTCTTGGTGTATGCCAAGGACTTTCAACGAATTGGTGGAGGCTTGGAGGTTGGGACCTTTCAAAGGGGTCGACTTAATCCTATGGAGGTTGATTCCTCTCATTACTCATTGGTCGATTTGGAAGGAAAGGAATAATAGAATCTTCAATGGTAAGTCAAAGGATAGGGAGGATATTGCTTTCACAATAATTCTTAAAATAGTTAAATTGGCAAGCATTAAAAAAGTGTTGGAGCACTTAAGCATGGATAATATTTTAAATAATTAGGAAGTTTGTTTGGGAAGTAGGTGTGTTAAAGAAGAGTTCTTTAGTCACTTAGTCTCCACCTTCTATTAATGTTCTTAAATTTAATTTGGATGGTACAACAGAGAAAAATTAAGACATGCAGGTATAGGTGGCGTCTTAAGGAAATACAAAGGAGAGGTGTTGGTTATGTTTTTAAAGTATATAGGCATCAAAGATCCTGATAAAATAGAAGTGTTAGCTATACTGGAAGCTCTAAGGATTTACGCCTGAAATAATTTTCACATCATAGTGGTGGAAAGCAATTGTTTAAACATGATTTCTTAGATGTCTTATTTGGAGAAGGGTCCATGAAAATTCCAATTCCTCTTCGATGAAATCAAGACTTGATCAACATCTTTGAATGTTGAGTTTTATAATGTGTATTGGTCGGCAAATGGCATTACGGATGCTTTGACAAAGCTGTGGGTAGATAGAGATATAGCTTTGCTTACTTCTATGTAATTTGTTATTTTTTACGCGGGCATTTAGCTCTAATACCTTCACATGCTTTCTTTTTTCTCCTTTATGCTTTCTTTTTTCTCCTTCATCTTGGTTGTATCTTTAATTATGAGTCTTTAATATAATCTACTGCTACTGATAAAAACAATGGAGTCAACAACCAATCAACAATATAATCTCTAACCAAACCAAACCAAGCCTTTTCCCACTAGGTGGGGTAGGCAACGATATAATCTCTACAAAATCAAATTGTAAATCTACTTTTTCATGAAAGTAGCAACTGGCCTTCCCTAAATTACCAAAAAGGGTTACAAGAGATCAAGAAGAAATCTACACAAAGTCGAAGAAATTAATGCAACAAATGAGATTATGAGTAATATAGACGAGGACACTCTAAAACTAGAGAGAGAGACATACATTGAAAATATGGGACTTGTTCTCCGCATCTAAATTAATGCCCCCACGAAAATGAAGCACCCACACAAACATCAACACCATTGCAACTACACCAAACAATTGCGCAAGGAGCGCGGCGATAGTGGCAGAAATTGGTAACTGCTGTATCACGGCCATGGCATATATGATGAGAGAAGAAGAAGAAGAAGAAGAAAGAAGAAGCAGGAGGAGGAGGGGGGAAAGAAGCTTTTTGTGTTGTGTTGGGTCTCCTAAAAACTTGCCTAGAAGGGAGGAGCACGAGGAACACATCAAAGATGTCTATATGCATTTCACGTGTTCCAAGTTTCTTTAAACAAATCTCCAAGAATAAAGGGGAATTAAATTATCGAAAAAATTATGTTAGATGTGCGATGCACAAAAAAAATAAAAACCCTCACAGTAAAGGCTAGCTCTTGCCAATTTTTACTTTTGTTTGACCGGTGATATGTGGCTGGTTTCTTCTTCTTTAACAACTGAGCAAATAAAATTCATAAATGGATTAGAGGGCATTTACTATTATGGAAGAACTATGAGGACTTTTTTGGTGCACTAGATATCTAAGGTGTTTTCTTTTTTAGTAATTTCCTCGAGAGTTTTATTATAAAAATGACATACCAATATTGTGAGACTTCAAGATGTATTCAAATCTATGCAGACAATGCTTATACTCATTATAAATAACTATGACAAAAGGTTCCGGACTCAAACATTTGTATTTATGCTGCCAGCGGGATAGCACATCATCATCGTCATCATTAAATCCTTATTCAACCATGTGAGAATCAGCTATATAAATTCCTTTGTCTCCCCATTTTAGATAATCACCTACTTCAAACCCTTCATTAACTGATTAACAAATTCGTATCTAGGTTGATAGTCTAACAAACCATATCATGTCTTCAAAAAAAAAAAAAAAAGGGCCAAACCATATCTTGTAAAAGCTGAGTTTGGTGGTAGGTTGTCCATCTATGAAAAAGAATCCTCATTGGACCATGCTAGCTAACTGAAAAAAAGGAACTAATTGTGAACAGTTGATAGAACAAAAGGTGTACCCATTCCCTAAAGTTTAAGATTTCTTACAAGAGAAATAATGAAAAAGAATTGTGCTTTTACATAAAGCAGCTCTGTTGCAAATCATGTTCTCCTTGAAAGATTTGCAAAAACTCCCTGAGATTTCAACCCCAGAAAAGATTCATGCCCTACTTCCCCCCAGAAAAAAATTTCATGCCCCACCACTTCTTTAGACAGCACTAACGAAAAGCAACATATGCTGGGAGATTTCCCAAACCTACCCCACCAAAGATATTGCTAACCAAACAATTTCCACAACAACAGGACTCTCTTTCCCAAAAAGAGTCTTTTCAGTAATGCTCCACTGAAGAGTGAAAATATAAATACACCAACTTGAGAATCCACAGGAAACACACAGGAGTATTAAATAAGCATATGAAAAGCGATTCATCAACTTTCAGTTGCTAGGAACTGTTGAAAATGTACTGAAAACGCATGAAGGCAACATACTTGTGTGATATGTTTTTAAACACCACCTAAAAGGATATCTGGGTGTATAAATGTTTATGTATGGTAAAGGGTAATTTTCAAACAGATGGTAGTTGGACCATTGGAGCATTTATAGTTCTCTAGATCGACTCACCCAAGTGGCCCATAAAGGGCATTGAGTTGAAAAGCTTGGGCAAGTCTGAATGTCCCGGATTTTTATTTTTGTTTGCATATAGCCAAGCAGACCTTTAAAGTAATAGCTAGAGCATGTTTGTTTGCATTTGATTACATATAGACAAGTTAAATACATAAGATTCATATCATAAGTGGTTAAAAATGAAGACCGAAAGTGAGCTTTTAAAAACGAGCATCAAATAGCCTTTCATTTTAAGGAAATCGAATAAAAAGAAGATAGAATATGAATGCCTAGTCATGATCACCATAGTAATTCAATATCTAGAAAAGTGGAGGCTTATATCCTTATATCTTTAACCCCTCACCTCATATCCTACACCCTCGTCTCTTTAATATTCCTTTGATAGAGTTTATTTTACCATGAGTTCCTATGTATTTTAAAACAAACAAATAGGCCATAAAAGATAATGGTTCTAGATTAAGTTTTGCTAGGATACTCGCGTTGAATAAAAAGCTCAAATGGATGATAACCATGATGACACTAGCAACTTACATTTCATGGTAACTCAAAAGTCACATCTGGTATAAAAACCTCAAGCACACATGCCTTGAAAAAATATATAGAACAAAAGAGAAACTGTAGTGAGGATAGCTCTGTTTCCCAGTGGGGAGTATGTAATGCTTTTGTCTCCCCTGTAGGAGGGCGTGGGGTCCAGCGAGCATACGCCTAGAGAGAGGGTGGACTGAGTATGCAGTGGTGCATACGTCCCACATAAAAAACATGCTAGCTATAGTCATGATCCTAGATATATATGTGTGATTTGGCCTCAACTCCACATGAGGTATTTTAAAACCATGCGGCGAGATTGGATTGAAGTTCGATCAGCCAAAGCGGACAATATCACATGGACAGTGGGCTTGGGTTGTTACAAAAACTATATATATATATATATATATATATATATATATGATTTCTTACCTTTACTAGTTATAATGCTTTCGGATGAAATTGAACACCCCACAAAAAAACTCATTAGCAAGCTTAATTTGAGAAAAATGAAAAAGTGAATTGAAGAATCAGCAACAAAAAATAGGCAAGTAACCTTTCGCTAAAGAATAGCTAGTCATGAAAATTTATTTAGGGTACTGTTTATTTGCATTAGTATATATGGAAATTGAATACATGGGAATTTATAGTTAAATGAGCTTCATGGAATGATTATTAAAGAAGTGAAGTATGAATGATATGAGGTGAGGTGGTGAAGAAATAAGGTAGCAATCATAATAGGACGTTACTTTTTTAGGATTTGAATTACTAAGGTGATGGTTGGGTATTCATTTTCCATCTTTCCTTGATTCACTTTACATCAAAGCGGAGGTTGTTATTTGGTCATTTTTTAATGAACACATTGGATCCTCATTCTTAAGAGCACATGGCGGTATGAATTCCCGTGTATATTTTATGCTAACAAACAAGCCCTTAGTACTTTTTTTTTAAGTAATACATTTTGGCTTCTTTGTTTGCATTTTGAATGCATAAGGATTCGTGGTCAAATGAGCTCCACCAAAGGATAATTAGAGGTGAAGTATGAATGATTTGAAATGAAGGGTGAATGATATATGGTAGGAACGTAGATGAGACATTGGCTTTCCTACGATTTGAATTACTAGGATGATGGCTGGGTATTCATTTCTCAACTTCCCTCGACTCATTTTTCATTAATTAAAGGGATATTATCTGGTGGTCATTTTATATATTTAACTTGGGTATTCTTCATTTTCAACCACTTATATCATGAGTTCGTATGTATTCTATGCAAATAATTATACCCTTTGTGATTTAATATTATCAAGGAGAGGTGATTCCTTGCTCTGGCAAATTTTTTTTTTTTTTGTACACTTGATGTCCCATTAACCAACAGTATCCGCTGGATATGATCCAGACTCAAGTTGAAGTTGGTTTGCCCAGTAGCCATCTCGACCCACCTGAGTTGGACTTGTATTATTAATCCTAATATATCAATCATTAATCAAGATCCAATATAATGAGGTTCTTCTAACATATTTAAATTTTCCATGGTGTTTACTACAAATTATATACATGTGATCGGATACACAAGCTATATAAAAATACAGTACCTCAACAGTTTTCCATTAGAAGTATACATTGCACTATCCTCCTCTTATGCTCATTCTTAAACATTTTGAAGAATGGTTCCTGAGCAGATCCACATAATCATTAGCATAAGATGCCTATCTTATAGATAATAGGAATATTAATTTGTTGGAGACAAGGATTATTCTCTTCTCTTCTTTATGTAAAGAAGTTTGCGTTAATAAAATTCTTTTCACATGGTATCAGAGTATGGTCTAGTCCAGTCACTATATTGCAATCAAAAAATCTAGTAGTCATAGCTATCATAGTGATGGTTTGGTAGCAATCTTGTGATTAAGCCGGTCATGGTCTTGCCACTTACGTCTGCAATATTCTCATAAAATCAAGGCTTCTTCCTCCCTTACCCACTAATTTATCCAAACATCATAATCTTATCATCAAGGCACACGATGAACGCTTATGGAAGAATCACGTTAGTCCTGATCTAGTGGGCCATTGACACCAATAAACTCATAAAGAATGGGTTGTGACCAGTCTTTATAATATTTTTATAAATTTATACATATGGCCCCCCAAAAAAAATTCAAAAATACCATATGTTTTAAAAATTACATTTATTTTTTAATTGTGGCCCTCCCAAAATAGTTTACTTACATAGTGGCCCCTCCAATGAAGAATTTCTAGGTCTGCCCTTTGTGGTGATTTATAGCAAAAGATGATGATCGTGCAGAATAAAGAGATCGAGGGCAAGGTTCATATTTTTTATGTTAATAATCGCATAAACAGAGAGTGTAGAGATTGTTAAAGATAAGGATTCATGAAGTTTTGAATTATTAGTCTGGATTTGAATATTATTTCCTCCTCCATACATAGAGAAGTTTGTATTAATAAACTGTCAGTTGACAATTCACTGCAGATGGTAGAATGATAAATGACAGTTCACACTAGAAAATTGCACTAAACTGATTATTTTTTCCAAAAGCCCACCATAATAATTGCAAAATCGAAGCCAAATAGACCCCACCAATAAAACATGCAGGAAACTATAAACTAACAATCCACTATAATGTTTAATTATTTAGTAAACCAAAATGCACAACCAGAATCCAATGGCCAATGCTATTAGTAAACAAAATTTTGTGAAAAACCTATAAAATGTTGGGTCATGTCTTATATTCCATGTTAACCGAATGATCAATTGAATTAGGCCGCGGGATGTACTAAGGTTCAAAGGTGTATCATGTTATTTATGAGAGATGGAGAAAGAATAGATGAGTTTTCTCTTCTTTCATATGCATTGGCACATTTGTCAAACCATGTAATATTATTGTGTTCATTGTGTGATTGATTGTGTATCTTGTTTGTTTGTCCATTACATTTGCAGCAGCACAACAAATAATTCCCGTAAACATCTTCGTTAAGTATCACATCTAACTATAGTAGATCACACCCAATTTGGTTAGTAGCAACTAATATTGACAGTAATTATAGGGTTGTGTTTTGCACAGAAGCAAAATCTCTCTATATAATATAGGCCATACATGTGAGGGACAATCCCCTGACAACATGTTTGGCCTTGTATCTCCCTATGAAGCCATTTACGCCAGAAAGTGAGGTGAAGAAATGCAGGACAATGGCTGTACACTTTGGAATTTGGAGCAAATCTGGAATAAGGCACAAAAGTTCTAAAAGGAAATCAGAAGTTCCACTTTAGATTCATCTATTCGAATTATTAGAAGCAGAGCAAGAAATAGGAGACAAACAAGTACCCTAATATTCTTTGTATGGATGGATATTTGAGTGATAGAGTTTGATAGGGTTAACAAAAAAAAAAAAAAACCCGAAGATAAAAGAGTATGATAGGGTCAACAGTGATGGGAAGATGTTTAGCTACAATTCGGCATGGATCTCAAAGTTTGGCCCAATAAACTCAGCACAGTATATGCCCAAAAATTTACTGAGGTGCTGGGCTAGGTCTAATTTAGAGGCCTATGGTTTGGATTCAAACATGAAAGTTGATGATGCCAAAAATAGGTTTTGGTTCGGTCTGTCTGACCTACATCCACTTCATAAAGATAGAGGTTGCCTGTGATATTTTACTTCTCATTTACTTCTCCAATGTGTAGGGATTACAAGCTAGGAGAATACAAGAATAGAAAAATGGAAAGATATCAATTGCCCCCTAAGTGATGAGAGGGCTCTCCTATTTGTAGTCTTCTCCTAACAGATGGGGACGACTTTAATGCAACGTCTCTTTGGAGCCTTAAAGCTGCCCTCGAGGGACGAAGCAGGTGAAGGCAGGTGTGATCTTCTTCGCACGAATTGGTAAAAGCGGGTAAGGAGAGGACTTCTTCCGAAGCGACGTGGTATCCTTGACGTGACAAGGCTTCGTGAAGCTAAGCCTCGGATCTCAACGGACTAAACAGATCACGGATCGAGTTACTTTCGCCTGACCCATCATCCTGGAATGGGTCACTTGGGCTTGGACCGGATCACCTGGACCTGACTCACCATCACTTGTTGGATCATTTGGGCCTGACTCATCAAAAGTTATGTAAGATGGTTAAATGGGTTAGGTTGAACTAGTTTCCATTCTGCTCATAATTAAAAAAAAAAAAAAAAAGTTGAAAACTCGACTTGATCCAAAAAGTTAAATTATCAATCCGAGTAAGTCAGGTGACTCGAACTCCAGAGTGGTCAAAGTGACTTGCCAAGTTCAATTGACTTGAGCTAGATAATGTTAAATCAGGACAAGTTTTAAATCTATGGATTGACCAAGACCAACCCGCGTGTCACTGTTGATGAGCCCTTATTTTTCTCCCTTCAAACACTTCTCCATTCATTCTTCCTATGAAATTAAAGCAGTTTGCCAAACATCATGGGATTGCACAAGAAAATTGTTTTTTGAGAGACTGCAACATCCATGATCACGTGTCATTTTTTTTGTAAGCGTGTGATGGAGGCATGGTTTACCTTAACCACAACAACACCACCATCAATAAATAATAATAATAATTTTATCGCTAATCAAATTGTAATAAAGAAAAGAGAGTACAAAGGCAACAAACCAACTAAAACAAGATGAATAAAAATGGTATAAAAATATGATACCAAAAGACTAAAGAAATTACAAAAAAAAAATAATAATAATAATAACAAAAATTAATGAGATGCTTGAGTGCAATATTCCAAACTTGAAAAAATGGCCTCAACTCAACTTTGAAGCTGAGTTTTCTTTTTTTTGTGTGTTTTTTCTCTCTTTTTTTGGCTAGGCTGGTGGAGTGATGCTACCAACTTGAACACCCAGTGATCGATCGTTGAACTTGTGTGTGTTACCAAGGTATTAATACCACTAAACCATGAGTGTATCGGCAAAACTTTCGTACTCCTAAATAGCCTTAAACTTATTAACATACTAAGATCTTCTTGATCTGTTAATGGACCCCACTCAAATGAGCCTGGCGCATTCCAACCTTCCATCTCTCATTTAAGTAGCTTAATCAATTAACACTTAACAAAGGTTAAAAGACTAAACCATGTTATTCTTTCCTTCCTCGTTGCACTTAAATAGTTTATTTAAATGGGCCATCCCATCTTCAAAGTCCAAATCATTACTGAGAAGAAACTAGAGAGATGCACAGTACGCATAATCCTTTTTAAGAATGAGAGGCCCCACAAAGCGAACCATAAGCATTGACACGGATGTTGGATTATTGAACCATGATTTTCCAAGTGATCCATCCTAAGTAATTATTAAATCAAATTACACCTATGACCTATATTTAATGTCTCACCGAGGACCCCGCTTATAACAATTCAAACCGTCGGATCGAAATTATCTTGCCGTTGGATTGACAGAACCAAATGGGCTAATTGGGTCAAGATTAGGATTTCCAATTGATTAGGCGCCTGAGCTTCATTGGTTGATCTTTTTTTTTTTTTTTTTTTTTTGAAAATTCATGTTTCCATGCATCCATACATCTTCGACTATTGTACTAACATATCGTATGTGGATTCCAAATCCTGTTTTCTGCAAGTGCCCGAAGTGACTCCACTATCCACGCCCTCCGCCATCATGAGCCACTTGTCTCAATTCCATATCAAGATGCTTATGCCCCTCCAACACAACCGCTATCTCATGGGTCAGATTTCATGGAAATTGAAAATGAGGCAACTGCACAACAAAGAAAACATTCTATGCAGACTTGCTTAATGGACGACATTTATAAACCCAAGACTCTAATGGTAATTCAATATCCATTGCCTACTGGCTTTACAGGCTAAGCTCGCTCCTAGTGAGCCCACTTGCTATACTCATGCCATTAAATGTGAAGAATGGAGGGCAGCAATGGCCCTTGTGTTTGATGCGCTGCAACGACAAGGTACATGGACGTTAATTAGTACATGTCAAACCAAGTATGAACAAGTCCAAGTCATTGAGTAGAATCATATTAAAGTATGTTGATGGTTCAGCTGGATGCTCTGATACCATGAAACCGTTTTAGTATTCAATGCACAGTTTAAGCATTTGTATTGCCATTCAATAAATAGAATACAAAAGATGCCAATTGTTACAAACATATGATGACTCAGTTGATCAGTTGATCTTATCCTTGTGCCTGAGTGGGCTGATCTTATCCTTGTGATTGAATGGGACCAAGAGATAAGAGAAGAATGAGCAAAAACAGGAATATGAGCCCTAATATAGGTCACGGATAGGGTCATCGCCGACCTTATTGAAGTGTAAATAGGGTCATCACCGAACTTATTCAAGTATAAATAAGGTCGGTGCCGACGATGTGCCAAATAGGTAAAAAAAAAAAAATGAAAATCGGGCTCAATTGCTCTAATTGGTGCCCCATTTGCTAAAGTGTTTGATTGCGTAACACGTCCGAATTAAGTATTTTTTCCGGTTAATTCTTCTAAAAAAAAAAGAGAGTTCATTCAGCAAGTAAGTAATTTTATTTATTTATTATTTATATTTTTATCAAGAGAGTTTTACTAGAAAAATCACATTACATGCAAAATACACAAAAAAAAAAGAGTCCCTCTTAGTCTCCCTCGCGGACCACTTCCTTCTTCTTCTTTTTTGTGTGAAATAAAGATTTGCGTCAATATCGACTCTCCTTAAACCCTCCTCTAAACACGAGAGGGTCGATATCAACCCCAATTCCTCTATCTTCCTCCTCTTCTTTTCCTAAACTCAAACTAGGCTTGAAATCTTGATTTTTTTCCTTGAAATGACTTCTCTTCTAAAATTAGAAAAAAATGTTGCTGGGGGAGATTTGTGGGGGTTACGGTATGGGATGAAGAAGAATACATTGGAATCCTCATATTTTCCAAAAAATACCCTAATCTCGAAACCGATATGACCATTTTTTTTCTTGATTATTGTACTCTTTCTTGAAAAAAATGAAAAAAAAAAGGTATTAGTAATGTCATAAACTAGAGAAGCTTAAGCTATAAAAACCGATTTCGGATTTTCCGTTGACATTTGATCCCTAACCTTAACTAGGTATTTGACAAATGGGAGAAGATTATGCTACAAAAACCCATTCAAGTTTTTATTTGGTCTTTTTTCATTGGATTTGAGGAAGAGATGATGAGGAAGATGACGGAAAATGAATTTTTTTTGGGAAGATCGATATCGCGCTGATCTCAGTGGACCGAAAAGGGAAAACCCATTCCGTGCTATGGGAAAAGTAAGAGGGCTTTTTTTTACAAATGAAAAGCAACCCAAATGTAGATCAGCAAAATGTCATGTATTCACTAACATGCCATCATATTTCAAAACATTTACTAGTTCAAGTTTAATTAGTGATCGAAAAATGATCACTGGGAGATGAATGTGGAAAATCAGCTTCCTGTCCAGATTCAATCCATTTTGGTGGCACTGATGGTGAAAGGTTAGAACTTCATATCGACATGTACGGCACATTCCCTATCAATCCAAACCGTCGCATTCACTCTACCTTTATGAATTGAACCCTACACTAACCGTTAGATCAAATCTAAGATTAAGATTTTTTTGGTCCAATCTCAAAATCCCCAACCCATGATGGTCACCATCAATGTGAGCACCATCCGAGATCACAATTTATTATTACCAGCGTCAACACTTTCTATTCAAAGTGGGCCCCACTAGCGTACGGATGGTGGGTCCCAGAGCACGAGATCCTCGCCTCTCTTTCCACATTTGCTGTGGTGACTGCCGCGTACGCGGTTGGTTGACCGGCTGCTAACCGGTTATAGCCGGTGATTCGGATAGGGGAGAATCATTTGCTCGTTTTTTACGTGACTGCGATCGAAGCCGAGTAAATCCGACAACTCACATTAAAAAATTAACAAAAAAAACATCGGAGCTCCGAATATTCATGAAATCACCAAAATGCCCCTCTCACACGCAGCTTCTTCTTCTACCTTCCCCTACGCGAATATTCACGGCCGAAGAAGCTGACTTGTAAAATACGCCATCTCTCTCGCTTGCATCGATTCTCCAAAAAAAACCGTCTCGAATCCCGCATTTCAATCGATCCAGATCTGGAAATCTTTCCCTCAGCATTCTCGATTTTCCTCCCCGTGTTCTTCAAGTCTCGATCAGAAAGATCATCTTCGTGTCTCGACATCAGTTGCATCCTTTGGGACTCGTGATCGGCAGAAGAAGCGAAAGGATTCTATTCATTTTTTGTTCTTCGGTGAGCATTCTCTCTTTCGATTCGAGTTGTCTTCGTGTTTACACTGAATTCTTGTGTTTTGAAAGGTTTTGTTCATCCATTTGCAGAATCGGCAGATTTTTATACGCTTTAGCATTTGTGTTTTTTTTTTGGAATATGTATTGATTGTTCTTGCGATCGAAGGATATTCATTCGATTAGTGATTTGTTTGTCGGAAGGAACGGATCTGGAGATTTGAGCTGTGAGGAGGAGAAAAAAAAAAGATGTGCTTTGAATAGAGGAGGAAATGATGGCAATGCCGACTGGAAATGCTGTGATTTCCGATAAAATGCAGTTTCCGAGCAGCGGTGGCGGGCAGTGGTTCCAGGACGAGCGTGATGGATTCATTTCCTGGCTGCGAGAGGAGTTTGCGGCGGCGAATGCCATCATCGACTCCCTGTGCCACCATCTGCGGTGCATTGGCGAGCCCGGGGAGTACGAAGTGGTGATCAATTGCATCCAGCAGCGGCGGTGCAATTGGAGTCCGGTTATACTTATGCAGAACTACTTCCCGATTGTGGAAGTGGTGTACTCGCTGCAGCAGGCGGCCTGGAGGCGGCAACAGCAGCAGCGGGTGTTCGAACACCCGGCTCATGTTGCAGAGAAGGATTTCAGGAAATCGGGGTCACGGTATAATAGACAATTGCACAAGGTCCCCAGCGTTAGAGAGAATCATAATCATACTAGTGAGGTGAACTCTTCTGTTGCATCTATCAATGGGGTTGCGAACATGGAGCGAGGAGAAGAGAAGTTGGATAAAGGAGAAGAAGCAAAGCAGAGGAGTGAAGTTGAGAAATCTGAAGAGAATGAAGGTACTGTTTAATGAAATGCAATTTTTAAGATTTTGTCCCTAGCATGTTTGGATATAAAATATATTGCCTGGCAGTTAGTTGCATCTATTTTTTGTGGTAATTGCCTAAGCAATTCTCCGCGAAACTTGTTCTGTTGTTTTGTGTTCTTTGTAATGTTAAGAGATGTTGTGTGAGAAGAGTGAGCTAGTAGTAATCCACTAATACTGTTGGAGAGCAAATAATTTTTGACTGGTAAGAGAGAGGGAAGGACATAATGATAACATACAATGGCTAGTAATGCTGTTCCATTCACTAGTATTTTTGTTTCTGCATCTCTGCATGTCGGAGACATGAACTGTCCTAGTGTAGATTGCCTCGGCCAAGAGTGAGGCCTGGCTGCTTATCAAGTTGGACATTGTATTCAATACAAATGGGCGGATAGGAAAAAGTGGATACAGAATGAACATGGAGTTTAACCATTTTTGTCCTTATAGAGGGGAAAATGTACATGAATGGCATCATTTGATTTGATTACTTGTGAATGAAAACAATTGTAATAGAGGAAGTATGGAATGTGTTCTCTCAATCTAACTGTTACGGCGAGGGTATTAGTGCTGTACTGATTCATTGCATCTGGTGCAGGGGCTCGCACTGTTACTAATTCTGTGGCAGAATTAGAAAGCACTGTGACGAATGGTGAAAACCCATCAGCAACTGAATGCAATGATATAGGGCCTGAGGCAGTGAAGGAAGGTTGCACCCCTCACTTGAAAGGTACGCTTTGCTAGAATGCATAGATGCTAACAGTGTTACAAAAATTGAACCATAATTTCAAGAATAAGAGTGGATGACTGGATGGTTTTGTTCAAACCTGTTTGGTCATTTATCTGTTCCAGCTCAAGTGCGATGTCAAATGATAAATTTAAAACATTGACTTTATTAAGAACATCTGCTGGTCCATATTGGTGTGACCATTGCTCATACTGATTTTGATGGTTTGGATCTACAACACAACTCAGTTTTGACCAAGCTGTCTTGTGACACTGATGCTTGACCCTGTTGTTGAATTTGATATTTTGCTCCAGTCGAGGACAGAATCTTGGGTTCTCAAGATCAAATGTCAAATCTCAGTCCAAATGGACCTAATCTAATGGCTGTGACTGTGATCAGCAGCCGCTGTATGGTTGTGAAACCAGAATTGATCACACTTAAAAGTTGATTTTGGGTTATCACTTCACTTGTTACAATACTGCCGCCGAAGTGTAATGACTTGTAGTAGTAAAGGGTGTAGAGATTTGGGTCATTAAATGTTTCATACATTATAAAACAAAACTGAAACGCAACAAAATATAGAGAAAATAAAAAGATAGAAGGGAAAATGAAAAATGGGATTTTGTTGTTGAATATATTGAAGAGAAGATCACAATTATTCCCTGAATACCTATCACTTTCCTCTATGGAAATGGGTAATTGTACAGGGCCTGTAGGTAAATACTAATTAACTTATTAAGGCCAGTGTTTTGTGGCAAGACTGCTTTCTATGGCTATGCCCAAGTATATGGACAAATATAAGGGACAGATAGCAGTAGAATAAAAATAAAATAAAATAAAAAAACTAGGAAAAAGAAGATGGTTGAATATTTTGCATTTTAGATTCTAAAAACATGTTTCTGTTTGAAGTTTAGTGCGTTCGTATTTAATGAACCTGGAGTTAGAAGTCATTCTTATATAAAGGCTGCAATTTTCAGCTAGCGTTGCCTGGCGTTCTGTAACTTTAATGCTTATGGGAATGGCTCTGAGATAGGGTCTAAATTTCTTGTTCACGGATCGTTTCTTCTCGAAGAAAATGGTTAAAGTGGACAAAAGTTAAATAAGAAAAATCATGATTTTTTATATATTCCCCCACCTACTCATCCTCGCCCAGTCGGTGACTGCTGCTGTCTGATTGTGCATACTTTGTGTTTAAAAAACAAAAGAAAGATCTGCAGCTATTTAGTTCGCTTGAGATGATATGACTTATCTATGTTATGCAGTCCTCATATGGACACTAGTTATGAATGTTATCTATAGATTATGATGAATAAACATATGCGTTTATCAGTCATCAGTGTATCCACTTCATACTCGCTGCCCTTCTGTGATCTAGCACTATACCTGATTTGACACTAATCTAACCTTTACTCACCTTTGGATTGAATCTTAAAAAGTCTATAGTTAAAAGACCCCGAGCTATCAAACCAAATGTTGGGATAACCTTATGGGGGCTAATCTTCTTCCTAACCTCAATGTTATAATGATGTATAAATATAAAGCTTCTGATATTCATTTTCATGTTATCTTAATGTCAGGGCCTTCTAAGAATCATCTTCCAAAAGATGGAGTGGATGCAATCACAAACCCGGATGAGAAGCAGAAACCGAATCCCCTCCCTAAAAGTTTTATAGCTATTGAAACATTTGATCAGAAGACGGTATAGTCTCATATATCACTAGGAAAAATACATGTTTTGTCTCTACCGGCACTGGCATTTCCTTTCAATATTCTGTAATAATATATTTTTGTTGGTATTGTTATATAATGTTACATAAATCTTAAGTAGGCAAAACAATTTCCTTCTATGCAGGTCAATGTTGTTGAAGGGCTAAAATTATACGAGGAACTGTTTGATGGCTCAGAAATTTCAAGGCTGCTTTTAATGGCAAATGAACTGAGAGCATCTGGACGGAGAGGAGAGTTCAAAGGCAAGTTCACTGCTATTGCTATCTTTTCCTCTTGTTCAGAATGAAGCAAAGTTTTTGTCCCCTTTCTTTCTGGAGTTGTATTTGTTTCATGTTATTGTATCTTGAATTGATCCAAGGAAAATTTATCCTGGTAAAGTAGAGCTGTTCTATTGTTCTTAATTTAACTTTGGTATGCTAACTTTTTAAAGGATACAAAATGCCATTTATTAGAAAAAACCTGTCAAAGTTTAGGTTTTTCTCTATATTCTTTTAATGCACCTGCGCACTATTAAATGATCAAGGAATTCTATTTGTTATGCTGGATTATACCATTGGTACCTGACAATGGTGGTCCCAGGATTTTCGTTTGGGTGATGCGGGCAATGATCAAGTGAAGAAGCTAAATAATAAAATCAAATCTTTTAAGGCCTTATATAAGAGGTTTCTCGAATCTCACAGGGTGTGACTGCACCCACGTGCTAACACTTGGGTCCACCCCTGATTCCTGTATATGCGTTTCTAATATAAGTTGTCAACCTCTGTGTGTGTGTCTTTTTGTGTGCATGCTTGTGCATCTGCGCACGTCTGTTGCATTTGTGTGGTTATCTCCATTCCCCATGCTTGCTTGTTTAATTTGGAATGTATGCTTATACATCATGGCTCATGATTATTAGCCTCTCATTACATTACAGTGGAAAGGCCGTTTAACCCCTTTCTTTTTTTTGCTACACTAGGGACTCAAACTCACACTCACACTCACACTCACACACGAACCCATGTCCCTAACCAGCTGAGAAACAGCCGGGGGCATTCAATCCCACTCTATTATATATATTTATATATTTTTTTTCTTTTCGATAATTCTTTTTAGAGATAATGAAGTTTATGAGAAAATAATGCCTCCAACATGGATGAATGTAAATAATCTTTAAATCATTTGCATATATTTTGATTTTCTATTTGTGGTTGATTATACAGCTGATAGTGCTTAGCGCCTACTATGATAATAGGAATTGATACTAGGATTACCAAGCATTGCCTTTCCATCAAAGGGGCTAAAAGGGTGAATGATTAAAGGTCAAGTGACCATTAAATTATTTCATCTCTAATAGAAAATGATTACTTTCCCATTTCCCTAGTAAATTAAGCCCTAGGAAAGTGATGGTCACATTTACATCTCCACCTTAAACCATTCACTCCAATCTTCTTTAGCATTATTCAAATATTGGCCGTAGCAGTTGAGGCCGCTACGCTATTTTGAAAATAGCGGAGCTATGGTTTAAAACTTAGTAGATTGAAATTTTGGAGTTTTTTTTAGTAATATCCAATGGCGGCATAATGGACGTAGTAGATTCCAAGTTTGAAACTCCAATGGCTGCTACACAAGATTAAAAAAAAAAAATTGTATTTAAAATTGTATTTAAAAAATTCACACCGCTATGCCGCTACGTATCGCCTGCTATCTAGTGGTTTTGGCCATTGGCCGCTATACCTGCCACAGCCGCTATTTTGATCCTTGTTATTTAGTACTCCGATTGAAATGCTACCATTTTGGAGTTTTTTTTTTAGTAATATCCATGCTAATTGCATGTGTTCTAAATTCCTACTTTTCTATATTTGATCTGTCAAAGTGGCATATAAGGCGGTAAGTCCCTTGTTGCATGTGTTTAAGCAGTCGCCTACTTAACTAGGTTTTCTTTGACAACAGTAATCTGTGCATACTCTTAGGGACAGTTTAAATTTATAAAATCGCTACTATCATCTCGAAGTGCTATTTTGATTCTTTGCTTTTACTGCAAAGATGACCTTATTAACCTTTAGTACGTGAAATTCTCCTGGCTTCATTGGTGGTGTTTTGATGCTTTGAATAGCAGTTATAGATTTTAATTAACAATCAGTAGCAACACAAAGCAGGACAGACATATGTGGTTTCAAAGAGACCTATGAAGGGACATGGAAGAGAAATGATTCAATTGGGTGTCCCCATTGCTGATGGACCTTCTGAAGATGAAAATGCAGCTGGAACGTCCAAAGGCAAGTCCATTGCAAGGCTACTTTCAGCATGTTTTCTTTATAATAACCATTCCAAAAGAAAAAGGTTTTCTTTATAATAATGTGGCAGCACAAAATAATTTTGGATCTTGAAAATTTTAATTGCAGATCGGAAGATGGAGGCCATTCCTACCTTGCTGCAGGATATTATTGATCGTTTTGTTCGCCTAGAAGTAATGCCAACAAAGGCGGAGTCTTGCATCATTGATTTCTTTAATGAGGTAACTAACGGGTTTTGTCATTGTGAATAAAGTTCTTATAGAAATGTGTGGTGTTGGGGAAACCTAATTATGCTTTTTGTTTTTAGGGAGACCATTCACAGCCTCACTCGTGTCCACCTTGGTATGGGAGGCCTTTTTGCATTCTGTTTTTGACAGAATGTAATGTAGTTTTTGGCAGAGCAGTTGGAACAGATCACCCTGGGGACTATAGAGGATCTCTTAAGCTTTTTTTGGCAGCAGGGTATGTATTTCCACTTTCAAGCTTATGAAATGTGTCTTGCGGATTATTACTTGTGGCAGTTGTGATCATCAAACAATTTGCTTGATTGACAACAAAAAAAGCAATAGCCAAACAGTTGGTGAAACTGGACTCCTTGGCATGAATTATTTGATAATGGATCTTGGAGAACTCTAAATTTTGAACACTCAAGCACACATGTATTAGTGAGCAAGGAACCAACATTGGCCTGTAAGGCCCTTCGAACAAAGCTGTTTATAAACAGTGGAGGTGTCATCCGGGGCATCTTGTCTTTCAAATTGTTCCACTTCTCAAATCAAGCATTGCTATTGTTACAACAATATCACTAGTTTATGGGTTCTTCAAACAAGGGAACAGAATGATATAGTGGAGGTCCCTAAAGCCCAAAATTGAAAAAAGTGATGGAAAAGAAAAAAGAAAAAAAAAACAAAAAACAAATTACATCATATCTGAAAATTAGGTGAAAAGTGTGTCTGTAACATTTTGTACCAACAGAGGAAGCTCATTTGTTTTATTCTTAATCTTGCATCTGGCTAAAAAGGTATGTAGAGGGGTGTAATCCTGTGATCCCCTGTGCCTGGTTCACACAATTTACCTGTGCATCCCCATGGCAATCATTGAGATAGTGAAGGCGGACTGGCCTCATCGGGGTTGTTTGGGAAAAAAATCAGCCTCGTCATCTTATTTAATAGGGTTCAAATTTATAGTTTTTAAAGTTAGGGTTATTTTAATATTCCATCAAACATTGCATGTTGGTCAGATCAGTTTCACATGGTGGCGCGTGGCATTTCATTTGTTGTGGGGCAGTGAGTGTAAGGGCCAAGGGGCGATGTGTAGAAACTTTTGTGTGAATGGTTCTCATTGGATCATGAGTTTGTGTGTGACCTTTGAGATAATACTTTATCAAGAGGAAAAGAAACTGCACCAAAAGATAACGGTAGGCAACTACAAGCTATAGGCAGTACGCTGAAGAGGGAATATTTTATTTATTGTCTCTAGTTAAACTTGAGGAATGGAGGAAGAACTATCTTAAAGCAGTTTGAGAGAAAGGAAGCAAAGTGGTAAAATCCACAGTATATGGAAGTTGGGAGAGGGTTTTTTTTTTTTTTTTTTTTTTTTTTTGTGTGTGTGTGTGTGTGTGTGTGTGTGTGTGTGTGTGTGTGTACATGGTTTTATCAATGTAATGGGTGCGAAGTAACAAAATGTCCTATGTGGTGGGTTGCAGGGCCCATGCTGCAGGTTGCATCAGCATGTTTATCTTATGGTTTATTTTCTTGCCAGTTTCTAGTGAGCCCTGCATATTTTACCCTCTTTATAGACTTTCCAAAAAAATGAAGGTCTATCTGGCAAAAGCTAGCTGACTTCCTAGTAGCTACTTAATATTTATGAGGATTGAAGAAATCACTCCTATCATTTTTGAATCACTAGGGTTGATCTGAAATAGTTTATTTGGCTATCATTACAAGTCTTGTGTGATAATTCTTCTGCAAAAAACTCTTGCATAGCTTGGCACATTATTACGCTGAGAATATCTTGCCACATCAACAAATACATGGAATGCTGGTGTGCCTCACTTACCCCACAAAATACAAGAGATGCTTGTGAATTCGTCATTTACCAACAACCAATTTAATCTGGCATTTCTTATTATCTGATCTAGGGCATGGTTGATAGCCGTAAATAAGTTTTATTTTGAACTTTAATTTCAAATTCTTTGATTTGATGTGAAGAAATTTTAGTTATTCATTTTTGGTAGATAACTAATCCATACCCTCTTGTATTTCATGGGTCAACTGGGCTTCACAGATTGCCATGCATTTCCTGATGTACCAAATTGCACAACATCCTCTTTATTCTTTGCTCCTGGAGAATCATCAATCTTTTTTTTTTGTTTGAACAGTTGGAGAATCATCAATCTTGCTGCTTAAATGTTTCAATTCATCTTGCACGGGCTAACGCTTCTCCCTTAACTACAGATCTCTGCTTGTTATGGAAGGAAAATCTGCAGATTTTGCCAAACATGCCATCTCTTCCTTACGTAAGCAGCGGGTTCTTCTCACCTTCACAAAGTCCCTACCAAAGAAGTCCTCTCCAAATGACAGCTCGCGTAGTCCCCCATATTTGGTCCCAGCTGTGACACCACATCCATCAACTTGGGGCACACAGCCGAGTAGACCTCCAAGCTTCACACGCCATCAAGCAAGCCCCCAGCATTTTGGAGTGGTACCAGCAACGGGGGTCTTGCAGGCCCCAGCCATTCCTTCCCAACATCTACCATCTCTCAATGGCATACAACCACTTTTTGTGGCAGCTCCGGTCACACCGGCGGTGCCTTTTCCACTGCCAGTGCCACTCCCGCCTGCATCATCCGGGTGGCAGGCAGTTCCTCCAAGGCACTCGCCACCTCAGCTCCCATTACCTGGCACCGGAGTTTTCCTTCCTCCCCCTGGCTCAGGCCATTCACCACCCTCAGAACAGCCTGGGGCAGCAACTGTGGTCGACATCAGTGCTCCAATGGAGTCACCTTACAAAATGGAGAACAACTATGGGGCAGAGAATTTGAATTCTGGAGGCAGTGCTTCCCCAAAGGGTGGTAAAATAAATGAGAAATGTCAAAAGCAAGAGTGCAATGGAACTTTCAGCAGTATTGATGGAGGAAAGTTGGTGGGTAACGAAGAACAGCAGGCTCCTACTATCCAGGTGACAAGCAAACCAACAGGAGCCATCTAGAGAGCGAGGGGGGGCGGCGGCGGGGTTGTATTCTTTCAATCACTCGATCAGAGAAAGGGAAGGCTGCAAACTGCAAATGAGTTTGTGGCGACTGTAAAGAGCGGCAAAGTACTGGCTAGAGACCATGGGACAGTTGGGATTGGACTTGGTTTTGTAGCATTTTTCCAGGTTCCGCTATCAGTTTTCCTCCCTTCTCTTTTTAAGTATCTTCATCCTTTTTTCTTGCAGTCAGTCATGTCACATGTAGGAACTAAGTTATCATGTGTGAACTCTATGCAGGAACACACTGGTCCTCTTTGAAGTTCAGTGATAGCTTTTGAAAATATCCTTCAAATTTGGATATTGATGCAGTTTTAGGCATCTTATATTTTCACATCTACGGCCTCGGATCCTTTAAAATTGAAATAGCTACCGGCTCTTGACCTGTGAGCTGGGAGAATCGGAATAGCTTCAGGTCTATCCAAAAGCCATTAAGATAAGAGTTATGACCTTAGGTCTGTGGTTTCCTGACGGGGGGCCATTCGGTTGACATGGAGATTGGAATCACATTACAGATTTTTTGGGCATGACCGGGTGATCCCAGTGACCCCACAGTGAGAACCTGTTTGCATGGCATTTTGAGAGAGAGATTGCTAAACTAAAATCTGAGTTAAAAGACTATGATGTTGTCTGGATGTAAGAGGAAAAGGTGCACAAACAAGTGGATAAAATTGCCTTTTGGGAAAAGTAGCATTCAACCGATTTCATTTGGATGAGATATGGTTGATGGTCACTTGTTGGGAGATAGCCCTGTAACAAGACTTAAAAAAATAGGATTAGAAACAAAAGAATGGAAGTGCTGTGTACTTGTGTTGCCATACTTAGATGAAAACAAAAGTGTAATAAGTTGTAATGATTTTGGAATGACTTGTAAAAGAATTCAATGGTGATGGGGATCTTCGTTACTTTTCCCCCGAGCCATAGCCACTCAAGATTCTCCAAGTTTTACACGTATTTTTAAGCTCTTGATCATCAAAGGTAGGACCTACACATTTATCAGCTCAGGGAACTTCCATGTGTACAGTAGTCAGCGAGTAGTGAAATCAATGCCGAGAGAAAAAAAGGATATTCATCTTCAGCTATCAAAATCTATATTCTTCCTTTGTAAGTTTACTGAATTGTATGTTTAGATTCTGCAAATGGCGTGGCTGTGGAAAGGAGTGATGATATGCCCAACTTACACCTAGCATATTTTCAATTTTAGGGCCCGTTCACTTACTAGAATTCCTGACAGGAATTCAGGCTGTCTGGGAATTCAGAATTCCTGTCAAAATTTCTGTGTTTCATTACCAGAATTCCCACAGAATTCCTGGGCATTTAAAATTCCAAGCATTTCAAGTTCCAAAAAACCCAGCATTGAAAAACCACTTTAACAAGTAGGATTTGGAAATCTCACTTGGCACATAAATTCCGGAGAGAGGAACGATGGCATTCCGGGAGCTCAGGTAGGAATTTTGGCCATGAATGAAACAACGAATTTGGAATTCAGAATTTGGTAGCATTTCAAATATCAGGATTTGAAATTCCCAGACAACCACCAGACAGTGTTGTGTGGTGGTTTCTTTTGACAGCCGACCATCGGGGGCGTTTGTTTGCATTTAGAGAAATCCTCCTGGGGATATGGGCACATCCAAATACTCAAATATTGGGCAAATCTGGGGCACTTCTGCTCCACCAACTCTCAAGTGGGTGGAATTGGAAATATTTAATAGACCAAAAGTAATATTTCAAGAGACAAGAGTCTTTGGATTATACTAATCAAACAAGGAATTTTAAGAAATTTTATTGACAACAAATGACATTTTTATTAGAAAGGGGATTTTACCAAAAAAAAAACAGCATAGATATCCAGTGGGCTCAAAAGGTAATTTTAACCCTCATTGCACCAAGTCATTTTTCACGAAATGGTATTTTTTTATGACTTTCAACTGGCGTCCCTAGCGACCCTAGTTTTATAAGGTTAAGGGTCGCTAGGGACCCTGCGGTATATACGAAAAAGAACGAAAAAGGGTTTTTTTCTCTCTTTCGTTGTCTAGGTCTTCTTCTTTCCTTGTTAAGGTCTTCTTCTCCAAGCCTATTCTTGTTGTAATCACTCGATGTCTCCAATAATAACCTTACAAGAAAGATTCATGTTTTTCTACAAAATGTGAATGTGATTATAACAGGAAATCCCTTTCTTGGAAGTAATTCAACATCGGGAGGCGGCAGTTCTGGTTCAGGTTCAAGTGGGTCTGGTTCATCTTCAGGGGGTGGAAGTTCTGGGATATCAAAAAATACACGGAATATCATTATTATTGCTGCAGTAGTTTGTGTCTTTGCTCTAGGTATTGCTTATGTATTTGTCTGAAGATTCAGGAAATCCAAGCAGATCCCTTTGAATGGGGTGGAAACCATGAAACTCACAGCTATGGGTCCAAGTTCAAATGGAGGGACAACAAGTGGACAAACTGGTAACAGGGAACAACGGGCATAGTGATGTCCAAGTGTTTGAATCTAGAGGCTTGATTATTTCAATCTAGGACCTTCGACAAGGATTGGATAATCTCAATAATGCTAACATCGTTGGTAGAGACGAGAGAACAATTACGAATTGTTTCAAAATTTTAATCATTTTTTGTCATTAAAAGGGGGCCTCTATGTACTATGTTTATAATAAAACTGATGGCACCAGAAGGATGCCCTAGGTTGCAGGTTCGTTGCATTCTAGCACATAAAGCCTAATCTACTCAAGTTCACCATTATGTTTGTCTGATATACTGCTGAAATCTTATTCTCTAAAAGAAGCACAACAAAGCTTAACAAAACCATTGTTGCACCTTCCCAAAGAATCAAACCAAGGAAAGAGAGAGAGAGCTTGAACAACATTGTGGTAGCAAAAAACCCTCCCTAAATCCTATCATAATTCTTTCTCGGGTTAAGGGAGATGGGATCTGGGTGGTGGAGGAGAAGAGAGGAGGAGGAGGGGGGTGGTTGTTGGTGGAGGAGAGAGGCGGCTATGGCTTCCTGCAACTGGAATTGGAAGGCCTGGCTGCTGAGAAATGGGGAAGAGATCGATTGTTCAAATTTGTGTACACCCCAGGGTCCCTAGAGACCCTTAACATCATAAAACCAAGGTCGCTAGGGACATTAGTTGAAAATGCTAAACGAAATATGAGGAAATACGCTCATTTTGTTCTACTCTGTGTACACCGCAGGGTCCCTAGCGACCCTTAACGTTATAAAACTAGGGTCGCTAGGGACGCTAGTTGAAAGTGCTAAAAAAAATACCATTTTGTGAAAAATGACTGATCTGGTGCAATGGAGGTAAAAATTACTTTTTGAGCCCACTGGACATCTAAGCTGTTTTTTTTTTTTTTTTGTAAAATCCTCTATTATAAATCTTCAACATATAGAATTTCTTCTAGAAATTTCTGAAAAAGGCCCTTAAACCATAATTAATATTTTGAAAAATAAAATAGAATTTAAAACCATAAAACAACTAGAATCATGAACCACATAGATCATAATTTCAAATTATAAGACTCACAAAATGCAATGTAATCTCTCTCTCACTCTCACACATAAATATATATAAATTTGGACTAGAAAAGAGGAGTCAAATCAATCCTTTTAAAGGGCCAGTTTGACAACTCTACTAATAGAGTTAAGTGACGTAAAGTTGATTTTGAAGAAAAAATAAAATATAAGTGGGTTATGATGATATTTTAGTTTTAGTTATTTGTTATGGAATCTTTTTTACTTTTTGTATGGAAAAGTGAATTTTTTTTTTTTTGGATTTTAGTGGATAAAGGTCCGCTTTTTGACTATTTTCGAAAAAAATGGAGGGAATTTTGAGTTAAAGTGGTTTTGATATGACATCTTAACTGAAAAATTGAGGCTTTACTTGACTTAAAGTGTTAAACTAGTTATAAGGGGTAATGCAATTGGCTAGGACCACATCTAAAGAGTTGGAGGTTGGGGTCTCAAACTCACGCTCTCTCCCTAGGGCCCACTTGTCTAGATAAAAGCCTGACATACATGGTGTGTGGGAAAGACTAGGGGTATAATTTTTTCTCGAAAGTCTGGAGAGCCTAAAAAAATAAAAAAAAGAGTCAAATTACAATAAGGTCTAATTCGCAACAGAAGTATCATCTTTGTAAACTAGTGAATTTTGATAATAAATTAATACTGATAGCTTGTGCAGTTGTCCTCCCCCTCTTGCACAGTTTCGAATAAATCACTACTAAACCGTAAAATAAGGAGTCTTCTTGTAATTACAATAAAAGATAGGTCGTGTCCTTGTAAATCCACCGTCATAAATTCACACGCATGAACATCAATGCTTGTAAAATGGCCGAATCAGAACATCCTCGCCTCTTGCTTCCCGCTTTCATCTCTCCCCATCTCTGCAAGGTCTGTCTTCTTCTTCTTCTTCCCTTGTCTTCATTGACTCTCTCTCTCTCTCTCTCTCTCTCTCTCTCTCTCTCTCTCTCTCTCATATTTCAGCAGCAGCTTTCAATGCCTATTTCTCAATGCATGTGTTGGTGGGGTTGGCATTTCAGGAGCTGGAATTCATACACAAGAGCTGCAGTTCGATCGGATACAGACCCAGAGTCTTTTCCACCACTCTCTCTCATCTAATCGCCACTAACTGCCCCCATCTCATCCTACCTTTCATCCCCATCCGAGGTATGTAGCACATAATGTGCTTCCAATTTCACGTTTGACTGTTTGATTAATTATTCTATCCTTGTTGCCATTGATTCTATCCGGAAGATGTTTGACAGAAAGACTCAAAGAGAAGGTGGAGGAGTTCTTCGGCTGCGAGTACGAGCTTTTCATTGAATTCACTGGTTTAATCAGGTGACTTCTCTGATAACCCACCTGAGTTCTGGGGTTTTAGTGATCTCAGCCCTGATCTAGTTGCCCTCCATATTATGGTTGGTGGATTGCAATTATAGTGTTTAGATGAAGGCATTCATTCAACGATGATTAAGAATCAATTTGGGTCGTGGGGTTGAGGTCCCCTCTTGGGGGAGTTTTTTTTTTTTTCCTGTTCCACTTTCATGGTGGGTGATTGGATGGACGCTCTGGACCAGAAAGTGGGCCCCGTGTTTTAATACTGGTATAATTTGATGTTGTTCAGAGAGCTGAACATTGAATTGGATTTTGTATTGAATTGAATGGGGATTGCGATCCAATTGTGGGCATTTTGATGCACCCCAATTCGGTTGTGGTCGTCTGTTCTGCTTTGCATTTTGGGTGGGACAAAAATTGGAACCATTTTCACTGAGTTACTGTCTTTATGCATTGACCACATTAAAAATCAAGATTGGTATATTTTAAAACTTGAGAAACTGATTGCCACAGAAAATGTTCAATTTGCTGTTCGTCCCTATTCAGTAAAGGTGGGACCTAGCGTCCCTGACTGTTTATTTGTTCGGTAACTCTGATATATCTCTCAGCTTGGACAGCGTAGGTCCTAATCAGTAACCTGCAAAGAAATATTCTCTTTAACTGTAAAAAGTAGAATGCAACAAAAAAAAGAAAAAAAAAATCCTGAGAAGCAAGGCCAAAGAATGGTTGATTGCCTATTCCATTCTGGAAGACTTTTAGGACATCCCATGAAGCCCATCAGATCAATTGTTTTGATGATCAGTCATGGTGAATTTGAGGTCTGAGTCCCATAGTTGAGAAATTTGTTTCGTACCCCGTTTTGGTTTGGCCTCCAAACTGAAATGTTTCAGCTGATTCAGAATTTAGACGAAATGTTTCAGGAGTTACGTTTTGGAAAAAATATAAAAATTAGAAAAAATATAAATATAAGATTGATATTACAATTTAAAAAAATATTGATACATTTAGTTTATTCTACTAAATGAACTCATAATATGGCATGTATGATATTAACAATTTAACAAATAATAATGTTGCCAACATAACAAATTAATGTTATCATTATGGCCCATAATCAATTTGGCATGTATGATATTAACAATTAAACAAATAATGATGTTGCCAACATAACAAATTAATGTTATCATTATGGTCCATAATCATAAAATTTAACAACTATAAAGGTTAACCTTCAAATATTCATCACAACCAATAGAGCTTAGAATTTAGATACATCTCTCAAAAGTCAAAGTCACAAGTCACAATCATAAAGTTCAAAAATAAAAAAGTTCTCCCAAAAGCCCAAGGCATAATAAAAGATTAAAAAGCTAGATTCATAAATAATTTCATAACTATGGATCTGATATACATGGAAGAGGGAACAAATCTAAATGTACATTTATTGCAAGCATGGGGATGCATGAGATTCTTCCAAAAGCTTATTTATTTTAATTTGGATGCTGAAACCGCCTCATCACTAGAAAGTCTTAAATCTTTTTTTATTTCAGATTCCTGAGAGCTCTTTACAATTATTTTCAGCTATGCTTCTCATCATTATAGATATCATCATTGAATCTGATCAGTTACTGCATTCAGTTGGTGTAAAGGAGCAAACATCGGATGGCACAGTGATGACAACAGGCCTTATCTTAAACAAAGAAACTTCGCAGTGAGTACGGAACTTGTTCTAGATATTACACCTGCCACAGTTTTTCAATTCTATATTTGAACTTGTTGATCATTTGTCTTGTTAATCTTTTGTGTGCCAATTACAATTGACTGCCCTTTTGTGCCTATACTGTACAAGTGGAGTTCAATTTTTGGTTGTCCTGATGGTCGTCAATGTTCTTCAAGATTGGAATTTCTTAGCCATTCTATCATTTTCACCTTTTTGAGATTGTTTCCATTTTTCTTGTCTTAATTTTCTATCTTTAATCGGTTTACTATGGTGTTTCAATATCAAAGGACCTGTTTTGGAAAGGTTAGAATATTAGATCTTTCTGGACCATGCTGACCACAACGTCACTGCTTATTCTTTATTTAATTAGGCGATGAGCTTGAAAGATCGAAATAATTTTACCATGAAAAGGATGTGAAGCTCAAATTTTTCTTAGTGGACTCTAACTTTTACAATATTTAGACTTTATACTCTGGCTGTGCGCCTTCTTTTAACCGTCTTGGATGACAATCCTAATCTGATCTTGAACATGCACAAAGAGTTCTGCTGTCTGTCATTCCTGCTTCTCTGCTGGGCTTCATATCGATCATTTGGATTGCCTTTGGGTTCCCCTTGCATGGATGGTTCATCACCTTGCTATTCACATTGTTACCATACCTTGCCAACTCGTAACTCAGATTTGATTTGACAAGCCAAGGAGTGGAGTTGACTTGGTGACTCGGGTTCAACTTGGAGACCCATTTCACAGTTTCTTACTGATTTTAGAACTTAAAAAATTTATCATACTGAAATTAATAATTATAAAAATCAGTTCATCAATTATTGAGCCCCACAATTTATTATTGTTAAATTGTTAGTTTAAATATATTAGGCTCATGATTTATTAAATCTGGACCTTTTACTTGATGGACACTTTTGGACAAATAATAGTCCAAAAAGTAGATTGGTTGAAAAGATTAGAACCATTTGATATTTTATTTTATTTATGTGAAATATAGATTATTGTTTTATTCATCTTTTTTACCAACTAATTTGATTCAAATCTCGGTCAATAAATTAAGAGAGTAGCCAATGCCCAATGGAATGGGTTACTTGGTAAAAGGGTACAAATTTATTAAGAGATACATATAAATAAAAGTTTTGTAATTTACAACTACCATCATATAGGACTGTGGCAAGGGATTTCCTCCCTAAACCTTAGGGCATGGTTAGAACTCTATAAAATGTATTTTTAGCATATAAAACTATTGTCACAGTTTGCTCAATAACAACTTTATGATTTGTTCTAGCATGATGGTGTGTCAAGCCTACTTGTCTGATATCAGTTCGTCACTAGTTATCTGACATTCAAGTTGGCATGCTGCCAAGCGAGTGAGCTTGGCAGAGTCACTGAGTTGATTTGGTGAGTTGGCGAACATTATAGTTGTGGCAGACATATGAGAACCATATCATTCCTCTACACGTCTTGAAGTTTATGATTGTAGCTATCTTATCAACATGACTTAGTTTTTTCCTCACCATTTCATACATATGTTTGGTACTTTGTAACTAGGCTTATGAGTTTGAGTGACTGGAGACAGAACTTAGTCACTTGGGACATTTTTTCTGGAACTTGTTTTGCTTTCTGGTGATTCAGTCAATTTCATTGTGGGCGTGATTTGAGCTTGAAACTCATCTTTCCCGCACACTTCAAACCACACCTTTTCTTGAGTGCCACTTGAACATCATGCTCTAAGCTGTTTTTCACAAATTATTGCTTTTTTTGGCTGGTTAGAATGTCAGAGAATTACAGCCAACCAAGATTGGGGTTTGGTTATCTATATTATCTTAACCTTTTAACAGGGGTGCGATAAATTGGCTTAAATTGGTTCTCATTGATACCAACTTGAGATGCTTTTAAAACTTAGGTTTGTTTTCACGGGAATTGATACTTCTTGAACCCCCTTTGTATATCCTTTGATTTTTGAACTGGTAGAGGCTGAGTCACCGGGATGTTAGTTATTCTCCTAGGAATATGTACCATTGCAATTCAGTTTCTATGGTACTTGGATACTTCAAAGTTGACAGTGCATCTGCATTTTATTCATATTCGATACTTGAGTATAAAAAATGTGCTCATACCATATTTCCTCATGCAGAGATGCTGCTTCTAAGGTGGTCTTCCTTCTTGATCATGTGTCATTTATTTCCTCTAGAGTGGTTTTATGTGCAATCATCCAGGAAGGATGCAATTAGGAATAGCAATAAGAAAGAGCACAATTAAGAGGCATATACAAACCCTAGGCGAACAAAACTCATTATTTTTTATTATTAACAATTTATATATTAAACATTATACAACAATTTCTATATTTAGATAAGCTGTTAACTCCATTTGTGCATGTTGCTCTAATGAATGTAATAGACTCTTAAGAGTCTTGGGAGCCAGAGGTTGGGTTGGGTGTTTCCTGTTCCTTCTCTCTGTGATATATAATTTTATTAATCATTTAAGTTTCATGTCCTGCTCAGGTTGTTATCTTCTTTAATCTAATTCATGGTCTTTTCTTGTGTTGGTGGGTGGCGAAGGCAGTTTGTTATTTGAATAGTCATGGATTGGAGTTTGAGGGTGGCATGTTCCACTTCCAAGATGGAGATCCTGCAACCATTGTCCCCATGGCTGGGGTAAGTGAATCTTATTGCTTTACAAGCAGTTGGCTTATTGTGCAAAATACCCATCGAAATGAACAGGAACTTAAATGAAATTGGAGCTAAATAATGTATAGAATGATGATTGTGTTGGTATTATTGTCAGGATGTGGTGATCTATACAGCTGATAGTCGCAATGTTCACTCTGTGGATGAGGTAATTTCCTATATCACTCTTTTACATATTTTATGATCTCCAGTACATTCGTCGGTTCAGTTTTTGGTTATTAACAACCTCAATACTAAATGGTTAATACTCACTACATGTATTGATACTGCATCATTGCATTCATATTATTGCTTTTACTTCCTACTTATGATTTAATTATCTTCAAGGAATAGAAACATATGGAGGACTTGTTTGAAATATGAATCTTTTTAATTTTTGAACTTTTGATGTTTAAATGTCGTGAAGCATTCACATCAGTTTGTTTGTGTCTCGACTTTGATTTTGAAAGAACATATTGTCTACAGATTGCTTTTGTGATTTTTCACCATTTTAACTGTAATGTAAATTTGGCTGAACAAGGTGCCCAGCTCCTTTCTACTCTTAGATAAAACTAGTAGTCATCATCAGGTTCCTTGATTATGGCCAAAGAGTGTCAAACCTTAGTTTTCCAACAATGATTCTTTTTTAAAAAAGTTGTTGGTAGCCTCAAAATATAAGTTGTTCTGTAAGTTCCTTGATTCAGTTCATTTCCTTCTTACACATTTTCATGTCACAGTCGCCAAAGTTTGATGGCTAGATAAATCAAGGTTTAGGGCCATATGTTATTTACACAATTCATTTTGGGAAAATTTCAAAAAAGTATAAGACTTTTTATCTCTTTTTCAAAAAGGTACATGATAAATTGGATATTTCAAAACAATATATAAGTTTTCCAAAGTTTTTTCAATCAAGTCCTTTCCAGTGGTTTCTCTCTGTCACCGGCGACTTTCTTTAAAAAATACAAAAATACCTTTATGAAAGCATAAAAAGAGGGTTCTTGTCTCTTGGAGAAATTTCAAAAAAGTATAAAACTTTGGGCTTATTTTCAAAAAAGGATAACTAAAATTGAATATTTCAAAATAGTATAGCTGTTTTCCATAATCAAGTCCTCTCCGGTAGTTTATCTTTAATCACCGGGCAACTATTTTGATTCGTCATGTTTACAATTTACTGTTGTGACATGGAAGAATTGATGGTAGTAACAATGGTCGTTGGGGCCACCGGGCAAGTTGTAGTAACTAGTAAGTTGATTGTCCTTTATGTAATCCAAATATTTTTAGTCAAGCAATAAGAATATTTGTTTATAAAAGCAATGGTCCACAGAGAAATAAATGTGATCGGATGTTGGTGGGGTAACCATCCATTGTGTGGCTGATATGACCCCGCCAACTACTACGTTGTACTCTATTTATATACATGTGATTGGATGGACTCAGATATAAATGACGACTCATAGAAATATCTTAGTCGTCACTATAAATCATTTAGTTGGGCTCATCTTTGAAATCCACACCTCTTTAAAAACCAATGTCCTACACTCCTAACTTGTTCAATCATTGAGGAAATATTTTGTTTCCAACAAGAATTATGTCCCCCATAAACATGTTAATGTGATTAAAATAAGAAAACAATATGATTCAAATCATGTGCTGTTGGATGTATAATCTTGACAGTGGGCACTAAAATCCCATTGAATTGGATTTTTTTAATGATAAATTAGGTAGCATGGCATTTTAGTGGCCCGGTGATCGGAGAGAAACTACTGGAGAGGGCATGATTGAAACAACTATGGAAAACTTTTATACTATTTTGAAATATTCAATCTTTCATATACTTTTTTGCAAATGAGGTAAAAGTCTTGCACTTTTTTGAAAATTTTTCCTGGAGACAAGAACCCTCTTTTTATTCTTTCATAAGGGTATTTCTGTCGTTTTTAAAGAAAAGTCACCAGTCACGGAGAGAAACCACCAGAAAGGACTTGATTGAAAAAACTATAAAAAATTACACTGTTTTGAGATATCCAATTTATCATGTACTTTTTTGAAAAAGAGCTAAAAATTTTACACTTTTTTGAAATTTCCCTTTTTTAAATATGAGTTTCTTATTTCTCATTTACCATTGAATAGAGGGGATTAGAGGTTCCTGCTTTACCACATGATTTGAAAGCCCAGATTGCTCAAAAGATCTGAACCCTCTCTATTGGTGGCCTGCAAACAGTGGAGAAAATATTATAGTGATAGCCCATGCTTTTGTTAGTATGGTGCTGACAGCAGCTTACACCTGATTTGCCTTGCTTGGGGCTCATCTTATGTGATCCAGCTCACTCGCGTCAAATTCCTTCCTATGTTCATCCAATGACACAAATTCCACTCCAAACTGGATACGATCAATCCAGTTGCGCATATCACTCCGGTAGGAGTGATATTTGGGCCAAATCTATATAGAGGTGGTGCGTGCTATGACCTGTTTTGATCAAGCAAAGGTGGGTCCACAAGGTAAATCAGGTGGTTAATTGCCATCAACACTATACTGACAATTCCATAAGATCATTTCTCGTAACTAATTGGTTAGGATCTTCCAATCTGGGAGTTTGTGGTGTACCCCATCCATGTTCATATGCACCTGGTCAATGGCATTGATCACCAAACCATGGGCCTCTGTTTTATTGCAATGGCTGGCTAAGGGCCCTATATTTCCTTCAAAAGATATACCTGATGTGTGATGATCTTCTTTAGGCTTTGATACATTTTTGTATTCTGTCATCACCTGTTTTCCACATCTTATGCTATTGTTTCCTTTCTTTTTTTTTTTTCTCCTCTTGCTGTTTGACAGATAATCAACGGTGAAAGGCTTACATTGACATTGTGGTTCACTCTTGACCATTCTCATGATGAGGACGCTAAACTTATTTCCCTTTTATCTCAAAATCTCATGGGTCGTGAAAAACCTGATTCATACCTGCCTTTGCCAGCATCCAATAACATGTACTGGTTTTCTGCAGAATCAGTGTCTCCTCATGAATCTGGTTTTGATATCCGATGGGCAAGAGTACATACCCTTGGATACAGTTTTTATGCTTCTGACGATATGCCTCATACTTCAGATTCATCGTCTGATCCCTTGGAACTACTCATGGGTCCATTGCAACTAGCGAGGGAAGGTGAGGTATTTGAGAAGGAATTTGCTGACAGCCTGCATGCCCTGCAGGTATCCCTTCAAATAGACAGAATTCATGAATATCTGTGTTTCTAATTTTTAGGAAAAGCTAATATTACATCCCACACTTACATCCTCCGTCTTGGCAACACATGCCATGCATCAGTTGCTACATACTATGGATCACCGCTCCCAATAATCAGACTGATCCTCACCTGGTTCTCCATGATGTACAAGTGAACAGCTGGAAAAATAATTTTCTAGCTGTTGATTTGATTTTTTATTTTTATTTTACTATTGTAGAACTGTTGAGTTCTCTGGCAATTTGCATTTCAAGTTGCTCAATAATTGCGCGCGCACACCGCCCCCCCCCCCGCTCTCCCCTGCACTCATGTGCTCACAACTCCAAACAGCTGTGGGGCCCACCTGGGATCTCCACACCCCAAACTACCCGTGTATGGTGATGGAGGCTCGGATGATGATCGTAACCCCTTGATCAACGGCCAACAAGTTTTTAACTTGCAAAATGAGTGCACAAACCTTGGAATTAGTGACTATTAGGAAGAGAAGAAGAGAAGAGAGAGGGGGGGGGGGGGGGGGTGTTGTCCCTTGTTTTATGGTCCACTTGGATGGATCATCTGGTGGGCCCCACTAGGCGTTTCCGCACATAAGCTGTTGGGTGTGCATGAGCTTAGGAGAGGAATTTTTATTTTATTTTTTGTGTGTATGTATTAGAGTTTTGTTCTAGTGAGAGTTATAATATCAACCCTATTAGATCATCCTAACCCCTTGATCTATGGATCTCGAATTCATTGGTTTTAGAAGGAACTTTTATTTATTATTATTTTTTTTTTTTGGGGGTTTTGGATTTCAATCTAGTGGTGAGGAATGGTTGGATGAGTGTCAGGGCTTGTGGCAATTTATGGGGGTTGGTGTGTGTGAGAAGGCTTACTTGATCATAGGTGTGATAGGTAGCCCACTGAGTGGACCACACATAAGAACTATATGGACAGTTCTCACTTGAATATTTTCTATATGGGTTTCCTTCTGCTAATAGTTACCTGTCACAACTCGTATGAGAGGTAACAATTTTGGCACCATTTGTGGTCCACCTATCATCAATCTAATGCCTTCACACTCACTAACCCCCCATGAGTGGCCCACCTATCATCAATCTAACGCCTCTGCACTCACTAACCCCCTATGAATTGGCACTTACCCTAATGACACTAATATGAATTATATACTCACTGATGTATTGAGTTGAATGAAAAATGTAACTTAAGAAACTATTGAACTTTATGATCTGTTTGAGATGATTCTCCCAAAATCATATCCACAATGAGACCTTTCCACGCTAACCCCTCATGATTGGTACAAACTAATTTGATTTCATTTAACAAAATCCTATGTTTCATTTTAAAATGTCGTTATTTAGAAGGGTTTTGCTTTTTGAGAAAACTTGTTGAAAGAGATCATATTGGTGGATCAAAATAAATAAATAAATAAATAAAGAGAGAGAGAGATCATATTGGCATCTTTTTTGTTGTTGACATTTAGTTATTTCATAGATGACAAGGTCGTTTGGGGTTTTATATATACATTAGAGGACATATTTATCTAAGAATTAGTTGAATTGGATCTATGAGCCATGCAAATTGGATCAAACTATTATTAGACAATTGAATTCATTCATCCAAATATGTGAACTTGATTTACAAAATGGGTGAACCAAAAATGAAATGAATGAGCCTACCTCAGCAAATTAGTGAACTTTGATTGGTACCGAATTTTCAAATTACATACTTCAGTATGATTTAGTGGGATTCGAACCATGTTCAGTAGTATGTATAGGTTGCTGGAAGACTGATATGCCTCTTATGGTAATCATAAGGATTGATATATTGAAAATCAATGGTTGGATAAAGCAAGTAGCAATGTAGCATGCCTTTTTGTTGTCCTTGCTTCGTTTGAGGAATTATATATATGATCCTTAACCCAACAATGTGCATTGTGATCTGGTATTTTAGCTTCGCCCAAACTACCACTGCAATGGAATGCTTTGAATTGTAATGCATTCTAAGCCCTATTGCTGCACTCCAGTGATAACTTGGACCACTTGCATAGAAAATCTCCTGCAATATTTGATGATGGCCACCACTGAAGTTTAACTGAACAAGCAAACTCAATATGTAGTCCAGCTGTTTTAAATGAATGTTTGATGGTTTTATAGAGTTTGTACCCTAATGATGTGCTTGGATGCTCAATTCATTTAAAGATTGATGATTCATTTAAGTTTTATTAGAACCGTGGGGCAATTTATACTTGGTTAACATACAATATATATGTTGAGGAGTCGATGGAACAGATTTTGGCCGACCAAGGTTGACAAAGCCTACCCGGTTTACTTGTTGGGCCCTGAATTTGAGGCCAAATTCAACCCATCAAATCCATAAATGTCCTGATTTGAGTTGGGCCTTAATGTGATATATTGAAAATGTGACCTTTTCCATTGACTTTTTAGGCTTGAAAATAGAGCCAGGTGCCTGGGCTACAGGGCTCTTAGCATGTGGTTGCCTGTGCAGCCCATTGTATATCACTGGGTTGCTAGATGATCAATTATATGTAATCCATGCACTATTTAAACTTTTTCTTCAGTATATAATCAATCCCCGTCTTTCCAACTCATGAATAGAATGCTTTTTTGTTTAATAGGTGGTGCAGTTTTACCATTGGAAAGCCTCTGAATTGCAAGGAACCGAATGGAGCAGAGTAATCAGCAAAAAGAATATGAGATTGTCCCACCCATTACCAGATAATAAAAAAGGTTTGGTGTTTTCTGGAGATCATCATCTCGTTGATGAAGTTCTCGTCCACGTCATTTCATCTTGCAATCAGATCAGGCCTCCTTTTAAATGGAATGATTTCGCTGCGGCCATTGCAATGTGGGAAGATTACATCCTTAGATTGCAGAGAGAACTGATGACTAGCATGCCATACTGGACAACCCATCAAGCTCTTTATCCCGTTGCCTTCATTGATGAATGAAACTACTATTATAAATTCCTTTTCATTTGCTCCTGCTGGTGGCTCATGTGCGGTGATCCAAGCCTTTCATCTAGTGGGCCTTACTATGGAAGGTAAATGAGTAAATGCCAAATTGGACCATTTTTTTATAAAATTACATGGGTTTCACTTCACATGGTATAGTTATTGAATAACTAGTTGGTCAGTGCATGGTAGACTACTTTTGAATCTTTTGTAGTGTGCTGCAGCAGGCAGTCCCATTATAGGAAGTTTTTTTTTTTTTTTTTTCTCTTATATGCCAAGGTAGCACTTATGTAACTGGTTTTCCTCTGGTAGCAGTTTTTGCACTGTGCTGATTTTTTTTATCGATACACTGCTGATTTTAGGCGCTTTTGCCGTGAGACAAATAAGAAAACTGTATTTTACTGATACATAGGGATTTCTTCAACAAAGTCCTTATCCACTACCATTATCTCAAATATGTCCTTGTGTTTTCATTCCTTTACATTTCTTGTATAATTTATTTTACTTAACGGTAGAGTTGCTCCTTTGGTGACCTAGAGGTCACGGGTTCGAGGCGTGGAAACAGCCTCTTTGCAAAAATACAAGGGTAAGGCTGCGTACACATGCGCCCACCCTCCCCCTACCCCCGCTTAGCCGGGGAGCACTTTGTGCACCGGGTGAGCCCTTATAACTTTTAATTGAACTTATATATCACTTTTAATCTTTATTTTTCTCCTTGTTGGTGTTTAATATTTTATGCTCTCTACACTTTTTGTATATTTTTATATTTTGACACTTAGTTTCACTTTTCCATGCAATCTTTAACTTTTAAGAATTTTCTCAGTTTTTTTAGGGAATAGAATAAAAATAACATTGTTATCAAGGACATTGATTTAGGGCCATTATATTAGGCTAAAACTTCAAATGGAACCATTTTTAGATTTTTCCTACAAGTAAGGTAATACTTTCCAGCACCCACAAGGCACTGCTTGTCTCTTTACTTTCATTCATGGAATTAGAGTTTTTTGTGGCCACAGAATTTATGGCCACATCATACCACAGAATTTATGACCTGTTTTTGTCCATGAAGTCGAATTCTCCATCCATCTCAGGATCAGTGGCACATATGTTGGTGATCTTTTGAGAATATTGTGATGATAGTTTTCTAAAATATTGGAGAGGCCCAAATTCCAAATTCCACAACTAGATCTACGGTCTATATATTGGGAGTCCAAAGCAATTTTGGGTCATCATTGGTGGTACAAGTGGGCTACCGGCTTCTTGTAATCCAGATCATTGATCTGGTAGTCAAGATTAATGAGTCACACATCTGATGGATGCACCCCACCTAATATTATGGCCAAGGTTCATTTACAACAACCAATCTGATGAAGAGCCACTATGCTCTACACTTGCACATTATTAGTTAATTTTATGATCCTCATTCTTTCATATTCATCGTCATCATTAAAGCTTTATCTCAATCATTCAACGTAGAGTGTACGCTCTCTTCAATGATAAAGTACCAACACATGATGGGGTAGTAGACAATGAGAAATACTAAACATTTAGGGCCTGTTTGTTTGTATAGAATATATAAGAATTCATGGTCAAATGAGTTCTTTTTAAGGAATATCAAGGAGGTAAATTACTAGGGTGACCGCTGGGTGTTCATTCCCCATGTCCCCTCCATTGATTTCCATTTAAGGGGAATTTATTTGCTGGTTACTTTGGATATATATTCGCTTTCTTCATTTTTAATGTCTTCTAGAAGCACAGTGTTACAATTCCTTTCAATTCAATTACATGAACCAAACAGGTTAATTAACAAAACCTCATCCTCATCATCATTATCAAAGCCTTGTCCTAATTATTTTGGGGTCGACCACATCAATTCTATTTCTCCATTCCAATCTATTTGGAACCAAATCCTTAGATAAAATACATTTTCTTCATATCACTAGTCCTTAATAAATGAAAAGTAAAGAGGCTAATTTATATACCAGAAATACACAATGTGCTTTATTTACTTAGGCATGGAAAGCTGCTTGGACATGCCCCATTTGTGTAAAACATTACCATGGACATCATAGAATACAATTTGAGCTTCTGTTTGGGTTAGCTGCACAGACATGAATCCTTGCCCATCATAGAAGAATTTCAATTGGCTATAGTTATTCTTCACATCACCTCTCCATGCTTTTGAACCCGCCCCACTTGTTAGAAACTGGATTGGACTGCATCACATCAAAGACACCCCAATTAAAAACAAAAGATAATCAATGCCATTTGATAATTATATGTGCAATTTTACTCAGTCATTACAGTTTTGACTCTTTCCAGTCCCACATTAAGATATGAACAACATGAAGACTCTGATGCTTTAGCTCATCAACTCGTTTAACTTGAGCTTGGGATCAGATGATAAATCAACCCGGATTGCATTCTCAAATTAGGAATTGTGAACCAGGTAACTGTGGATATGACATGGTATTTGATGAGGATGGTTTTGCACTTTAGAATATAGTATAAGTGATCATGATATGGATGCATTTGCTGTGTCTTGTGTTTACCTGTCAAAATCACTTATTTGTTCCAGGCAGTGATCATGGCCGTTTATGTAGAAGTCGACGTTGTATGCCTGAAAAGAGTAAATTATATATAGGTGAATCTTAGTTCTTACTAGAGCATTAGTTGGGTTTTCATTTTCTATGATTAGGAACTTAATTACCTTAAGCAATGGGAGGATAAGATCCACAAGCTCCTGAGTATCCCCATGATGACTTGCGCTCCTGATTGTGTGGTGACCCACAACAAGCTTCCATTCTGCTGAAGATTCTCTCAGTGCCGATTCAAGACTCTAGCATTCAAATTGGTTGTAATTTTATGATTATTTTTATATTTTCATGGATAAAGCAGCAAGTAAAGACATGATTGACGCTCAAATGTACTGTGGGAAAACACCCTCCCGATAGTCATCAATCTCAGATGTGGCATCCATCCGAATGAACTAGACCAATGGATCGACTGTGCACTTTTTTCGGATGGTGAAAACTTGTGGGCCATTGATCAAGTGGTTAAGATGATGAATTGAGCCTCCCATCTTCAGGTGGGCCCCACAAGGAAGTGTGTTCATGATAATGTATTTTTTTTTTTTTTTTTTTTTTTCAAAAAAGAAGACTTGTGGGCCAGCATGGCCCAGACTGGCTCGCGGATGACATAGGCCCTGATGACTTTGGCCCGGCCCGGCCAGCCATTTCACGGGCTCTTGCAGATGGGGACCTATATATAGTAGAGAGAGAGAGAGAGAGAGAGAGAGAGAGAGAGAGACCTTTAATACAGTTTCCATATAATCCTTTCTTGAGGACACCTCTCTCCAATCATATGTGTGGTTCTCCGGGTTGGTCCAATAGAGTTCTACAAATGGTGTTGTGTCTACAAAGAAAATCTCGGCAATTCCTAGAGAGAAGATAGAAAATCATTAAAACTTCAAAGTTCTTCATGCTAGAAATTAAAGAAAGGACAATCCAAATTGAAGGCTTAATCACCTGCATTTACAACAAAAGATCTCAAGCAAAGCCAACGGCTATCAATCTTCCTTAGGCTTGGGCTCAACTGTGCAAGAACATCACCTCTATAGTCATGATTCCCTAAAACTGCAAGCATTTCCAATTCCCATTCATAAAAATAAGAACCACACAAATGAAATCCATAAAAATACATAACATGCATGGCATTTGGCATCTTCTTCCTCCATATTATAAGATTGAGACATACCACTGTACCACTGTTTCTGAAGGCTCTTAGCAGTGTAAATGTTAGTAAAAGAATCCTCAAATGCTTTGTCATCTATGTCCTTCAATCCATTTTCATAGAAATTATCACCAGTGGAGATTACAAAGTTTATGTCCAGCATCTCTCCAATCCTTCCCATCTACAAAACCATCAAGAAAAAATAGCAGATAAATTCAGTTTGTAGCCCCTAATTTTCATCAACTAGAACATTCAATTAGTACTAAAGAATCCTCAACCGACTAGATGTGGAATCTCAAGAAATCCTAAGATTCCTTGGATTACTTGTAATTTATTTTGAAGACTTTTCCTTGTTATATCCTTCTTGTGAGGGTCCATGGTCAAATCTATCACTCCACTGTTGTTAATTCCCCGATCAGTTTTTTTTTTTCAATCAATGTGATCAAATCAATTCTCTATTTTAAAATCACTTTACAATCTTGGAAATGAAAGTTTTGGAAATATCTACCATTAAGGTTTTTTTACTTTTTATATAGTGTTACATGCAAATATAATTTTCTTTAAAAAGAATTGTGGGGCCTGCATGGTGCATGCTAATCATAGGAAAGAAGGGTTGGATAAGGCTATAATTAAGAGTTAAACAGAAATGGTTCAAACAAAATCATTTCGACTCTTAAATTTAGAGGCTTTAAAGTCTCAATCTTAAACAAAGTAATATATATTTTTTAACAATTAAAAACTTATTCATTTTTTACTTCCAGTGTCAATCAAATTGGGATGAATACCAAGTTTACCAGAGGATATAAACTTTAAATTTGATATGTACATGAGCCAGCCCATCTTCCATAAAGATAATGAGCATGTTCTCTCTTAAAGATTTTCAATTTTTCATGCACATGGTTTGATTTTTTTTTAATTTATTGTAATATATATATATATATATATATATTAGTTGGCCAAGGATCACGGTTTGCTCCCCCAAGTTTGAAAATTCGAAATTAGACTACCACACCGGAGCCGAGATTTATCCAGCTCCCCCTGGACCTGAAGGAATTAGTCCGGCCCAAAAAATTGGGACACCTTCGTTATTAAATATATATATATATATTTATTTATTCTTATATTTATGTATGTACGTATGTGTATATATATATTCTCATAAAGTTATGATCAGTCAGGAAATTTAGTACCAGGCGGCTATGTTTGTGAACCATGTTATCCTTACAATGCATGTACAAAACAATAATCAGTGCGCACTTTGGAAAATTATTAAAAAAGGAAAGGAAAAACAGACTTTGGATAGAGAAAGTATATAATATACATAGAAACATGGATTTGCGCTTATGAACTAGTAATAAAGACAAGAAAACATCATCTAATATGAAAAGGAAATGAGAATCATGAATCGAGATGGGTTGACCAAGAAAACATGGAGAATCCAATTCCAACCTGTGTAGCAACTTGGGATTGGTTATAATCACCTCGTCTCCCCCAGTCTCCAACCACCAGAAAGCTGAGAGATCCGTCGCTTTTGGGGGCATGCTCGAATCTCTGCAGCTCTGCAAATGCACAAGAGAGGAAGCAGAGGCTGAAGATGGCAGCCACAACAAATAATGAGGAAGAGGCCATGGATTTCATGTGAGGAGTATAGAAAGGGAAGAAAAAAGGATGTGCAGTTTAGGATCCAGAAAGGATATATAGAGAAAAACAGAGGGTGTGTGGTAGGTGGTTTCTTCTCTACCTCTCCAAAATCCAAATAAAGGTTGGCCAATGGCCAGGCATACACTACACCTACACGTCTCCTTTATGTCTAAAACCCGAAGTTAGTGAAATGATGCCTTGAAGGTCAAGATTACAGAGTTGTTTCTGTGGGCAACCTGGAGTGGGACCCAAAAGAATAGAGGGAAGGGTGAAAACTGTCAAGGGCTCAGGATCTTGTGCCCGTGGGTGAGATTTTTCAAGTCTCCTCTTGATTCTCTCTCTCTCTCTCAAAAAAAAAAAAAAGTATCCTCTTGATTCATGGTAGAGGGACCTGTTTGTATGCATGGAAGGTATGGAAATTAATGTTCCAAATTGTTACAAACAGAAATAAGGGTGAATACCCAAAAATAACATCCAATTACCTCCCTTTTTTTTTATGAAAATTGAGATCAAGAAAAATAGGAAATGAATACTCAGCCACCATTCTAATAGTTCAAATCTTAGAAAAGTCAAGGTCCATATAAATTACTATTTTATGTTCTTTACCCCAGTCTCTTTTAGAATTTTAAAGATGGAGCTCTATTAAGTGCAAACTCTCGTGTATTCATTATCTATTCTACTGTAAACAAACAAACCGTAATAAGTAATTTATTCAAAATCAGTTATCATGTGCTCATACCTTATCAAAATTCATATAACTTGATGCACACGCTTCTCATGAGTGAGATGTGTAGAACTTTAGGGCGTGTTTGGCATCGTGCCATTCGGATGTTCTCATGTTCCAACGAGATATGGTTGTGGAAAACATGTTCGGTATGTATAAGTCAACGATTTTGAGTTTTTGTCTTACTGAAAGGAATCTCAAATCCTTTAGTCCGCTGGTATAACAAAGTTGGAATGAAAAAGAAAAAACTTTTTTTTTTCTAAGAAACAACCCACTGGCATAGTTGTTTCATATTTAGCTCTTGCCTTTTAAAGATTGTCATTTAAATATTTCAAATCCTCCCACTTATCCTAAAGGTAGACCCCATGTTCACAATCTCAAATAAAGTGGCCCCAGTTGGTAAATTCTAAAAGTGGGTCACATGGTCGCAATCACAAAAGGCGGGGCCCATATTATGATTCCTATAATGTGGGACAACATTATAAATTCTATGGATGTGAGCCCGTTGTTTCAATTTCTAAAGGTTGGCATCACATTATAATTTCTAAATTAAGGTGTATCCATACTATAATTCCTCTAATGGTGGGATCACATTATAAATCCTATGGATGTGGGGCCCATGTTCTAATTTCTAAATGTGAGCATCGCGTTGTAATTTCTAAAGGTGAGTCCTATGTCCACAATAACATAAAAGGTAGCCCCACTTTATAATTCTTAAAGGTAGGTCATATGGTCACAATCACAAAAGGTGGAGCGACATTGTGAATCCTATGAATGTAGCCTCATGCTCTAATTTCTCAAGATGAGTACTACATTGTAATTTCTAAAAGTGGGTCCCGTGTTCACAAACAACAAAAAGATAGCCCCACATTATAATTCCGACAAAGGATGGGCCTACATTATAATCCTATGAATGTGCCCCCTTGTTCTAATTTCTAAAGGTGAGCACCTGATTGTAATTCTTAAAGGTGGGTCATGTGTCCATAATTACAAAAAAAAAATGTGGCTCCACTTTGTCATTCCTAAATGTGGGTCACATGGTCACGATCACAAAAGGTGGACCCACATTTTAAATCTTATAACTATAAGGCCCATATTGTAATTTCTAAAGGTGTATACCACATTGTAATTTCTAAATGTGGGTCCTATATTTATATTCACAAAAGGTGCCCTCGCATTATAACTCCTATAAACGTGAGCCCAAATTGCAAATCATATGAATATGGGCCCCATGTTCTAATTTTTAAATGTGGGTATTACGTTGTAATTCTCACCAGGTCGGTTCCATGTAAGATAATAATAAAGTGCTGAAACAATAAAAGGTGGGTTTGAGTCCGACAATGTAAATCCTATGATTCTCTTGCTTCCACTCTTTGGAACAAAAACTTTTATAATATTATCAAATAAATTCTGTATAACGTATTCTTGGATTAATTAAATATATTGTTGCCAAACAAGTTCTGTAAATTGTAGTCTCGACACAATCCGATCTGAGCACAAAATTAGGAACAACACGAGAACGATTCCAAACGGGCCCACCTTTTATTGTTCCAAAATAAACATCATCCCTTCCAATTATATGCCAATAGATCTTACTTAAAAGAGTTGATCCTATTGAATGATTGAGAACATGACTAATAATGTGTTTAGCACAATATTATGCATAACTAATCTTATAGTGGGACTCTTATGGTGGGACCATCTCCTATAGCAATAATATTTGAGGAAATATGACTCGAGGGTATAGCCGAATTTTATGCACAACTAATATTACAATGGGACTCTTATGGTGGAATCAACTCCTATTGAAATGATATATGATTTGACGGGATGACTGAATTATATATCTCTAGGAGTTTCTATGCACGAAAGTGCATCCACACATTTAATGGAGAGTGGGGCCGTCTACATTCAAGGCATGGATTGAATTTTGGTTACAGCCATGCGTGCAGACTTTCGCACATGAAAACTGTTTTAAAGAAAAACGAATTCCGACCTCTGAGGATTTAATTTTCAAGAAATCACGAAAAACTTAGTCCATTTTTATACTTTTTCAGTAAAGAAAAGCGGCCTGAACCTAAATATGAATTTTAGGTTAACATCAAAAATCATTTTATGCAATCCCCACTTTTTAGGCAGAAAACTATCTACACAAATGTGCCCTTTATACTCACGTCAAGCACCCCGTAGCACTCATGAGAAGGAAGAGGATCTTGGGCTTCCATTACCATACACTCACGCCACTCAAAATTCAAATCATAGATTGTGTCCAATATTGGGTTACGTAGACGAAAGATTCTTTTTAGTGGACGTGGTCTTCTCATTGGAATGGGACCATCCAATGGCCCACATATGCTTTTTCGAGGTATAAATTTAAGTTTCCTGTATTTAAGTGCTAATTCAATTAAAGTTTTCTATTTTTTTGTAGAAATTCAATAAAAAGTTGAAAACAGTGAAGGTCTAGGGATCAAAGTTTGATCCATTTTCCAGTCTCTCTCTCTCTTTCTCTCTTCATCACTATGTCTAGGAAGAACGAAAGTTTTCCACCCCATAGGAAAAGATTTTTCATGGAATCACAAGTAATTCAACTCATTTTTGTTCTTTTTCTTGTGAAAAAACGACTACACTAAACATAGGTTTTACTGTAGCACAGAAAAACATTTTCACGATCTTCACTTCTTCTGCAAACCGGCTGCACAAACGTGACCTAAAAGAAATTGCAGATTCAAAAGGGTACAGTATCCACACCCAATAATGTAAATAGAAATAAATAAATAAATGAACGATTCTCATTAACCAGATGGGATCCACAACTGATAAGAGGAGAGCATGGTTTTATGTACCGATTAATCAAATGTGTAGTAGCTAGATCTTTTCATGAGAAGAAGTGGACTCATGATCACTGATAAATTGAACCTATTTTGCAGAAACAGAGCCATCCTAGGGATGTATACTAGTCGAATTCAGGGAAACCATAGTGTATTTAGATACAGCTGGTTCATTATTATAAGGTGGGATTCTGATCCTAATCTCGATCTAGGTCAATTATATCAACTAGTCCAAGAATATGATTGGATCGATAAGACTCCAAAATATGTATGTCAAGCATACAAGTGGGCCACTAAAAATGACAAAATGATCTATGTTTTCTGGACTTTCAAACAGAAAAATGATTCACGGCAAGACCCTTATATTCAATCCTTTTGAAAAAAATACTTCCATAGGGACTTTCTTTTCCCCAGTTATCCAAATGTTCTGACTATAAAAAACCTGTATGGACCAACTTCTTGTGCCCTATTAATAAGGTTCCAAATGGGGTCCATAACAAAACATTTGATCATCTAAATCTATATTAATATTACATTAATGTTATGAGATGCTGGGTAGTTTTGCACCTACAACCGCTCAGCCCTATCTAGACTTTCCCAGACCAGATCCAATATTCCGTTTATATGAAGCTATGGTCCATTTCTAATAGCTCCCTTGGGCCCTGTTTGGATCCTTAAAACTGGGTTACAGTTACATGGTTGCAACTCTAGCTGTCTTTAATTCAGTTTACCTTTAATTGATTGTTGCAAAGAACAAACTTGAGCTCATTTGTAACTCAGATTATCCGCCTAACTCATCCTAAACTGAGTAGTTAACTAAGTTCATGCAATTGTGACAGCAGAGTTCCGGGCATATGGTTTTGATTGCCAGTATTGAAAAATGAATCCAACAGCTACTTGTGGATATTAGTGTCAAACTAGGACTATTGCAAGTTCAAAGGACGTACCAGCTTGCGTTTTTATTAGTAGGTATATGAGTTAGATGAATTAATAGCTAGTTTTCTCCTCTTAGCTAGAAATTAGGAGTTTAAGTGCCAAAAGTTGTATAAATTAAGGTGTTCCCTCTATGATATACAACGAACAAGAACAAGATCGAGCCTTGAGTTTAGGCTTTCATGAATGAGCTTTTTTGGGTTTTGTCCTCACATGAGAAAAGGGAATGGGTATCAAACATAGTTTAAAGAAGGGGATTCCATTTTCATATTCAAAAGCTCCCATGATCGAGATATTAGCCCCCTAAAAATCAATGATCAGAAACTCCTTGATATCAATTTCAATGGTGAACCATTGTGTAGGGAGCTCAAGTTGGTGACCCGGCCAAAGGATCTTTTATTTGAGAAGATGAGGTGGGATCACAACTCACAACTCACAAGGGAGCCCACAAACGGGGCACTCACATTCCATAGCAGATCAAATATATATGCTTAGTAGTGTTGAGGTGTAGTAAATACTAGTAGTTTGCTCCACCATGCTTGGCCGTGGCCTGTTATACCCTCTAAAGAACTATCAACTATCTGTCCCAACAGTAGAAGAAACTGTGGAATTTGTATTATAGTGAAAGGTACAAATCCACACACTACAGCATTTAGATGGGATGCTTTCTGTTTCTTATTTATTTGTTTGTTTGTTTTTATGTTTAACATCAAAAGAATTCCAAGGACAGAGAAGCATTTAGACGGGGTACTCATAGCTTTCTCTCCACTCTCAATTCTCACATCTATTAGATAGCTACAGCTTAAAAAATAATGTTCATCTACTTCACTCACACTCACTCGTTCATTGGTACATACAGTTAATCCACAAATACAAAGAAAGATGCATGCCAAATATTAGGGACAGTTACATGCATTGAGCCAATTAAGATCCTCCTCCTTTAGTAAATTACATATTAACATATATGGACATTTAGCTTCTTCTTCTTCTTCCCTCACTGGATATATTGAACCTATTCAGCAGTACCCAAATAAAAAGAATCATAGAAACTAGGCTGTAATGTTACCAGTCCTGCTCTTTTCCATGCCAATATTGTCTTCCTAAGGCAAACTCCAAGCTTTGGTTTTTGAGTTCCAGATTAGATACTCGAGAACTGATCCATTGAGTAGAATCGCTTTCCTGCAACAATCCCACCATTTCAATTATCAAATGTGAGAACAGTTTTTGGATGATGCATTTTTAATCATTAACCCATGTTCATTCCTATCATACTCCTAACACATGCATTTGTATGAATATATATGGAGTTTGATAATTATGAGGGTACAACTCGGCTACTTGGGTCAGGCTAATCCAAAGCCGCGCGGCCCAACCCAATCAAAAGTGAAATTCAGGTTGGGCTTGTTCCTGTTCACATGTCCGAGACTACATTGAGACCCGGATGGAAATGAGGTCATGGGTTTGTATTTTTGTTTGGGGCTCCTGAATTCTACCAGGGTTCTGATTTATCTATATATACATATTTTCACATGTTCATAGTATATACACTAACCTGTATATTTTCCAAATTTATACTTTTTGTGAATTTTTATACCCTTCGAGAGGCAAACAAAACCCAGAAATTTGGGTTGGCGAATTTCGGATTTGCGATGGAAATTATCAGCTTCCATTGCGTAGAGCTCAGGTTTGGGTTTAGGTTTGGGGTTGCAATTGCCTACATACAGTTCGAGCAAGCTTGGCTGAGCCAACTATATATCCAAACTGACCCATTGCATTCCTACTTGCTTATGTGCCTGTATAAACATGGATCCACATAAGTATGCTCAGAATAATCATATGCATGGTGGATGCATGCAAGGAGATTCAGATGTATGAAAACTGATTACATTCTAATGCATTACCACAAAAACAAATATTCCAATATATGCTATGTAGCAGGTAACTACCTCAAAGGGGTGTCCAGATCTTTGACCAAGGGAGATGCAAGCTGCTCTTATCTCATTTATGTCACTTCGGTTAGTTTGCATCCATGCGCCAACACTGAAATTCCACAGAAACCACTCTTGTCAATTAAGTACATGAAGCCCTTACTTTGGTTTTTGCAATGCTTCACTAAATTTTGAGAAAAGATGAAGGAGAGGGTAAGTGCCTACAACCTCTCTTATGTAACTTTAGTAGGAATCATACAGAGAAAAAGCATGTGAAAGAATTAGCTTAATCAACCTCTGCAGATGTATATTTTTTGCTTTATATTGAAGACTTGACACAACTAGTGATACTGAAATATCCAGCCTGTTAAAAATCATCTAGCATTTGGATACCATGAGTCATGACAGAGCTGGAGGAGAGTAAAAAGCATTTTATTGGTTTGGAAGACTACGGTATCAGAATTACAGTCCTATGAGTTCTGATAGGAGATTTACATGAGTAATTTCTGGAAAGTTTGTAGAATGGAATTAGATTGTGGATGCAAGGTTCTATAAAAAGACCATATATATGATCTCATCATTAACCTTATCACACCAACATGGGGTAGATCGAGTCTTTGTTCAAAGTAGAAAATCTTTTTTTTTCCATGAGGTAAGTACTCACACACTTTCCCAAGTCCCTTACCATTTATACCACGACACTCATGAATTGATCCTTGGTTGCTTCTATTGAGGAGTGGGCTCCACGTAATGGGAGTATTGAAAAGCATTTATGCTACATCTACAAATGCCTCGAGGCTTTGGTAGAAATGGTTAGTTGAAGAAACTTAATATGGTATCAAAGTCAACCAGTCGCGACCGCCAACCATTGAGTGATGTCCACTACTCTTGGCACACACTTTGGTCATGATGTCTTCACGGGTTATGCCATACATCAACATTCTATTAATGTCATACCACAATTGCATATGAACTTAAAAGAATGCTATTTACAAAACATTCTTTTTTTTTTCTTTGCTCAAATCCAGTGTTTTTTTCTTAAATCATGGGGAGAGACTGTTTGTAGTAGTTGATCTTCAAGGTTGTGTGGGTTGAATTGCATTTGGGTGGTAATAGTTCCATTTATGCATGCTCACAAGAATATGGAGGTTCAAAGGCTAGTTAAAGTTATTTCCTGCAACCTTTTTACACTAAAAGTGATGCAACCTAAGAGGAAGCTGCCAAGAAAGCCCAAGGCCAAGTGCTAGCTCAGTCCACAAGGATCACGCCATGACCTAACCAGACTTTAATTTTCGTGTTTCTAATAAATGGCTAGATCCAATGTACAAGGAACTCAAGTTTGTGCAATCTGAACTTATTTGAGAAAGTTGTGAGTTTTTTTATAGGATCCAGGGCAGTGGTCACCATTTTAGTGTATCACTAGTCATTTTTTCTGTATTTATGCTTTAATTTAAGAATAAATTTGAGGCTTAGATTAAATCTAGGTCTCCTTCTATTTTGATATATGCAATGAAAAGGCCACACGGTCATATCTTTTTAGGTTGGAGATTTATTATCTTCTTTGTTTGGGAATTAACGCCGAGAAGAAATAATAGGAAAAAAGAGGGATAACGTAGTGGTTGGAGTCCTATTGTCACCTCATTACCTAGAGTTCCATCCCGGGTCTACTCCTTTGTGTGTGCAGGTGGAGTTCTCCCACAAGCGGTCTTCTGCTCAACATTTGTTGAGTGGTGTTCACCCTAATGGTTAGCACCAAAAATCATGGACTTGTGGCGAACCATTTTGGTGCGTCTGGGCCCATGTGGTGCTAACCCCAATGACCATGCCCAAGACATGACTAGGTCTTCCCGATGACTTGGCATGTTTGGTACATTACTAGTGAAGTGAAGTAAATGGTCATGTCAAATCAAAAGATACTATATTTCAAAAAATACCTCTAAATTTTTTTTTTTAAAAAGTCAAAAAGTTATTATCCCATGCCACTAAATGACAAAAGGTAATTTTTTTTTTTTAAGTTAAAAAGTTGCTTTCTCATTTCACCAAAAAAATAAAAAGCCACCACATTTTTCTTTGACTCATCTTCTTTTCTTGTCTCTTAATTTAATCATTCGCCTCACTTTATTTTACTTAATGAAGTTACCAAACAAGTCTAGATCCCCAAATTCTACTATGAATATTGAACTTAAATAGATTATTAGATTTATTTCCTGAAATCTCCCTCCTTGATAATTCTCCTCATTGTTGTTGCAACGTAATCCCATTCGGCCCATCGCAAAAACCTTCTCTACATGATGAGGTCAGTTCTAAACCTTCTCCAATTGATCAGGTCGGTCCTGAAATCACTGATTTCATGGACGTGCTCTGAGTAGAGAACCTCACAGTCACACTCAAGAGTGTTATAAATCAACTCTTAGCATAGAGTTGTTGCAGGTAACTATCAATGATATGGACGTTTTGGAGATTTGTCCATGAAAATATGAGCTCTAATGATGAGACTTTAGATTTCATGAATAAGAAAAAGGTATTGGAAGGAGCACCAACTTTTTTAATGATAACTCCGATGAGAAAATCAACAGTGATGATGAATTGATTGGATTGTCAAATCCTAATGATGGAAAAGTTCTACAATATTGTGCGTGGAAGAAGAAAAATGCATTATGTACCTTCGTGAGTATGATCATGACCACACACACGGACAAATAAAAGTCTCTTTCCTGCTGCTTATAGTTACTCATACACATGACTTTTTCTTCTTTGAATATAAAAAAGTCCAATTACAATCACCAAAATAACTTCAAACTTAAAGCCTCCACCTCAGAATCAGAATACAACACATCAACCCAACATAGTAACCTGCATGAAGGGCTGTGCTGTGAAACCGAAGTATGTGGTGAAAGTGACATGAAGATTTAAATTTCAAAGTCACTCAATGTTGAAGGTGGATTCACTTAACATTAGGGAAGAAAGAGAGAAAGTTCCCTTAATCTTTCTAAAATTGGGATATATTAGTTCCCTCAATGTTGAAGGGGTCATTTGTTTTTGCTCGTTTACTAGTGTAAATGATTCACATGTATAATGGTTATGTATCATTACATTTGTTTGCACTCATATACACATGTGATGTGTAAAAGAGGTGTTAAACTAGTGTCTAAATAAATCATTTCATATTAAGTTTTCACAAGAAACACTTTCACATCTCTTGCTTGCAAAAATGCGCCAATACAAGTTTTCACGCGGTGATTGGATTTGGTCATGGGATCCAATCCCATAAACCATTTTATTCTTATGGGTCCCATATTTATAATCCAAATTGTATATTTTTTTTATTAGACTAATAAAGACCAAGTTCTTATAGTTTATTATCTTAATTCTTCATAAATTTTGAGTAATCTGTTAAAAGCACTTGAAAATTCCCATCCTATAGTTTCTACACTTCTGTGGACCCGTAATTCATGATTTGAATCGATAGTCTCAAATTGGTAATAAGCATTAAGACATTTAGTTCCATACCTTAAATATTCACGGATTTTGAGAAATTTGATAAAGAGGTCAAAAAATTCTGAACACATTTAAAACTGTTAGATGTACTAATTTGCTCATGTAAAAATGGTGAATTTGAATAACATAGTAATGTGTTATAACTTTAACATTTGCATACATAGCATTCACATATGTAAGTACCATTTTTCTATCCTATGCATGCTATCATCCATAGAGACTCATTGATAGGGTTTTGTGAGAATATCAATCTATTAAAAGAAATATGAAATTTTAATTGAAGGTTATGGAATATTACATGTTGACCTATTCTGAGAAGGGATTGAAAAAAGGGGCATTTGGGCGGAGGTCCCTCAACTGTGGTTTTAATTGCAAACGGTCCACAACATTTTATCGTACTGACGGCAGTCCTCTTGAAAAAGTAACTCACTGAAAAAGACAAAAACGCCCTTGTACACGTCAGCAAAAGCATAACTCAGACAATTTATCTTAGTTTTGGCAAAACTAAGATAAAACTCACATAAATTTGCCAAAACTCAGCAATAATTCAAACGAACTTCTCTCCTTCCAGGTTCTGTCTACGTTTGAGATCAATAAGAGCCTCGCCAGACAACCTTTTGCAGAAACTGGAATTTGATAAGAGCATAATATTTAATATTTTTAATTCCTTTATATTTAGTTTTATCATGTATTTTGTGTTTAAGTGTGTTGATTAATATGTTTATTGAATTAGGGAAGCATTGAAGGTAAAAGAATGGATATGGAATATATTGTGCAAAGTTTCCAGCTTTTAGGTAGTTTTGATCCCTGGAGCAACAATTGAGGTTTGGATGGCGTTAGAGTTTCATACGACAAAGTGATCTTCATGAAGTTTTTAGAGGATGTCTTAAGCTTTTCAGAAAGGTCTAGTTTGCAAAAATCCGAGTTCGTTTGGGCCTCCAAACGTTGCTTCAAAATCAGGCCTGAAAAACTGATCCGAGATTCCTGTCCGAATCAGTAAATTTCAATGGGCCATAACTTGAGTTTTTGAAGTCCAAATCGGGTGATTCAAAACCCTAAATCATCTACACGTCCAGCGCTACAACTTTCATGAAGAGACCAAGTCAAGATTCCGCCGTTATATCATAGAAAAATACCTCATAAATTAGGCACAATTTTTAAGATTTTTGTCAATCCGTTTTGAATTACCTATAATTTAGGGATTGAATTTGGTGAATGTGGGTTGTCGGATGGCACCACTTCACATAGCTATTTATTCGAAACTCAGAAAAGTTATCAAAACTAAGATAAATTTGTTGAGTTTTGCCAGAAACTCAGATAAATTTGCCAAAACTCAGATAAATTTATCTAAGTATTGGGCAAATTTTTTGAAAACTCAGATACCGAAAAACTCAGATAAATTATCTGAGTTTTGTAAATTTATCTTTATCAGAGTTTCCGAAAAATTTATCTAAGTTTCTAACAAAATTTATCTCCGTTTTGAAACTTTTAATTGAGTTTTTGAATAAATCTGTGTGAGTTGTTTCGCAAAAAAAATTTTGGTTGCTATGATTAAAAGAGATAGACTTACATGAAATGGAAAAAGGAAAGAAAAGGCAAAGACAGCATCGGATTTTTGTGTTATGCAGAATCCGTCACCGAAAAAGGCCCGGACTGGTCGCGTTTCTATCACCGGGCCATCGCCATCGTGACTGGTGTAGTCGGAGATGGCCGACTTCAATTTGGAGAGCTATCTGGTGAAATCTCTCGTTCCTAAAGAAGAAAACGGAAGGAGATCTCCAGGACAACAGAGAAGAAGACGGAAGGTGTTATGATGAAACTGTTGAAAGGGGTAAATTAGTCATAAAAATATATGATGTGGCATATTAGGGACCTCTACCCAAAATATCTCCAGCTGTCTGGACTAGAGACATTAGAAAAAAAGTTGTTGTCATTGATGCCTTAGAAGACCGTGCTCAGGGACTTTTGGCTAATTTACCCTTGAAAAAAACCCATTGAGGCCAAAATGAAAGAGAATAAAGATGTAGAAAATTGTGGTTGTTAAATATCTTTTGAATCCTTTAGGAAATTACTATTATTATTATAATTAGTGTGATTAGGATAATCAAGATATAATCTCTCCTTATTATGATTAGATTCTATTGATATTATTTCTTTATTTATATCATTGTACTTTATATAGGAGTTGAAATTCTTAATAAAAACAATATGATTGAAATCTAAAGTTTTCACAAAAGACCTGCATTTTGCAATCAATTTAATGGTAAATTCTTATGTTCCAAATAGGATCAAGTATCCAAACATGCTTATGATAAAAATGAGATATTTCATTAGAATAGCAAAATAAAATCAAGCAATGATGTCTCCCCACACTCAGAGTGGCTCTCGTAAAATCTTTTTTCAATAGATCTCCAAACAAAATTTTCATCTAGTTATGCTAGAGAACAAAGGCAATCAGGTTTTTGTCCAACTAGGGAGAATGATTGAGACCACCTACTTGGCAATTTTGGAACAAATACAGGGTTTCTTTCAAAGCTGGCCAAAGACCATGCAAATTGGATAGTCAACTTTCCATTCTCTAATTAGTTTTGACTATGTGTTTTCAAGTTAGACCTAGATTCTCATTTATTTGTTTCTCAAGTAGAAAAAAATTAGATTTTTATGCTATTGGCATGGTAAAGACAAGTGTCATATATCTTCTTCGCTTTTGGGGGCTCTTAGCCCTTCTCTTAATACAAATCTTGCCTTTAAACAAAAATAAATAAAAAATCTAAGTATCAAACCTAGAATACAATTACAAGCAAGGATAGTAACTTCACAAAGCCATGCATTATGTACGTATAGAGTAAGAACATGTTATTCGGGTTTCTCATTACAATTTTCGTGTTTAGCTTCATTTTTTGAGTGGAAGGGATTGAGGGAAAGGACATATTAGAAGTCCTTTTGTTTCTTATTGACCTTGTACATCTGCATTTTATAGGTAACCCTATAAACTTTCTACAGGGACCAATTGCCCCATAGGCTAAGTAGGCCTGGTACCCAAGTGCCCTATTCATAAAATACCCTAGGTAAGAACCAAAGTATATATGGAAGGGAATCTCATCCCAATCCATTTCTCTCCAGAGAAAAAGTATGGAGACTGGAGAGTACTAGCTAGTAATTAAATTTATGCAAATCCCCTCCTCTAGATTAGACTCTTCTATTTATAGTTAAGAGTTGCTAGACTTGTTGCATATTCAGGTAAGGACTAAAGGATTAAGGTTAGAAAAGTAGTCATCGAATTAATAGGACATCATAATCTTCCAATTTATCTTTACGGAAAGAGGAAAGAAAGATCAGGAAAAGAAAGGACAGAGGGACTACTAACCAAGAGAACAAATGTGTAAACAGACTAAACAAGCTAAAAGTCGAAGTTCTCTTGCCATACCTAAAAAACATAGCTCTTCGAGTAAAGAACAGTAACCTAACACCAGCTTTCTATAAAACTACAGTTGATTTGATTTTTCCTTGTGTGTTTTACAATTGTTTAGTCCTTGCTTTTAGCCATCTTGATAGCAATTTAACGCATCCCCACATGAAATCCCACAGCAAAAGCTGCCACAGAAGCCCTATATTCTTCGCATTGGAGGCCGTGGAAGGAGAAATTTCTACGCTACTTAGATACCCGTGCAAGAAAAAAGAAGTGGAGAGAAGCATTCTTCCGTTTCTTTGTTTTTTTTGTTGGGAATGATACTATACTATGCAGCTCCTTTGCACTGTACTAGGGTTCTAAATGTGGGTGGACTGATCACTTAGATCCGGTCCATTCATTAGATGTGCCATCTATGGTGTCGATGGACAAACATGGGGAATCTAAACCCTGGGTTTTCGATCATCCACCTGGAAAATGGATAGTAAATGATATACACAATAGCATTTTACAGTAGTGTAGCCATTCGTTTCAGGGCCATATATCAAAGTGACCTTGAATCATGTATCATCTAATGTGGGGCCCATTGGATAAAAAGTCTTGATTGATCGATTGTGGATATATATGTATATATATAGAGAGAGAGAGAGAGTACCTTGAAGAATTACTCGACAGAGAAGTAGAAAAAGGGTGATCAATGTCTTGTTGTAGTGACCCAACCGATCCTCTCTTCTCCGTAAGTCGTTGGAAATTGATGTTACTGGAGAAATTAGTGGGAGTGAGATTTTCTTCACTTGAACCGAAGGATTGACCTTCTTCTGAAAAAGCACAGATCCATGTTATAGCTATTAATGAATGTAATTTGCATAGGAGTACTGCAGTTAGCAACAGAAACGAAGTGACAGAGAAGAAATTTCCATTTGGGGACTGAAGTTTACCTGAGGCAGGTGAAGGCCTGTCAGTATTTTTAATAGTTCGATACATCTGCAAATGAACAGGGAAACAAAGACGTGTAAAGAAAAAGAAAAACTTTATGACCTCGTTTACATAAAAGAATACTAAACATTCATATGGGTCTCTCTCTGTGGGATCGCATGTATTATTGTGAAATGATGACCACTTGCTTCTATTTCCTGTCTCTGCTCCACTTTCTATCATCTGTGTCTGTGAGAGAGAGTTTATCCATACCTGCAAATGGCTCTTAACATGAGCTAGTGTGAGATCTTTAACATCCATGAGCTCAAGAACTGATTTGGGAGTTGCCCCTAATAACCAACCATATACAAGTCAGTTTTTTTTTTTTTTAATTCAACACACCAATACACAAATTCGATAACAGAAGTAAAAGATTAAGATATGAGATAGAAAAGAGAGATGAACATCAAATGGCATACTTTCATGGCCACCAAGGAAATCCACGGCGCGAACGAAGCGGGCATGGAGGCTAGTCGTCCACCGCATTCGGGGTGCTCTCATGCTCCTCTTTGTCGGAAACTTTGTCATGAATCTCGATCTAATCATTGCCTGAGAGCAAGCCTCAGGAGCTCCAATTCCAAAGTGAGGATACCGGTTTAAGGGTTTTAGCAAATCCCCTGAATACCCATTAAACCTCATCCCTCCTGATATCTCATACACCTTTGAACAAGGGGAGTTCAATGGAACTGAAGACTCCCGCCCTCTTTCCATAGAAGGCGGTATAAGCGAGGAACATGAACAAGAAGAAGAAGGTAGCAATGAGGAACACAAAGAAGGAGACCATGATCCCATATTGGAATTTTGATGCTGAAGATACTGGTACTGTGGCACTTCCTGGTCTGGGTTTTGTCTCACATAGCTTCTTATACATGGGCTCTCACCCTCCATGGCAGGGTTTATGAGAGAGAGCTCGCTGTAAGCAAGGGAGTCTGGTCTCACAGACCCCTCGCTGTTGGACTTGAACAGATCCAAACCGTTCTCCTGTTCGTTGTTGCTGTCGCACATTGATGAGGGGGCACTATTTGGGGGGCAAATTCGTAAGGTTAGATCAGGAGTCGGATCCATGAACACATGTTGTAGGGGCATTTTTTGAGCAGTTGTAGTGGAAGAACTTCCCTTTTGCGCAATTGGGTGGCTAGGAAATTATAAGAACTTATCAATTAGAGAGAGAGATGGGTATGCTCCAAGGTAGAAAGGAGAGAGTGTAGGAGAAGGGGAGGAGAGGAGAAGAGGCAGACTAATATCTACCTCAGGAAATAGACATCCCCAAGAGATGAGGAGAGAGAGATGGGTAAAGAAAGAGGAGAAGAGATGAATGTTTGTCACGCAAAGCAAAAGGAGGAAATAAGAGGGAAGTGCAAGGTATCGAAAGAAGGAGAATTTGGTTATCTATCTCCCTCATCTCCTCGGCAGTATATCTTGAAAACGACACTCGAACTCAGAGTCTCTCTCTAACATGTACACGGTCAAAATCAAGGAGTTGGACTTCACTAATTTCTCATAGATGTTAAGTACTGTTTAATAACAATGTGGCACTTTATCCACCATACATGGTGCATGTGTACACATTAAAATCTTGGACCCCATTGTGTTCAGGAGTACAGCCCAAGTTAACACCTACAATTTTGTCCATTCAGGAGCAGGTGTTTTGATGGACACTGGTTGGTGATTATGATCATCCTATCCAAGTATCATTGTGGCTATGCTTTTTGTCACAGCCCAACTCATTCCAGCATAATATTGTCCGCTTTGGGCCCCCATAGGCGTACCGGCACGGTTTTGTTTCCAACGCACCCAAGTCCATGAGTGAGCATCAAAATGCGTCATACTAGACAAACAATTAATCCCCACCCTCAGAGGAGAGTTGTCCTCGGCTCTGATACCATTTGTCACAGCCCAACTCAATCAAGCATAATATTGTCCACTTTAGGCCCCTATAGGCGTACCCGCACGGTTTTATTTCCAACGCACCCAAGTCCATGAGTGAGTGTCAAAACGCGTCATGCTAGACAAAGAGGACCGAACTCCTTTTAATCTTCACTTTGGACACCCACATGAGCGATGTGGGATGTAACACTTTTCAATGGACCCATTGGGGAGTCTGGATTTGGTTGTATGATGATGTTGGTGTCCCTAATCTAGTGAAAAACCAAGGCAATTTTTTTATACCCATTTCCATTTCCTAAGTAATAGGGTGTATTGGCAAGTCACCTCCAAAATACAAGAAAAGCTGAGTGGAAACTCTGCACATCGCAATTGCGGAAATCAACTTAGGAATTAGTTAGCCCTTGGGGATGATTGTGCAGGGTCCCGATGCATGTTTGACTCTTGATGAAGGGTTCCTGTCAAATGGAGGCTGGGCCAGGCACGGGGTTGTCCAGGCCATGCCCTCAAACCTCAAATGGAGTCAAGTTCTAGCCAGGTTTGAATCTTGGGTGTGTCTAACGTGCCCGGCCGTATATCTTCACTTTAATGGAGACTTCTCACCATTATGAATGCTATAGATCTTCGGCCATGTGTCTAAGTCTTCCACATTCCAATCATTCAGTTGGTATTAGAGACAGAGCGTAGTGTCTTTATCGATTCAGATCATGTGCTCAAATCGTGGGAAGCATCATGTATGTGGTGTTGTATACGAGATCGGACCTTGCGTTCGTCGTGGGTCTCATGAGCAGATTCCTATGTAACCCAAGGTTATCAATTTGGTATGCGGTTAAGAGGATTCTGCGGTACATCAAAAGAACTATAAAATTTCCCCTATATTATCAAGGTAATGGCGTTGAGCTATGTTGGTACTCAGATGCTAATTGGGCCAGTGATTTAGACTAGAGAATGTCCATAACCGGCTATATGTTTACGCTTGGAGTAGGTGTCGTTTCTTGAGGCATCAAGAAACTGACCTTAAAGGTTTTAACAACAACCGAAGAAGAGTACATAGCCTACAACACAATAGTCTATGAGGCTCTTTGGTTGAAACACTTTATGCGTGGTTTAGAAGTAATTAAGGAAAAATAATCTTTGTCCCAATGAACCTAAATCGTATGTCGACCATCTCTATGGTGAATGAGTATGAATTTAACAGCCGGTTAAAACATATTGAGATAAAATATCATTTTATCAGGGAGAAGGCTGAAAAAAGAAATATTGATATATCCTATAAACCTTCAGAGAAATTAACGACCAATGCTCTCACAATGCGTTACATGCAGAATCATTTGTAAGGCATGTGATGTGCATGAAAATGAGATATATTCGATGTACGTGGTATTCATGTTAAGTAGGATGATTGTTGGGAATCATATAGCTCGCAAGCCACAGGTCCCATGTTAGATCAAGCAGATGGCAATTGCCAATAGAGATAGATTCCCACTAAAATCAAAACACGTGATCTGTTGTAAATAAGATAAGGATCCGTAGTAATCAAATAGATTAGCGGATTGAATCTTATCCCCACGCAGTAGAAATCCATTAGGATTTAGGCGACGTGGGGATCTTGGCGAAAAAGTCTCTAAGAAGCATGACTCCTCGGGATCAATTATATAAGGGAGTTGGAAGTTCAACACAATTATCCAAATCACTGAGATCCAGATGCCGGCCGAGATCCGTGGGGACCTCCTACCTTCAGGAACGCTACAGATCTTTGGCCGTGTGTTGGAGTCTACTGCTGCCCAATTCTTCAGAAAATGATTGCCATTGCTTTAAAAATGAGAGCTTAAATTTAAGAATTAATTTTTCATATAAAATTGATTCGCAAATATTGAGATTTTTTTGTAGAAAGAGAAATAAATCTCCATAGGTGTACATGTATTTACCATATTGGTGCATGAGTGTTGAAAACACAGAAACAATTTTTTTTTTTTTACTGGTGTACCAAATGCCCTGCTTTTTCTATCGGATCGAACCCTTCTCTTTCCATGATAGAACAGGTGCTTTATTACTGACCCAATAATAATGGGCGAACCAATGAAACATATGATTGTAGCCCAATGCAAAATGTATTTTATATATGAGAATGATAGAGTTGAACATGTTGTTGAGCCGGCATAAATCCAAGGGTTTATACCATGGGTTCCGTATGGTTCAAACTCCACCGTAATATGATCAGAAAAATTGCCTACAAAATAGACGGCAAAAACAGTAAGGTCTAGTCATTTTGCTTGTTATAAATTCAAGGTTTGCTATCCATGTTTATAATTAGTCTATCTAATCTATCAAATTCAATTTAATTATATTTCGGTACTCAACCAATCTGCATGTAAATCGCTGCCTATGAATCGATCACTTGGTATGTCACTTTTCCACCTATATTGACTATCCTTTCCACTTTTTGGAGTGATTTTTATGACCTCAAATTACTCATTCTTATTTTTTACCTCAACTTCACTATGGAAATTAACATGAGAAGATTAAAATATTTTCCTGGCCTATCGTGTGGAGGGGACCTTCCAATAGGTATAGGGCAGTAGGCCATTGACTAGGAGAAGGCTATAGACATATATATGTTATAGGGGACTCTGATATGATTTCAAATGCTGCTTCTAATTCCCCCTCATCCTCCCCAAATATTCCTTTCCTAATCTTTGAATCTCTTGTCTGGCATATATATAATATTATCAAGTTCTCTTTACATGATCTTTAATCACATAAGGTTGGTTGGGTACCACACATACAGGTTTCCAAGCCCTAGGCTGAATAAAAACAAATGTTATATTATCTCTATGTCATATGTATTCATCTTTTACGTAAAAAGTCTTTGCACAATCCACGTAAATCCTTCAATTGAGGCAATTGCAATGCATCAAAGGCTGTAATTAAAAAGGGGCCACCAGGCACCATCCAAAAAGCCAAAACCCTAGAGACAGCAGGCTCTACAAGCTCATTTGGAAAGTCAAGCTCGGTGCCCAAACTATGTGTACACTTCAATGCCATTGATACCAACAAATTTTAAATTAATATGTCACCTGATCGACCCTGTGCAATGCACTAATGTTCTGTGTCAGTGGACTGTAAGATCCATCTATTATGCATTTATATATGGAGTGAGGTTGATACCACTACACATATTATCCTGTGAATTGTGACAAGTCCAAATTAGACAATCATCCAATTGGTATTCATCATGGATTCATATCCGAAAACTGGTACCATCTCAAACTGTTAAAATTTGATATTTTTGCACAACCCTAAATAGGTCTTATTAAGATCTTTTCATGATCTCTGCCTCTCCGGCATTTGGCATGGCCCTAGGTGAGACCCATGGGGAAGTTGGCATGATACTATTTGTAGATGATTCTCACCATAATAAAACTCGCTGTGGACCCCATGCCCTACTCATCAAATGAATTAAACCTTTATTTTGAGGGTATTAATTCAAAAACAGTGTTTAAAAAACCGGACTACCCATTACCTGGTGCAGGCTTGGCCATGAAGCCAGTAATGGCAACCGTAACACCAACGTGAAATTATAATTATATAGTAAATTTAGACAAGAAGAATTATTAGAGTTGAAGTTTTAGACTTCGAGTTCTGCCATTCTTTTCTCTAATTTTACCCAGCTGACTGTTTCTTCTTTTTTTTTTTTTTTAATTACAAGGCAGATTTGAAGGTTTAATGCTTGAAGTACATGGTCTAGAGAGATTTAGTTCATATGAATCTGATTCATCTAGATTGTTGTGACATAGATTGAGGTGACTGAGGATACTCTTTCCACACCCTTTGTATTATCCAAAACCTACAGTCTTCGGCCCTAGTAATTAATATGATATCTTCAAGATCGAGGGGTTGCTCTGGTTGGCAAACCCGCCTCTCAGCCTGTCTCAGGTCTCCCTCACTCCTCATATGTGAGGGTTCTCACTCCTCATATATATGTAGGTTCTCTCTCCTTGCATGTGCGACTACTCATTGCCGTATGAGTACTATTGGCCCCACGCCTCTTAGTTAGTCTAAAAAAATGTTATTTTCATTTAACTAATCTTCATTAAAGAGAGAATTAAGCTGATCACCAAAATCAAAATGTTATAAACTTAATGTGATATCTTTATTTAACTAATCCAGTATTAAAGAGAAAGTTAAGTAGATCACTAAATCCAAATGTTAGTACCTTGTAAGTGTAAAAAGGGTAGGAATGAAGAATTATTTTTCTTCCTCATCTGTTCTAAAGCCTCTAAACCACATGCAAAAGGTAGGGGAGCAAGTACAGCTTATGGAAACAGAAAAGCGAAACTCAAGGAAAAGAAAACCAAGACATGAATGGGATAAAGCAAGCAATGGTAGCTGTCTGTGGGTGAATATGTACGGCACGTGTGCCATCCAATCACAAGATGCTTTATGCCCCAGATGCGTTTATGAACTAACACCAATAATTGAGGTAATGATGAGAGAGAGAGAGATTTTGAAGGAACGAGAGCAACATATTGAATGAGTAGTTTTTTTTTTTTTTTTTGGACGAATTAGCATATCTGTGTAGCTTCCGGGGCCTATCATGTTAGTAAGTGTTTGTTGGATGTTCTTGATTATTTTATAAAAACTTTTTTTGAAAAATCAGTACAATAATTATTTTTTTCATATTTTTTCATTTAACTAAAAGAATCAAATTTAATGAATTTTCTGCTCTATTTTTTGGATAGCTAAATTCTAAAGTTTCATATATTTATTATAAGTAGCATTTGGAGTTAGTTGTTGAATGAAAGTGAAAATTATTACATTTAAAGCAGTAAAATGAATGGTTAAGTTTTTATTTTAATGACCGAAAATATCATGGTATGGATACTCTTTAATTGAATAGTTGCCCAACATGAGATGGATCACACGTTAGTGATAATGTGTCTACATGAGAAAAATGGCTAAAAAGAAATTCCTGCCAAGAATTAAAGATAGCGATAGCCCAGTGGTTGGGAGTCTCATTCTTATCTAATTGCTTAGAGTTTAATTCCTGAGTCCTCTAACTCCCCTGTGTGTTCACTAGGGTTTCTCCCAAGTATGTGTTGTGGTTCGCTCCCCTTCGGTTTTGGGTAGCGTTTAAAGCCCGGTAAGCTAGTTAAAAAAGAAAAAAAAAAAACACAGAAAAGAAAAGGAAATCCCTACCTTGGTGGCTATGAAAGATTTAAACTCCTTTGGAACATTGTTTACAAAGCCCCTCAACCGGCACCGAGTCAGACTGAGTGGTCAAACTCGCACGAGTTAATGGAATTTGGTGCCTCCTGAGTCACTTGGATTTGAGAGAAGAAGTTAGATTCCCGAGGTACATGTGAGACAAAGATGTCTGTCAGGTGAACTTCCTTCCTTTCTAATTAAAACCCACATAAATCCATACATCATTCCAACACAAGGCACAAAGCATCATCACCAATGGCACCAATTTATCAATATCTTCTCTTGTATTATACACCAAACCCTTAAAATCCCCTATAACAGTTTCCTTTGGAAAACAGCAACCAAACCAAACCAAACACCAGAATATGTTGGTCATTGAAATGCTCCGTGGATTCTGCCTTGTCTTTTTTACTCTCTCTCTCTAAACATTTCATGTGGGCCAATACGACATGTGGTCTCTCACAAGATATCACTCAATATACCTAAAAAAACTTCAACTTTTCTTTTATGGTTCTTTCCTCCTTTCTATAAAGGAAATCTTGAGCTTCCTCCAGGGACCCCATGGCTTGAAAAAACGCTCCCTTCTTTTCAGCTTTGGAACTGGAAGGGGTCCTCCCAGCTTTTTGGCTAGCATACTGAATGAAATGGCCAACATAACAAATCTTCTTTTTATATGACACCTTTCCCATCCATCCAACATAGGACCCAAGCCCTAAAGAGACCAATCAAGATGGATGGCTGTGATCAAGATGCACAACACGTGTATGATCAGATGGGTTTATTTGGATTCTTGACAGTACAAAATGGACTGAAAATAGCATTATGTGTATGTTGGCATATGTGTGCAAATCGGATACACCTAAACCAGAGATATGATTTTGTGTTATGCACTTCTATGGGGTGCATGTTCTTACGCAACTACGTACTGGTCTTAATTTCTTTTCATTTCTTTTCTCAAAGGCAAAGGAGGACAATGCATGCAAAAGCATCTCCATATTCCCTGTTTTTCTAAAGTCTAAAAGAGAGATGCTGTTGCCCCTTGCATGGGGGAATATTTCCTATCCATGTCTTTTCATATAACTCCAAGCAATAACAATGAAAGAAGAGGAATTAAAAAGCATAGGTATCTGACTCCTCGTTTCAGTTGGGCATTAAAAAAAAAGGGGGATACATGTGTACTAGACTTCAAAGTGAAGATGGTAACTTGCACCACTCAAATTCATATCATTTATTAGTATGGTTGAAAATATCAACTTGAATTCAGCCCAAAAGTTAATAAGGGATCAGCCTAAAAGCATTAAATAGACAGATTAGGTTCCCATTTGGTTTACTAGTCCTTTTTTTCTGACCCAACCAAGTGGGCTGGAACCTATTAGATACCCCATCTTTGGGGTAATATCCGCTCGATCGTGTGGTAAGAAACTCCAACCACGGAGATAAAAAAATCCACTCGCAAGAAGTATCCGATGTTTAATCCATGCATACTGACGTGTGAAGCGGGGTTCCCAACTAACTGGGCAACCCCTTGTAAGTGGTTGTTTAGTCGTGTCACGGCCTACACTGATTAGACTCATGGTCGAGTGAGATTGGCACGTTGGTCATGCTCTCAGAATCTAATAAAACCAAATGTATTGGCCCATAAAAAAAAACGTAAGTAGATTGTTTATGATTAGGAACACCGGTGTCCACTGTCCAGGCCCAAGTCCATTTACAGTTGAGAATCTCAAGCCCCTGTCTGGGTGTGAGGCTGATTTTCCATGATTCAAATTAAGCTGAGGGTGTTATTACTAATTAAATTGAATAAGATTTAATGACATTTTTCACCCTTTGTTTTGTTCCAATGAGACAAAGATTAAGCACCGAAAAATAGAGTGGATTTCATCAAATCATTAAAAAGAAAAGCCTGCCATCAACTAATGGTCAAGGCAGTTGACCAGGATTCTTAAATTAATATAAGTGGTCAATAAAAACAAAAAAAGAAAAAAAGGCACATAGTTATTTGTAAGCATAAAAAGATTACATGGGGTTACGTGCAAATTTCCCTAATTAAAAACCATGAGTCTCTGTAGAGATGTATTCATCATATATATAGTGATGGATCCACGGTCCATATTGTGGTGGGGCCCACACTAGATTATTACATCTTTTGCTGAATATGCATGGGGGAGATCTTTGTAGCACTCGACATCCAAACTGGAGGTAGAGAAATCAGCGGTCTGGATCACAGTATATATCTGGGACTGGGGGGCCTTCTTTGGGCGAGCATTGTGCCATCATCATCCATCACAGCCGTCGCACTCCGGGTTCGATAAACAGGGAATCGTTGATGGAAGGGGCACAACACAAGGTTTAGTACTGATTCAAACGGGCATGATGGACCCACTGCGGATGTGCCACTCTTGGGCAGTTTTAAGAATTGAATGACCATATTCATTTTATTTTATTTTTGCTGAAGATGGGCTGTTGTGATCTTCTCATAAAAATTACTGATAACAATGATCCATATGCTTTGCGGAAAGAAAAAAAAAAAAACGTAAAAGGCACTTGGTGGAGTTTATGGATCCATTAGTCCGACAGATCCAACAAGGCATTTAGAAATAGTATTTTTCCTATTTTGGGTACCGGCCATTCCCCACTAGAGGGGGCGGGGAAAACCCCAAAACATGTGGATATGTTGTTAGGGCCCGATTATTAATCGGGACGGGTTTGATTAAGTAATGGAAAGCCCATAACCCGATCTCTACTTGTGTAAAAAATGTATGTAATTTAACTTAATTAGTACTTTAATACCCATAAAAATGATGAAAAGCTTGATTTAGTCCGACCTGATTGATTAAATGGGCCGAAATCACTTTAGAATAAAAATGAAACCAAGTTTTTTTTTTTTTATCTTCAGGTAAAGGATTATAACTTTGCGAGGCTCGCATATGCGACATGATTTGAAAATACATAACTCCACACATTTAAAAGGAGAGGGGAGGCGGACCTTCCAATGAGAACACTACAAGTTTTTTTTTATTTTATTGGATAAATGAGAACACTACCTTTGTATGTTAGAGAAGAGAAGCTCTCTTGGGCGGACACTAGTTCGGTAGTCCCACATCTGCAGTAGAAGATGGAGACGGTCGGCAGTAAAGTTAAGAGCATTAATGCTTTGGACAGAGCATGGCAGTACCAATGCTGCTTCTTCTCCTCTTTTTTTAATTCATTTTCTTCTCCAGTTTTTCAAAGTGATCCTTCTCCTTCCTGCTGCATTGTGCATAGTGCATGAATAGTGCATAGTGAATATACATACGGAGTGATAGACAGAGGGACTGTCTTGCTTTATGACTGAATCGAGGTTCTTTTTTTCTTTTCAGACAATGGTGAAGGTCGTCTAACAGTAATGATGGCACTATGATGGCCATATCTTCATTCCATGTCAGCTCAAGGAAGGGTCTGGGGGTGCTAATGAGTCTCCTTTGTGGTTCCCACTTGATGAGAAAAATATACTGCTGCACCTCAAGTTCCGGATCAAAAGATGTCAGTTCCACTGTATCAGTCAGCAGTCAGCACCATAGTCGTGATTAACACCGCATGAGAGCCTAGTCGTGTTTCCATCAGTGCTCAATTGATGGTGGGACCCTGTTAGGACTGTCAGAACCACGCACGAGAGAGTGAGGTGTCTTCTTATAGCGAGATTCATTCTAGCGAGAATGGCGCAGGTGTTCCCTTAATTTCGGACTCTATTTTAAGAGTCTGCAGTATGGACTTTTTTTTTATTGAATTATTATTCGGAGTTTTAAGCACGATTGTAGGCTTATAAATTGAGTGATTCTCTCCACCTAAAGATAGGACAAGAGGTTAATTATCTCTTTTGAACTGAGGTTAGAATACCTTAAAAGAGATTTCCTTATTTCTCTACTACTTTAAAAGGTTTTGTTGCTTTTACTCTCTTGTAGAAGGTTGATCTTCTTGGTGGGCAAGGTGCGAGGAGATCAAGTAAGGAGAACGGTGCACGGTGAAAGTCGTGTTAGTAAATTTTATACAAGAACAACTACGGTCCTTAGGTCGAGGTACAGACTGAGGTAAAAGAGCATGTGAGTATATCTTGTAACTGTTTGTAAAATCTTGATTTCTAGATCGTTGTTTTTCTCCCTGAAAAGGGTTTCCACGTTAAATTTGTGCTTGCCTTCTTGTGGTGATTGCTTGGTAGAATTATTTACTAATTCTATATTATGTGATTGGTTACATCTGCTGCATTGATTTGATTAATTAGACTAGCATCCATTCTAGTGGGTCCTGCAAAAACCTTCAGACGCAATTCTAAAACTTGGAGATATATGATTGAAGGGGATGACATTTATCTTTAACGGTCTGAATTATTTTTATATGAGCCCATGATGGAGTTTTAAAAAAGTATTACATGTTCCGTGTAATAGATGCAACATGGAGTCCATTCTTGTGTGCTCTATCTTATATGGGCCTTGACATATTTCGACTTTAGTAGAAGTTGTGCTTATTGCTTAATGGGTCCGGTCCCCTTAGTTGAATACTTATCATCACAATTAGGTGCTGCACTTTGATGTAGAGCCCATATGGGGATGGGAAGATCTCCCTCTCTTCCATTCCCCTTCCCCTTCACCTCCCCCAACACCTACCTGTGTTATCGTGTATAATGATAGAGGATCGAATCATCATCTTAATCATTTAATCAATAGCTACCAAGTTTTTATCATCCAAAACAAGTGTATGGTCGCTCCAAAAATCCAACCAAATTAGATGATTGTCAAACCCGTGATCGGTGACTATAAGGGTGGTCCCCTCAATTAGATAATAAGGCGGGCCCCACTAGCTGTTTATGCACACTCTACTTACCTTATCGTGAGCACGGGTGCTTAACTGAGGATTCTCCCTATTTAATACATTAATGAAATTGTTTAATGGCCCCCCTTAGCCTCAAACTTTATTTGAGTATAACTCTACGATCCCATACAAGACAAGTATATTAATTTTCAGCTATTTAAATTTTTAACCATTGGGGCAATAAATTTTACAGATTTTGCATGAGTTCTAGCTAGCTACTACCAAAAAAAAAAATTTCAGTGGTAGACAGGATGACCTTTAATGGCGGTTTTTTTTCCGCCACAAAGGTCCTATTTTGTAGGGATGTTAAATGGGTCAGGCCGTGCCGAGCAGTCAACAGGCCGTGGCACGGCACAGCCCACAGGACACGACCCGCCCGAGCTTCGTTGGCCCGCTGACCCGTTTGGCCTGGCCCCGCTAGGCACATGGGCTGGCCCCGCCAGGCACATGGGCTGGCCCCTGCGGCCTGCCCAACAGTGGCCCGCCAAGCCCGCCCAACAGCCAAAAAACAGCTATATTTTTTTAAAAAGTTCCTTTTACCCCCTCCCCAACAGTTACAAAACGGTCATATAAGGGGTATTTTGTGTCATTTTTCATTTTACTAAGTCTATAAATACCATAACCCTCTCATTCTCATTCCTCACCAATTTACACACTCATTCCTCACAAGTCACAACTCTCTCATTCTCTAACTCTCTCTCAAAGCATTTAACTCTTTCACTCTCTCTAAGAAGTTTTTGGAGGCCCAAAGATCAAGTCATCAAGAAACAAGATTAAAGGGGCCTTCAAAGATTTAGAGGTATTTATATTATTTGAATTTGAGATTTCATATATATAAGTTTATATTATATTATATTAACTCTCATTTTCTCCCCTTTCTGATATTAATTATCACAAAAGAAGGCTATTAGCCTATTACTGTTATTATTTATAAATTTATTTTTTTGAAATATGGCTAGAAGATTTCCCACAGAATCTTCTTCTGCTAATTTAGAGGTAGAAGAAAATTTTATTGAATTACAAGATGAAGTAGGTGATTTACCACCGCCCTTTCCTCAGACTTAGAGTTCCCGTAAACCAAACAAGAGGAATAGAACTTTAGCAATTTGGGTTATATTTACAAGGTTTGATGTCATTGAAAATGGAAAGAAAATTGAAAAGGCAAAATGCAAATTGTGTAGTAAGATTTATAGTGCCAAGTCAAAAGGGGGTACCGGTCATTTGACAAAACATAGGAAAACATGTTTAGCCTTACATAAGCCATAGGAGGCAAGGACAGGGAGGCCTGGTTCGCAGACCCAAATTTCTACTACTAGTGGTGGTAGTAGTAATAGCAGTTTGGGTCTTTTTTCTTTTAATGCACAAAGTGCTAGACAAGGTCTTATTAAAATGATTGTGTTATCCGAATTACCATTTACTTTTGCTGAAAATGAGTTTTTTGAAAAATGGGTTCAGCAATACTGTCAACCACAATTTCACAGTATTTCAAGAAATACAGCCAGAAATGATGCTATTAGACTCTGGCAGGAAGAGAAAACAAATATAAAAAATTACCTTGCAGAAATTCCCGGTAGAATAGCCATAACCACAGATATGTGAACTTCTAAAGAAGGTGATAGTTTTATTTGTATTACTGCACATAATATAGATGCAAAATGAATTATTAATAAACGTATACTAAGTTTTAACTGTCTTGAATGGCCACACAATGGAACTAGAATAAGTACACTTATTTTGAAAAAATTAGATGAATATAATATTAAGGAAAAAGTTTTATCTGTAACTTTAGGTAATGCTAGTAATAATACAATGGCTATTGAATTAATGAGAATGCAGATGCCACTTGCAACTTTGATAGATAGTTCTATCTTTCAAAATAGATGTGTATGTCACATCTTAAATCTTATTGCAAAGGATGGTTTAAAGCATATTGTAAGTTACACAGATGCTATTAAAGATATTGCTAGATATGTTTTCCGCTCCGCACAAAGAAGACAATTGTATGCGCAAATATGTGCGATGCAAGGCGTATCAACTATTAAAATGCCTAAAGAGGTAGAACATAGATGGAATTCTATGTATGATTTGTTAAACAATGCACTTTCTCGAAAAACTGTTTTGAATGAATTTTGTGCTTTTCATGTACAATATTTGATGATTAGTGATGAACATTGGGAGTTATGTGCCCATATAAGAGATTTATTAGAAGCTTTTTATACTTCAATATTATTTTTTCCGGGATATATTATCCCACATCTAATGAAGCTTTTTAAAATTACTTTACAATTCATTAGATTTAGAGATCATTTTTTACTGAGTAACACTATTAGAGACATGGAAGAAAATTTTAATAAACATTGGAAAAAGGCTCCAATGACGTTTTCTTTAGTTGCTGTATTTGATCCTAGGTTAAAATTAAGTGGTGTACAATTTTTTATTGATGGAATAAATAAAAATATAAATTATATAGATTTAAATGCTTTTTCAAATATAAGGGCAAATTTACAAGCACTTTTTCAATTTTATTGTGAGCAAATGGGTACAACTGGGCTTAGTATGGGTCATTTAGAAGTCCAGCAAACAGCTGTTGGTGAGTGGGATGTGTGGTATTCTTCCCTGTCCACGGGCATGGCATCCAGCTCAAGCTCAAGTAACAATGTGACGGAGTTATCATTGTATTTTGACGTCGGTGTAATACGAGTGCAGGATGCATCTAGTTTTGACCTTTTAGCCTGGTGGAAGCAATAAGAAAGCGTTTATCCGGTGTTGGTCACCATAGCTCGTGATCTAATGACTATTCATATGTCTTCTGTAGCATCAGAACAGGCTTTTAGTGCGGGTGGACGTGTGGTAGATGACAGAAGAACAAATCTAATGAAAAAAACGGTGGAGTGTTGTGTTTGCCTACGAGACTGGTATTTGGCAGATAAGAGGAAGCAAGAGTTGACATCAATGGAAGATTTTGATCTAGTAGAATACATTAGTGGATTACAAATCTGAATTTTTTACTTTTTCCTTCATTGTAATTTGTAAATATATAAGTTTTTCATTTTTTTTATTTTTATTTTCTAAAAAGATTGTAAGGTTTTGAAGGTAATCATATTTAGAAACTTTCAAGAAGTTAAGATCCAAATGGTTCTCTCTTCTCAGTGGAGTAGGTCGAGTTTGACGAACCACTTGAATATCTTTGTCATTCTCCGTGCTTGTGTTCTAGTTTTTATTTTTAATACTGATAAGAAAAAGAAAATTCATATATAGCACTTAAGTAATATGTGAGTAAATATCTATAAATTATTTTGAATCACTCAATCATTTGTTAAATGTTTGTATAAGATTGAACTACTTTACGTATATATTAATTAAATGTTTAGGAAAAGTAACTATTGAATTACTAATATGTCTATTGACCGAAAATTTAATTCAAATCTTAAGTAGACTCCCTAAATAACATAAATATGTGGGATCACATAAGTAGTGTGGTAATAGTAGGCTCTCCTAAATGTGTGGCTCAAGAAAAGGAAAGATTTGAGGGTTTTTTTTTCTATCAGAAAAAAAAGGCCCGCCTGGCCCGCCAGCACGGCCCGCTCCATTGCGGGCCGTGCCAGTGGGCTGTGCCGTGCCAGGGGTTTTTCCTGGTGGGCCGTACCTTGCCGGCCCACTAGCTGGGGCGGGCCGCACTTGGAGCGTGCCATGCCGGTTTGACATGCGTGCTATTTTGCAACGATTTTTATTTTTGCCCATTTTTCCACACTATACACTTCGAGGGTCAGTAAAAGGCCATTGGCGACAAATTTTATGGTGGAAAAAATTTTCCACCGCAAAAGGTATTCATTTAGCCGGGAAAAGAAAAAAAAAAAACCACCCCTAAATCATTTTTTTTTCCACTACTAATTGTCGGTTATTTTGTAGTTATAGCCTCAAAATACCAGGATTCTAATTGAAAGAAGAATTTTTTTTCCTATAGCCTATAGGTATCTAGCACGGCTATGGGTAGTCTTTTCTCTTCTTTTTTTCATTTTTTAAGCATTCCATGCCAAGAGTCTCGCTTTTGTGAATGGTGGGGATTGAGGATTTTCCGCAACGTCCACATGGCCTCATGGAAGAGTTCCATAGGTGAAAATCTCAATAAATTGAAAAATATCACAACCCAATGAACCAATAAGGATTGTGGCCCCACCATAGGCTAGAGGTTTCTAATGGTCGAATCAAAGGTATAAAAAAAAAAACTTTAGAGTTTTTATTGGATTCTTATTCCTTTAATTAGTTAGCTTATGACATCCTATAAGACTTTTTTTTTCTTTAAATAACTAATTTAAGAGAACTCTTTTACAGTAGACCCATCTCCGCATTCGCGATCCAACTACTGATTATGTTCTCACAAATTATATATGGTTCTTTGATTTGTCTTCTTCTTGGGATAATGTAGTAAACTTTCAAATTTTAAATTTTTTAATAAGATTAGTGTTGGGTTTATGTCTTGTATTCTGGGTTTACCAAATTGGTTCATTGGGTTAGCTAATGACCGGGTTCAAAGTCAAGGGTATTTTTGTCTTTTTAACAGAGCTTTCTTAAATACTAAGAAAGCGAAGGTTATATATATCATGTAATCTGTAATCCTGAAGTGAGTCAAGATATGAGGTGTTGCTCTCTTGCCGTGGACGTAGGCGATTTTGTCGAACTAGGTAAAAACATGTCTCTCTCATATATGGCGTGTTTGTTCAATCATAGGTTTCGCTTTTCCGCACGGACGCACACAACGACTATACAAAAACAAATAAAATAAACATTCAAAAACAAATAGATTAGAATGAAAACTTACATAAAATAACCAATCTTTTCTAATATATACAAACAACCACTTCTCATTCTTAAGTTCTCAACACAACTACTATACTCATGGGCGGACACACATATAGGCATGAGCCCCCACCCAATTGACAAAATGTCCAAGAGGTTCCTAAAGCCCAACTAATCCAGCCCCCACTTAAAAAATCGTCCAGCCCCCATCTATTTCCCTGAACTTTCTCTCCCTCTAAAAAAAACCCTAAACTGATTAACACCTTTCTTTTGGCTATTTTCTTCTCATTTTTTTTTAGTTATATACAGTGGTTAAGAGTGGGGCAATGGTTGTCTTGGGTTCATTCATTTCAAAAGGAGAGCTTCGTTTTAGAAGGATAGAAGAACGAGAATAGAGAACTTGACATAGTATTGGCTTTTTATATCGTATGGTGTTATAAAAAACTAGAGAATTTAACCAGAAAAATCTCCTTAGGACTTGTTAAAGCCAAAAAATGCCATCAATGTCTTATAAAGACCATAGTGATCATAGGAGCTCTGTTTGATTTTTTTTTAATTCTTCCTCTGAGCAGGGATATCCCTGCTCCTTTTACTTTAAAAAGTCCCAAAACCCTTTTTCCCCTTTTCGTTCTTCTTCATCTTCTTCTCTCTTTCACAATGTTCAAGCTCAACCATCCCTTAGATCAAGACCCTAATCCTTCTTCTGCCATTACCAACACTAATGAAGAAGAAGAGACGAGAATTTCTCTAGCTTCATCTGGAAAGGGCGGCGAGCATTCTTCCTAAACAAACCTCAGCACTAAAATAGAGTGCCCAACTAAAAAGATGGTCCATATCCATCATCCAAGTGCACCAGCCAGCAATTTGTACTCCATAGAGGGGGTCAATTTGTACACCTCCCCTACCATTTTCCCTCTTTCTTCTCTGCAATGTATATGTACTATTGAAATAGATGATGGTGATTATATTAGAGAGAGAGAGAGAAGTGGGTAATGGATGGGAGAAGGGATAAGTTGTAACTGCGACGGTCGCATTAAGTTGTAACTGCGACGGTCGCATTAAGTTGTAACTGCGACGGTCGCATTCTCCTTCTGATCTGGTCTGTTGGTGTTCTTTTTCTTTGAAGGATCCCAGCTTCAATGTAATGGAAGGGAGAAGAAGTTAAGGAGAAGAACGAAAAGGAAAAAAGGGGTTTTGCAACCCCGGTCTTCGTGTGGGCGGGGATATCCCCGTCTCAACTGATACCACTTTGAGAGACAACACTCAAGGAGCCGGGGATATCCCCGCCCAAATTAGTGTTGTGAACGGGGATATCCCTGCTTGTGTTGGTGCTATGAGCGGGGATATCCCCGCCCACTAGAGTATTTTAGGTGATATATGTCTCTCAGAATTGTATCTCTCATTTGAGGAATTATGACTAAATGTCCATTCCTTATTGAGCTAATGCCCATGTGTATGTAACTGATAGAATCCCAAAACTATTTTCAAAGTTTAACCAGTTCTATGTTAGAAAATGACCATTCCCGTCCCCATATCCAACCATTTCTATGTAAACAAAAGCTGATGCCCAATTTTATCATCTTCTATTACGGCCAAAGCCAATGCCCATTTGTATTACTGTTTTAAGTAGGAAGATAGAATTAGGCATCAGCTTTTGTTTACATAGAAATGGTTGGATATGGGGATGAGAATGGTCATTGACTAATATAGAAATGGTTAAACTTTGAAAATAATTTTGGGATTCTATCAGTTATATACACATGTACATTAGCTCAATAAGGAATGAACATTAGGTCATAATTCCTCAAATGAGATATACTATTATGAGAGAATACACCCACAGGCAGGGCCTTTGGGACTACTATGGTCTATATAACACATTGATGGTGTTTTTGGCCTTTAACAAGTCTAAGGAGATTTTTCCGGTTAAATCCTCTTTATAGTATGAGTTTTTAGTAACTCTTAAAACTCGTGTAACATATATCATTTTGGCCATTACTAAAACTCATCTTTCAGATTATCATTTTGAATAAAAAAAAAGTTCAAGCCCCCCTCAAACGAAATTCCTGAATCTGCATTTTGGCCATTACTAAAACTCATCTTTCAGATTATCGTTTTGAATAATAAAGAAAAAAGTTCAAGCCCCCCTCAAACGAAATTCTTGAATCCGCCACTGACGATACTGTTCTTTTAGTATCGTGCAACCACCTTATTAACTGTTACAAACCAAAAAAAAAAAAACACTTGCTTTTCTAATTTCTTGCGTTGAGTTAACTAAGCTAATATTACTATAAGCAGACAGAAATGCCCTTTACCTAGAGGGGCCATGGCCCCCATATATTTCAGAGCCCAACTACTGTGGGCTATTTATGCTTCCTTGTTTTTTTAACGTTGGCGTACGTAGCCAAGAATTTTTTTTCCCAACATAGTGGCCATCCAAGGTAAAATAGTTACATGTTGCCCATTAGCTAATTAGAACAGCCTTCGCCCTTGTTTGGCATTGCTAATTTTTACCTTTATTTTTCAAAATCTCTACATCGGATAGAGATTTTGATAATAGAGGCATTTGGCAGCATTTGACAGCCTCTTTCTTATGTAGAGAAGTAGAGGCAATACCTCAATTTTCCACAGCCCATCATTGATAGCATGTAGAAAGTAGAGGGATAAAAAAGATGAGGGTGAACAGTGTTCTTGCCCATTCACATCCCGGTCCATTTTTTTAATTTTTTTTCCTTAGAATCTTGAAGTGTAAATCAAGATCCAAACTCTTGGAAATATTGAAAGACCAAACATCGACATGACACCAAATTCCATCCATTGGATCATCATCAATCTCGAGATGTGTAAAAAACGTGAGTCATTGGATATAATTTTTTGAAATTTGTGGGCCCAAAACGCGAAATCCACACCTATAGATCTCTTTGGAAGGCTGAAAATGGTTAAATGGTCAATTTTCAAGGGTTGATACCCTGTGAATATCGAGATATATGCAAAACAGTATCATCCATTGATGTATTATGCTCAATATTGGATTTGTCCATGAGCAGTAATATTATTATTATTATTATTATTATTATTATTATTATTATTATTTGAAGTGTAAATCAAGATCTAAACCGTTGGAAATGTTAAAAAGATCAAACACTGTTGTGACACCAAATTTCAGCCGTTGGATCATCACCGATCTCGAGATATGTGCAAAAAGCATAAGCCATTGGATGCAAATTCTAGATTATGTGGGTCTCAAACACAAGATCTAAACCGTTAGATCTCTTTGGAAGGCTGAACATGGTCATAAGATTAATTTTCTAGGCTTGATACCTTGTGGATATCGAAAAATTTATGAAAAACCTTCAACCATTGATATGAAAATGTCTATTTAACATAGATCTTTGCATTACCAAACACTTCTTCTATTTCTAGCCTCATTTTTTTTTATAACTCTTTTTTTTAATGGCTCTATTTTGATGGGTCTATCCAAAAAGGAGTAGATATACCAAACAAGGTCTTAGTATTTTACGGTAGTTCATAGTATACAGTCTTTTCTAGTGGTTTTTAATAAAATCCTATCGTAAGATTGTTGACATTTTTTGTGTCATAATAATGGAAGGTAAAAGAGGTGCTGTTAAAAGAACTATTTTAGGCCTTTTACTGTCTTTTTTGTTTTTTTTTACCCAAGGCAAGGGGGCTAGGACCCAAGAAAGAGCCCGCATACACACGGGAAGATAGCCCACTCAAGTGGGAATGAGACGTGCACAAGTGGAAAAGGAGCCCACACAAGCGGAGAGAGATCACATACCCAGGGTTCGAACCCGAGCAGCCAGGTAAGAACTGACGCTCCTTACCGCTCGGGTAAGGAGCCGCTCTTTAGGCCTTTTACCGTCGGTCAAGGGGGTTGGCTGTTATGTTGGTAGCATACAACTGTAAATGTCAAAACAACAACAACAATAATAGTAATAATAAGTGGTTATTCCTAAGTTTTTGAGAGAGAAAAAAAGGGGGGAGGGGGGGGGGCGGTTTCGCTATGTGGCCCATTGAGCCCACTAAGCCCACCTACATGGAATCCAAAAGGCCAAAGTAGGGTTCAGCGCAGGCAGGTCAGACCGGTGGGTATCGACTATTGAGCTCTCCAAGTCTGGCTTTATGCGATTAACCAAGAGCCCAATGAAGTCAGAAATGCTAGGCCCGAGGCTGAGCCCGATTAGATTGGGAATGGTTACTGAAGCTTTTTTTTTCCCCTGCTGTTTTCCACTTAAGAAAAAAAAAGTAGAAGAAGAAATAGAAAAATGTAAGGGTGAAAAATCGCAATGTACATGAGGATGGGGATTTCCTGCCTTGGGCCCAGAATATCCCCTAATCTGAGCCCTGCCCAGAATATTCTCAGGCTTCACAAATCAGACTTAAGCCCGAGTTGCAACCTGCTAAAGAAACAAATAAATAAACACCCCTACTGAAGAGGCCCGTTGACCCGGCCCTCGAACAAAGGGGCCTAGCCCGGCTTTGGCCCAAAAAATGAGGGCCTTTTCTTGCCCTAAAGCCTGATGTTAAGGTAGGGCCTGATTTTTAAATGCATGACAACTTGAAGTTCGGGCTAGTGCAACACCAAGTTCCACCCGGCCCTGCCCTTTGTCCCCATTGGGATATATATGTGTCTTGTGTATTATGCCCTCTATCCATTATGTATATGCACATACTATCAATGAATTCCTTTGTATTCAAATTCCATTCAAACAAACAGGCTTATTTGATCAATATCTCTTATGTATTTCAATCCCATGCAAACCAACAGGTCATTTAATTATGAATCCCCTTGTGTCTGACCATATTGAAACAAATGTGCCATTTGAATACGTAGGTTCAAATTCCATTGAAACAAAAATATATATATACCTATTTGACAATGACTTCTGATGTATCCAATTCCATGCAAACAAAAATATACTCATTTGACAATGACTTCTCATGTATCCAATTCCATGCAAACGAACAGGCCCATTTGAATACATAAGTTCCAATTTCACGCAAACAAATGGGCCCATTCGATAAGGCTCATTTGAATGCATAGTTTAAAAAGGAGAGGGGATGTTGGAGTTGGACACACACAACTCTTATGCATGTAAATCATTTTACGTACTGGTGTTTAATGAGTGAGAGTTCCAACAGCAAAGAGGCTCATTTACACACCAAACTTTACATGTATTAGTCACTTAAATACGTAAATGAGTGAGATAAGGGCTGTCAATGGGCCGGGCCAGGCCCAGGGTTGTCCTTCTTATATGCATATCTTTGAATCTGCTATCATTAATTACTTTTCAAAAGGTGAATATTTTCTTTTACAGGTTCTACGTTGTTCATTCAACCTATCTTAAAACTGCCTGCCCAATTATACATTTGGCACTATTTAGTCATCCTTTTTTTATTAATGATAAATGAAACTTACTAAGAAGACACTTATTTCCTCTTTGCTTAATCCATCCAATTAGCAGTCATTAAAGTCATTAGGCTGTAGATTGTCAACCTTATTTCGTTCCATTATCATGCCAAGCTTCAAAAACATGAAAACCCATTGAGGACAATTGTAAAAATTCTCTACTATAATTTAGAAAAAACTTTTTTGTGGAAATCCACTTTCATCGATAAGTGATAAACAATTATTTAATTCATACGGCTTGTTAATTTTTATACATATTTTAATTATTGGGGGTCTTTAATTCCTCTTTATTGGTGAAATCCCACTAATACCTTACTCGTAAAAAAACAAGTGCAACAAATTATTTATTGACATTATTGATCAACCATCGCTTGCTCCCATAAAATATAAAAATAAAAAATAAAAAAGAAATCCTCCCTTGTTATCGGAAATAGATTTAACAAACGAGACAGTTTGAGTCAAAATAGGATGGATTGGTATGAGTTGTTAAGAGGTTGAAGTTCAACCCGTATCCGAGCTATTTTTCAAAACAGGACATCAAGCAACACAATCCACACCTGATGCGGGTCAACCCAACCCTTCTTGAGTAACCCACATCCACCGTGGTTTCACCCATTTAACCCGAACTAACCCCATCCAAATTGCACATGTTTGGCCTTGGCCCAACCTAATCCATTTCAAGTATTAATCAGTGTTATAGTTGAGTTTTGTTGTAGATCACAAAAGGCCCTAAGGACAAAAGTATTAAACCGTCATATCGTTTAGACCGGTTTAGATATACAAGTAGACCCTAACTGGCCCATTTAAATGGGTTATGCGGGTCAATCCTAACCCGATCCATTTTTCTCCAAGTCAATTTTATTTTATCCGGGGCCAACCCGCATAAGATGTGGATGTCGGTTCATATTTTGCCACCCGTAAATTTGGGAGAACTCATGCATTCCTCCGCTTGCCCCCTACAACTTCTTTCCCTCCCTAGCTCATGCTATAAACAATGAAAAAGTCTCCACAGCCCGGGAACTGTGCCCGGGCTGTATAGCACGTCTCACAAACAATTGAGGCTGATTTTTTAAACAAACCTGTATGTGTCGGTCCACGTGGATGATGCCAATTCTTAGGTTTAAAGGATGAGAAGGGTATGCTGAGGATTAGAAGTTGACAAAATATCACCCTTTCTAGATCATGCTTACCCTTGATTATTAAAGCGTTAAAGTTTCACAACAGTCTTACTGATTCCATCTAACATTGGATGGTCATAACCCGGTCTGAGTCAAAATAGAGATGATTGCCAATTTACTAGGTAGGTTGGCCCCATTTATGTAACAGAAATTGTTTATATTTTTTTATTCTTCTTCAAGTACTGTTCTTTTTTATTTCTCATGTGTCATCATTCATAAAAGATAACATTTTTAATGACCAAAGCTAAGGTGGTTTAAATTTCTAAGGGAGAATCATTTGGGTGCATTCCACTGGTTGTTTCCATTTGGGGGTGACTATTCCTACCCAAAACTATTAGAGCCTGTATATTTGTATTAAAATATATAGAAATTGAATACATCTTATTCATATTATATATAAGTGGTTAAAAATGAAGATAGAAAGATGAATTTCAAAATGAGCATGAAAAAAATATTTCTTTTCGGTGAAATAGAATCAAAAGAAAATGACAAATGAAATACTAGGAGTAATGGCAGGTTTATTCATTTCCCATCTTATTTTAATTCTATTTCCCTTATTTGATGCTCATTTTTTAAAATTCTCTTTGATCTTCATTTTTTGCCACTTAAAGTATGAATCTTCTATATTCAACTCCCATGTACTATAAATTATAATGCAAACAAACAAACAGCTCTAGAGAAAAAAAAATTGAAAGGTATTTATTTATTTATTCTTTGATAGTTCTTATTATTATTATTTTATTTTATAGATGTAGGGTTCCATTTCAGCTTGTAGGGCTTGACTGTTCATGTACTGGTCCACTAATCAATTGAAGGTTGTCCAGGTCTCAAGTCCAGATCTATTTATAAAGCCTAGTATATATTCTGATCCAAGCCGTCCGTGACAGTGGGATATAGGATTTACTCAGATTTATTTAAATCAACTGAGGATCACATGATTATTAATGCATACTGAATATTCGATTCAGCAGCTCAGATTAGCACAGCTACCAGAAATTACTTACCATGAGTGAGAGCAGTCAAAAGTTAATTGAGTTGATAGGGAAGTTTGTGGAAAATAATATGATTTTACAGGTACCTACCTACCAAAATTGGGATGGGACTTCCAGAATCCTTCCTTCGTTTCTTTTTCATTTTTTATTTTATTTTTTTGAAAGATAAAAAAGTCTTTCAATTTTTTCAATACAGAATAGATTACACCAAACAGGCATTTGGCACACATTCCTTGCTACTTTACACCATATGGACCCTAGACCCTATACTGGGTGGCGGCGGCGGTGGTGGCGGCGGCCTAGTCCAGTCCCAACTCGGGTTCTAAACATCCCAATGGCCGGATAGTGATCACTATACAGTAGGGCCCAGGGCCCATAGCCCAGGCTTTCAATCACAATCTAAATTCAGCAGCTCTACTGGCGGGGCCCGACCAATATCCTCAGTATTAGCTGCAATTTATGAGCCAGTATTGAAGAATGGAAGGTGGTAAAATTTCAAGTGACCAAAGAGTGGGTCGGTTGATTATTGTTCCTGTGGGGAATCAGCATTAGAACCCCAAGTAAAATCTATGCTCCAAACAAACAAGCTTAGACATATATAATTAGCAACAGAACGAGATGCACTGCACTTTGTGAAAGAGGGAGAGAAACAAGAAGGAAATTAGCATCCTCTTTTTCTCTTAATCCTATCCACATGCCCAAACACAAGGGCACCAAAATCTACTAGAAACACAAGAAAGAGAGAAAATAAAGTAGTACAACTCCTCCAAGGAGGTAATTATCATCACAACCATCATCATCATCATCATCTAGTTAGTTATAAAATGAGGATGATGAGCATGAGCCAATGCAGACAGGGAGCGCCTTCCTCACTGATCAAAACTTGCTGCTGTACCAGAAGACTCCCTTATCATCAGAACCCTCATCAGGTTCAACGTAAATGCACTCCTTGGCCTCCCTCCACATTGCCTTGTACACAGGCGTCCCATCGAAGTGGTAATAGTTGCCAAGGATGGGCCGCAATGCCTTGGTCGCCTCCATGGCATGGTAGTGAGGCATTGTCGAGAACAAGTGGTGCGCCACATGGGTGTCTGTGATGTTGTGAAACACCTTGTTCAACACCCCATAGTCCCTGTCCACCGTCGCAAGTGCACCCCTCAGCCAGTCCCACTCCTCCGAATCATAATGCGGCAGGGACGGGTGCGTGTGCTGCAGGTAAGTGATCAGCACCAGGAACCCATTCACTATCAGAAGTGGCATACCATATGCACACACCACCCACCCCACACCGCGTGCTGCCATGACCCTGAACACACCATACAAGACACCCAGGACGCCCATGTCTGAGACGAATATCTGGAGCCGTTCCCTTTCGCTGTATATGGGGCCGTAGGGGTCGAAGTGGCATGCAAAGCGGTCGTACTTGCGGCCGGAGACATTGAAGGCGAGATAGAGGGGCCAGCCAAGGGTGAGGGAGATGGTGAGGGTGAGGAAGCGGCCCAGGGGGTTGTTGAGGTACTTGGAGTACCAGGGCATCTGGGCCTTGGGCTTGGGAACAAAGACCTCGTCCCGCTCCAGGTTGCCGGTGTTGGAGTGGTGGCGTCGATGGCTATACTTCCAAGAGAAGTAGGGGACGAGAAGAAAGGAGTGGAGGATGAGCCCGACAGTGTCATCGAGCCATGAGTAGTCGCTGAAAGCATGGTGGCCGCACTCATGGGCGATGACCCAGACGCCCGTGAGGACGCAGCCCTGGAACGCCCAGTAGATGGGCCAAGCCAAGAAATAGCGGAGGAGAGGAGATGGTAGGAGGGGAATGAAGGTGGTAGCAAGGTAGTAGAGGATGGATGAGATGGTGAGGTCGGAGACAACGTAGGACATGGACCGGGGGATGGAGCGCTTGAAACAGTGAGGTGGGACGGCCTTCTTCAGCTGGCTGAGAGTGAAAGGAGGTTTGGCAACCGGCACACGCTCTAACACATCTTTCTTCGTAGATGGCGGGGTGATTACTGACATGCGACCGCCAGCACCCATGTCTCCCTCTCCTTTCCTTTTCGCCTGAAGATCATATACATTTATAAAGACTTGTATTTCCAAAAGTACAGTAAAAATTGAAAAAACAAAGGTGAATAATTTAATAAAAATATATATTAATTAAAAATTGAATCCAGGTAGAAGGGAACCGAATATATAAGAGACACAACAAAAGGATGCTATGACTCGTGAGTTCATCGCGAGTTCGTCAACCGTGTACAAATGAGTTGTGCCATGCTCTGTACATGAAGGAGCCATCTTCTTCTTAAGGCACTCTCAAACAACTCGTAGCCTATGATGTACAAAAACGACATAGATATAATAAAGACACGCCATGGATATGACAAGAACACGCCATGGACATAACAAGGATGGATGTTATACATAAACCTCTCGCATCTCGCAAAATCCACCCTTAGAAATCCCCACCTTGCACAGCTCATGTACATGGAGTTGACGATATTACAACTATACTAGCATTCCCTTTATGATTTCTAAAATTTGTTAATTGTTATATAGATAGCGAGTATAAACTTAATTTTTTTTTTTAAAAAAAAATTCTAGTTTAGATATTAAAAATTACATAATATATTGTCTTGCATTTAAGAAATGAACCCAAAATCCGTTACTCTTTTATCTGTCCTCTCCTCTGGATACTACACTGCAAGGATAGGTTACCATAATCCATTGAGAAAACATGTAAGGTGGAGAGAGACAGGGCTAGCTGTCTACTACACTCCAAATCCAATTCGAATCAGAACCCTTTTTACCAAAACAAGAAAAGAAAAGCCAAAAATCAACTAGCACAAAAAACCAACAATCAAATACCACACCCACCACCACAGGAGCCTGTTTAACCGGACTGTCGCCTTCCCCAAGTTGGAGCTCAAGATGGCTAGTATAGTTTAAATTCTTCCCAATGAGGCTAAACGAAATTCAACAAAAACAAAAGGCATAATCCTTCTAATTGATTATAGGAAAATTACTTATAATATTCTAACAGCCATTCGCTTATAACCTACTGGACGGCTGGTGCAATCTGCTTTGGGATTTCTTAGCTATCTGGTAAAACACTGACAGAGTGAGTGAGCCAATTCAATTCAGATTTCAGAGGACGTCAGAGGATCTTGGCAAAAGAACAAGAAAGATATATACGCGTCCTGTGAGTAGCCTCCTAAATTGGGCCCGACAAGTCACTTGCATTGCTGGGTCTGACAACCAGGAGCTCAGGAAGTTTTTCATTTTTCTTTTGGTCAAAAGGAAATTTTCTTGGAGGTGCTCAATGTTAAAAAAAAAATCTGGGGAAGTGGCAAATATGAAAAAAAAAAACATTAATTTTCAGAATTTACATGAGGTTTTTGGACTTTTTTCATATCTGGGTGGGGCCACCCAGACCTTGTACTTTGGTCGGCCCCTAACCAGAAGCCCTGCACCAGCAACACCTCTACAGACGACCAATGGCAAGTGGGGTATGTCTATCAGGGTTTTGACCAACGGTGAGTGGACCAACCATAGTCCGCTACGTAAAAATCTGCCGAAGAACACCAGGGGATAAACCGTACACCATGGGATAAACCGTAAACCTTCACACGATCCACAAACTCCTTTTGAAGTGGATAAGATGCTATTAGAACAGGCCTGGCAGGTATTATGATAGCCCAAGGGCCGCCGCAAGGCCAAGCCCGGCCCGGCCGAGACCGAATTGGTGGAGCCCAGAGCCCAAAAGCCTAAACCAAAAGGAGAGAACACTTAAAAAAAAAGGGCCCAAATTGCAAGGGTAAAAACCGAAAACCCTACTTGGGGGCTCAGTAGCGAGAAGATGTTAGACATCCGAATCATCTTTCCACCCTCAACACGAGAGTGGGAAGGATTTGGCAAGGCGAGAAAGAGGAAGCAAGAAAAGCATGACAGCGACAGAGACATTTCTCCTACGTTCCAACAGTAGAGAAAACCCATCCAACGGTTGGGGAGGGAAAAGGGGGTGGTATTCTTCTCTCAAGAAAAATCAACGGCTCTCTTTTGTTTCCTTCACATCACACAAATACATAGGAAAATTCATCATCATCTTCTCGCAAAAACTTCTCTTTGTTTTCTCAAAGAGAAAAAAAAAAAAAAAGATAGCAGACGAAAGAAAAAGAGAAATTTTACGTTGCAGGCTTCTCCATAAATACAACAAAATAAAGTCTTCAGCATCGCAACATTCTTTTCATCATAGAAGCACCAATGCAAGATTTAGAAATATAAAATGGATAGATCTGGCAATGAAAGAGTGTGTGAGAGAGAGAAGGAAAAATAAAAATAAACTCAAAAGATGAAGATGAAATAGGATTCCAATCTTCTGTAAAAAGAAGGAAATGGAAACGGATGTAATAACATCAAAATGCCAAAAAGAGATTGAAAGATCTTCAAATCAAAAGCAAATGAAAAAAAAAAAAAAAAAACCAATCACAACTGCAGCAATCAAACAAATCAAATCCCATACATCTTTCAAACTCCATCCCAAGAATGGGACCCAGTAATCTAATACCGTCTAGACTTAATATCCTGCAAAAATGTAGATTCATCAACATAACTAGAAAGGTTCTAATCCGAGCCCTGAGAAACGAATCGGCATTAAATACTAGACAAAGATCTGAAATTTAAGGAGCCATTCAACAATACAGAGCATAGAACCATAGATCTAGCCACAGAAACATTCATTGAAGAAATGGAATTGCACAAATCAATGTAACTCAAAAAAAAAAAAAAAGATGAGAGAATCACGAGTTAAGAACAGTAATAGCGGCAGCAATGTGCGAGGAATGGAGGAAAGATCCACACCTGGAAAGAGAACAACAGATTCTCTCTGTTTTTTTTTTTTTTTTCTCCGACGATGGAAAAATCTCTTTCTTTCCCGCTCTCTTGCCGGCCGTTTCCTTCTCTTCTCTGCCCTCCTCCCCTCCCCTCTCCCCTCGAGTAGATGATGTATTTATTAAGCTTTTTCTTGAGCATCTGACAGGTTCGGATTGTATCAGGGCCGGACTCAATGAAACTTCGGCCCAGCTAGCAGGCAAGTTTATTTTATTTTTAGGTAAAGCAAATAAAATGTCAAATCAGTGAAAAATATATGATTAAATAGATGTGATTTTCATTTTTGTTTTTTGAGATTTTTACGACAAAATCAGTCACGGACCCTAATTACACAAATTGATTAAAAAAAAGACCATAAAATATCCGATTAGGATGTTGTAGGCAACCAAAAGACCAATTTGCTCTATAACGATATTGTTAGGGCTCATTTCAAAAAAAGAGAAAAAAAAAAACATTGTTAAAAAGTTTTTCCCCTCTTCTTTTCCGAAAGATATCATTTGGCACATATTCATTCCCAACAAAAAAAAAAAAATTCATCGTCTTCCCTTACATCTCTTTTTCTTCTCTCTATAACTCAAAGCTCCTTTCTTTCCTATTTTTGTCTCCATTTTTTTTTCTAAAATCTACAATTTCTCTGTGCATAGCAAATACATTATTGCCCTCAAGGTATTATTTAAATACTAGTTGGAAAAATATCGTTTTGCCATCAATTGCAAAGAGAGGTCCAGATTCAGAGTGCTCTCACAAATGGCAAAGAACTTACTGCTAGAGTTATAAGTACAACATGCAATGCCTATGGAATAGATTATTAGAATGCATTTTGGTATTTACAATAAAGATGTTCACCCGTTATTTGCTCTCTAGTCACAAGTAGGACAGAATCCATAGGCTCTCTTTATGTCGTACATCAAGCACTAAATTAGGAACTGCGAAAGTAACCAATGAAGACGAGTTTTTTTTTTTTTTTTTTTTTTTTTTTTAAATGAAGAAGAGAGTTAAATCACAAAGGAGGCTCTTTTTTAACGAGCCCTAACGATATCGTTCTATGAAAGATTAAAAAGAAGTTTTTTTAACACGCCTTAACGATGTCGTTGTTGAGCAAATTTGTCTTTTAGCTACATACAATACCCTAATTCGATATTTTAGAGTCTTTCTTAATCAATTCGTGTAATTAGGATCCAAACTATTTTTTTTTTTTGTTAAAATTCCTTCTTTTTTTTGCTTGCAACTACACAAATAGAAATGATAAATTATCCTAATTCATGAACCCCCTTCTCTCATACTTCCCCGTGAAATCTTCTCATTTGTGCTACTTGTTTATGGTTGTGTGTGCGACTCTGCAAGTGAGAAGTGACAAACGTGATCACTTTGCCATCTCACTCTCTCATGAAATATAATTTTTGACGAAATTATATATATATAATCCATTAAATAACCACTTATGTTTTTTATGAGGTAAAACTTTTAGGGTTTAGTGAAACAAAAGGTATAGTTTTTCACTTGCCGAGACAAATCAAATACAGGTAAAGTAAAATTTTCTGACAACTAAGTTTACATTACTACTAGCTTTACTTTACTGCATGCGGAAAAAATCGTTGCCTTGACCCATAGGTGGACTCAAATTGATAAAAACAGAGTTCCTACCAAAAAAATTGAGGTAGAAGACCGACTCGATCAACATTTTTTACACACTTTCAATTTGAGGGTACGGGACAGTAAATCCAACCCATTTTATGGGTTGGGTTGGGACAATGATTTCGAGTGATTCCAATTGCTTTTTTAAGGCTTTGACCTTGAGAAATCATGATTTAATGAAGTTCCACAATGGGGTCCACTTATTTAAATTTGCATCTCCTAAACTAATTTTTTTTACAAGCATTTATGACTGAAATTTTTATTCCTGAGGTGGGTCCACATTATAATTATTACAGTTGGTTCCAACTTCTCAAGTTCATAAGTCACAACCATAAAAGTTGGGTCCCATATACTACGAGGCAACAGTTGGGTCCCACATACTACGAGGCATTAAATGTGTAATTTCAGTCTAGAATCTATGTAACAATTAAACATGAATTTTATGAAATTCAGAAATTTATAGATGAAAATAAAATATAAAACTCAAAAATAACATAATTCAATGGTATTTTAGAATTCCAATATTCGATATTTTCCACAACCTCCACACATCAATTCTAAAAATTATATTAAAGAAAGAGGCCCTAAACTCCCCCCATGTGCATGGACCATTGTCAGATTTTAGATCATTCAGAGACATTTGCCGAGGACCGCCATTCGATCTGGTAATCTGCTATGATGCCACGTGTCCAGTTATCATTGGTTCCGGTGATACGCAGTAGTAGGGAAAGTTGGAATCTAATAAAAAGATTGAAAATATCTCAACCGTGAATTTGGAGGTCAGCGTAATACGGTTGAAGTCGCTTTATATAGCTGTAGATTGATGTTGAACACCTGGGTCCAAATCCAATTTGGTTGGATTACAAAGATGTCATTGGCTTGGACTCATCTGTAAAAGACCACACTTTTGGGTGCATGCTTCCACAAGAACATATGCAAGAGAAGATTTTCTTTATTACAACATGAACCGCCTTTCATGAGTCGGACCCAGAAACGGATCCCTGTTTCGTCCAAACAATGTTGAGGGGCCGACACGTAAAGGGGCGGAAAAAAAGGAAATCGGGTCTCCTCTGTCCTCTCTTATGCCTCCATCTGTGTCGCCCTCTGATTCTTTCAAACAAAATCCCCCCATTTGGATGAAATAAGAGATCCAGATCCGACGTGTTACTGCAATCATTCCTAGAGCAACCGGGGACAAAGGTTGTCATTGTCCCCCTTTTCTTTTCTTTTTCTTTTTTTATTTTTTGAAAGTCTTAAATTTTTTTTACTTGCCTTCTTAGTTTCTATTCTTTTTTCGACAAGGTGGATCCCTATTAACTTTCTTGGGTCCATCATAGAATACCATCTTGTTAAGAGTGGATTGCAAGTCCAATTGAGCACAGTAGTTAGTTACAATTATTTCTCTTCTTTTGTGAGAAAGAAAATGTCATTTACACTTTGTAGAAAGTCATAAAAGAAACTTCTACATATATCAAAGTGTTAAGGGTTTATTCTTTTGCAAGAATATTAAGAACTCTTATCCGAAGAATTTTAAATTCTCCAAACGTTGTCCCTCACATGAAATTCTAATTTCTCATGGCCCATCCAACATTTGAAAAGTTAAAATTCTGAGAATTTTAAAGGCTATTTATGACCTTTTGAGGTGGGTTGAAATTCAGAATTCCAACTATATATGCAAATATAGCATCTGAAATTCGAACGAGAAAACTATAATGTGAATGTCAAAAGCCCCCAAAATGAGATATTCATGCTAGAAATAACTTTAAGTTTCAAAATAACCGGAAGGAGAAGACAACTAAAAACCAAAGTGGTAAAAGAAAGATACACAAAACTTAGTTTTAAGACGGTCTTCGTAAATCAACTATAATGTTAAAACTCAAGGACTTGTAAATAGAGATGCATAAAAAAGAGTCAAACTAAATGGACCCACTGTTTTGAAATCTTACAAGTGTCTATTGTCCTAAGCCTAATGGTGGACCAAGGATTTTCGTTTGAAGGGGCAGATGCAAAACTTTCATGTGGGTTTTGGGACCGACTTAAAATCTTTATATAGATTTAAGGGGGAAATTAAGATTTTCATATGAGTTTTGGAGGTGGACCCAAGTCCGACGATGCAATTGTCACCATAACCATATATGTGGGTATGCTCTTGCTCGCTACTATCCTACTAGAATAAAAAAACTTCCCTAAAAGCTAAATAGATCAACTCAAATCTTACGGGTGTTTATAGTCATAAATCTAATTAGCATTTGTGCATATTATTATGGGTTTATGGTTATCAACCTTGGTACTATTCCTACTGGGATCAGACATTTCTCTATGAAGAGCTAGTATTCCTACTTTACCAAATCTAATGTCACATAAACAACATGATACTCTCTAAGTTTTTCATTTTTTGCTACTATGGAGTATTGGTGGGAACACTAGGTGAGATCTACACACCCATGAAGGGATCAACTCCTAAACATAGTTGCGAAATTCATTTAATTTGTCTCAGACGAAACTTCTTGGTTTCGTTTTACATATCGAGACGAAATATCCCTACACAAAATTTTGGTTCAGATTTCGGCCAATTTCATTCAATTTCGGTTGATTTCGTTGGGTTTTGAAAATCTCAATCAAAATGATTAAAGAAAAGGACTTGCTGCAATTTCCCCAACCCCTACCATAAGTCCTCTTTCGAACAAAAATAAAGGAATAAAGAAGAAGAAAAAGAAGAAGCATTCCACTTAAAATATATTTCCTAATCAAATTTCAATCATAATAAATTTCTAATCAAATTTCTACATGTATATATATTTAAACTTATTTTTTTCTGAAACATAAGTCCGAAAAGTTTCACCAAAATTTTCGAATTGAGTGAAAATTTTTATTTGGAGGCCACACATAAATCACGACTGAAATGAAACTCACGACCATGCTCCTAATCCACTATAAAGCGAGATGCCTCTTTGCTAATGGGTTGTAGCTAGCCATAGAGTGCAAGTTTGCACCCCGATTAGGTAGAGGATATAATATAGTCTATGTTAGGGTCTACTTACTAGGGAAACATAAACAACTATGTAAGGGTCATAATTTCGTGACAGACCCTTTCAGCCAAAAGCGCCAAAGAGATGACTCGCTATAGCGAGCATGGCCGATGAAGCCCAATATATCCGATCCGGACTCTATGTTGGAGTTTGTATATGATTGTTATTCTTAGTGTATTGACACTAGAAGTCTTATACACGGATTTGGGGCTATAAATTTGGTGTTTTTCTCAACCCAAAGCAACACATCACTTCTCTCATTAATCTAAGTAAGAGATATCTTAGAGAAAGAATTATTCTCTAGAGCCATTAAAAGATTATTTTGAAGGGTTGCTCGATCTAGAAGGTTTTATTGCTTCTACTCTCTTATAGAAGAATGATCATCTTGATTGATAATGTGCGACGAGATCAAGTAAAGATAACGGTGCACGGCAAAGAAGTCGTGGAACGAAAATTGTACAAGAACAACTACAGTCCTTAGGTTGAGATACTGACTGAAGTAAAAGAGTTGTGAGTATAACTTGTAACTGTTTGTAAGTTCTTGATTTTTGGATGGTGGGTTTTCTCCCTGTAAAGGGTCTCCACGTTAAATTTATGTTTGCCTTCTTGTGGTGATTGCTTAGTAGATTTATTTGCTAGTTTTATCTTGTTTGGTTGTAGACTAGCATTAATTCTAGTAAGTTCTGTGGAACTTTCTAACTACAATGGTAGCAAGCATGCATTTCAAAGAGCGCATTTAATTATTCTAGCATTCAGTCTTGACACCCTATCACATCTATATATGCAACTTCTTTGAAAAGGATAGTTAGCAAATTTGTAAGGCCATTTATATGAATAAGAGTTTGTAGATTAGTTATCAAATAAAAAGTAGGATCTACCAAATATTGTTGGCCGATTGACCTTTTCTTATTGAGGCGGCTAATCTTTAAAGCCTTCTTATGTTTGATATGACAATGTTATGTCTCTATATACTAATATACTATATGCCATATCATCTTATTAGTAGGGTTAAACTTCCTGTCGCTGTGGATCCTAATCTACGACGATGCATTTGTACGATCAAACTATTGATATGCAAAAACAACACTCTAAAGAAATTAAATTAAAAAATAAATAAAACAAAAATATTGGTTGATCCTTGTTAAAAATAAGGATGTCATGTGGTGGAGTTTGTGTAATCAATAGTCTATCTATCAAATATAACATAGCTTTGAATTAATTATATGAAGAGAAATTTAATCCATTAGCTATTTCTAACCATTCAGATGTGCTATAATAAAATAGATAACCATCATACAAAAGGAGAAGTTTTTATTTTGAATTGGACGTACATTTGAAGCTACTTCTGTTTCACACTCTTGAGCTGTACCGAGCAGGTTTTAATTGGACTGTCGAGGCCAATTAGGTCGATTACAATTCGTGGTCCCTTCCTTAATCCTGTATGGGGCACTGGGCAGTGATGGGTTGCATCACTTTGCACGTGATGGCGGCCCGCATTACAGCGAGAGACATTAAAAATGTTACAGTTGTGTACTTGTGTTGGTTGAGTGCGGCACGTGATCGCGACAAGCACATAAAATAAAATATGGTAGATACTTTCCAGGGAACATGGGGCCACTGGCAAATATGGTAGAGCTATTTTTAGCGCTAGGCTCCATCATCATAAAATTTATGGTGCTTGGCTACTGTAAAATCTTCATGCCAACTGAAGGGTGGGGTGGTGCACATTCAAATTAATCATGTACAAAAGGAACATTAAGTTTGATTTTGATTTTTATATGACTAGCTAGTCTCCATCATAGAGAATTACATTTTGGTATCTGTAACATGAGGCCCACATAAGATCACATGTGGGTGGTGGGCCCCAAGTAATGATAATGATCTAAATTGTTTTGTTTAATAAATTTTCCATTATATTTAAGTCCTATAATCTATATTTAATTAATATAAGTTAGGAACAAGTCTCTCTATCAATGGGTAAACGAATCTCATAAAGAGATACAAAAGGGAGTTGTTGAGAGCATATTTTACCGGAATCCCTCTCTTTGTTAGGATCTTTTAATAGAAATGAAGATGTTGTCGATTTTTTATTTGATCAGGTTTAGGTGGTCGGAGTTAAATGAGCTAATCGCGTGAAAAGCTCTACGTCGATTTGAATTCTCCATCTTCTAGTTCTATGATTAGAGTACACTGTAATCATCGGATCACCATGATTGAAGTATGGGAGTTTGATCTATGCTCTCCACAATGGAGACTTTATTCTACCCAATAAAACTTGGTTTTTTTTGTTTATAATGACTCCAATTGTTGTTTGTTCCTACTTCCTACCCTATCTATGTTTCATCTTCGTATTTGTAGTAGCCAATTTATCTTATCTCAAAGCTTCTGCGATACTAAAATAAAGCTGCACCCACCATTAATTTTCTTTTGGTACCCCAGCTATAGGGGGAGGGGAGAGGGAGTACCAAAGCGTTCTATCGAGGGAAACCAATGAGGTAAGTGGCCATTTTTGGGCCCACCATTAGATTCATGAACACCATAAAATAGATGATTTTTTAATAATATTTTAGTTACATGTTTTATAAATAATTTATATATCTAATATGAACCCAACTTTTACCAAGTGAGACTTGTCTGAACCCTAGAAATGAAATAGATTTAATTTTTAATCATTTATAATATTTGAAAAATGAGTCTCTCATGAGTACGATAAGAGAGGACTCATTTTTTAATCTCATTTGCAGGAGGCCGGATCGGGAGTCAGCCAGGATGACTTAAACAGAAATTGCATCATTATAAGGTTTTTCATTTTTACTTTTTAGAATTATTTTAGACTTGTGCCCAGAGATAAAATTGGTGCAGTCATAACTGTAAAAACTATGTCGGGGTTTTGGAAGCCACGTCGGTCCCACAAAGTGTGATCAAGGTGGTGGAATTCCCTCGCTAACAATATCCCTGCTCTGCTCAAGATGTTATCTTGTCAAGAAAAAAACCTCTAAAAAAAAAAAATGTTGTGTGTATTGGGCAGCTAGCTCTAAAAGTAAGAATACAAGCATGGGTGATGGGATTGGGACGGGACGCATGCCATGACGAATAATGAGACCAAAAAGTCTACATGGAGTTAGTCCATGGTTCTATTCATGACTTAGTCCATCTAGCAGGACTTTAATGTGACACACACCGATATGAGTCTCTGTAATTATAACAATACATGGATTTTTTCTGTAAGAGTCATTATGACTCTCTGATTTCTCCGCCTGATGACCAAGTCAAGTTATATTCCAGATTTTAATACCATTTTTCTTCATTTTATATGATATTTTGCCATTCACCTTCACAAAATTATATTGAATTATTATGCATAGAAAAGGCACTTTTTAACAATATGCAGTTTTATACAATATCACATTATTTGATAAAATTTTATTCGATATAGCAATAAAGTTTGTGATATCAGAAATTAAATGGCTAATGGTGACCGTACAAAAAAAGAAAAAAAAAACACAACAACAAAATAACATTATAGTGACACGCTCATGAAGGGGGCTCTATTGGCACCACGAAAATCTCTCTTCCCACCGCAAAAAAGAAAAAAAAAAGATTTTCCTAAACTACCCCTCATCCCTCCTCCTCCTCCTCCTCCTCCTCTTCCTCTTCCCTTCCTCTCCCCCCCTAAACAAAGTCTCCAATGGGGAGGGAGCCCCGACCGGCTGGCCTGTCTCCCTCCCCCCTCTCCCTCTTTCTTCCTCCCTCCCCTTCCATTTTCTTTCCCTCTTCTCCCTCTCTCCCTCCCTCTCCTTCCCTCCCCTACTCCCCCACTCCCCGTCCCCCTCCCCCTCCCAGTCGCCGGAGGGGAGGGAGATCGGGTTGCAGAAGGCGGGCAGAAACCAGCTCGGGCTGCCGGCCGGGGCTCCCCCACACTGGAGACTTGGGGGGGGGGGGGGGGGGTGCGAGAGGAAGGAAAGAGGAGGGAGGGAGGAGGGGAGGGGTAGTTTAGGAAAAAAAATATTTTTTTTGTCTTCTAGTGCGGTGGAGAAAGAAAAATTTGCGGTGCCAATAGCACTCCCCGCTCATGAATCCATCTGGAGTTGTAAAAATCAATGATTACAGGTCATGTAATCAGCAATATATACAATTTTGAAGGCATGCTTGTTGCCACTAAGATTATGGTTTGAATCTCTCATCAATTTTGAAACTATTCCAACCTTGAAATTAGATTCAATGAATCGAGCATAAATTGTTTTCAAAATAAAATCGGTGATTGTTACCGACCTCACCATGAGACCAACACTCCATCCATGTCGGTCCATGTCGGTAAAAGGGATGGGGTTTTGCATCCCTCTCAACAAGCACACTTATTAAAATCTAAACATGTTATAATCAAATTTCACTCAAAAATAAAATTAGGGTCACAATCAAATTGATCATGATTCATGACCCTTCCAAAATTTGTCGTGAGGACCAACCTAGAGAATCCAGATTATAAAAAATGAAGCACATACATTATGGACCCATTGTATATATAATTTTTTTAATCTCCACACCTTTGTTGTGTGGCTGGTAGAAACAAGATTAAGTGACATCTCAGTACAAAAATCCTCTTGTATACATTGTTTTAGAAAATCTCTCCTAGAGCATATCTGATGTGCTGTCCAACTTATGGCCATAGTTAGCTCACCTTTGATCAGTGCCGCCATTCACTCTTAATTTACTTGAGCTGACATCTAATGCAAATTGAACTTTATCTAACCTTCACTCATTCTTGGGTTCATTTGAAAAGAATCCGTAGTTTTTTTTTTTTTTTGACCCGACCATGGGGGCTAGGACCCATGAGAAGCCTAATAAATACGAGTGCCTGCATATGTAGGAAGGAAACTAGGTAGATATGCAAATGAATATCTAATTATCCGATTATCCAGAGGTTTTGACCTGTAAAAAATCGGGTTTGAAAATTATTTAAAGCTCTGAATCATAAACAAGTCTGAATATGGAATCAAATTCAAGTTCCGATTGCTAAATGGTTTCGGTTTTGGATCCATATACGTTCCAGCCCATGGACATAAAGATGTACGTTTTCATGTACGTTTTCAAAACATGGTTCGTGACTTTTTATAGGTTAATGTCAAATACTTCATGCAACAAACAATATATTGGTTTTCAAGATGTTGGAATTTATCAATTTTGGGAGGTTTACTTGATGGATTGTTATTGGGTTGAATGATATCCCTTTTGGATTTTTGGGTTGAATGATACCCCTATTTTAAGTAAAAAATATGTAGGAACTGGTTCTAGGCCAAAGTCCGGTCTAGTAACCGACCCATTTGCATCCCTAAAGCCACGGATTGAACCTTGGAAGGTAGGGTGAAAAAAGAGATATCCAACCAACTTGGCTACTCCTTCAGAATCTTAAATCAAGGGTGAAGTTAATCTGATGAGACCTTTATTCATGAATCATGATGAGATCTTTCCACGCCTTTACCCTTCCTGGTATATATATATATATTTATATATATATGAGCAAGGCTCTCCTAAACTTAAGCTTATGATATGATTCCGTAAGCTAACGCTTCTATGGCCCATCCTTGATCCATCCAAATGAACCAAACACGCGACCCCCTTAAATTGCACAAGCCCACCAACTTTTGGTCAAAAATTCGAATACTAGACCGTTGAATCGACTATGTACCAATCCGAATAGACCGTTGACCATTAAACTTTTTGTGCCCAGATGGAGATGATAGAAACCACGATTTGGGCCGATTTTTTGTAGGAAGGAGGGTCCCAGGGAGTCCTTGAAATCCCCCCCACCCCCATCCCCATATGGGTCCCCAAGTGGACCCCACTACGTAATTGAGCTTACTTCAGTTTACCTTATCTTAAGCTTTAGCTTAGGAGAGCTGGCCCCTATATATATATATATATATATATATATATATGGGCTTTATTCTAGTGAGAACAGTTCTCACATAGTTACTGTGAGAACTTTTTATGGGACGCATTTATGGGTCCCATTTAGGGATGGGACCAGAGGGGATGGAAAGATCTATGTGAGATCACCCAAAGTATCAAGTTTGACCCTAATCTCATGCCTCTAACCCCTTCATCCATTGCTCGCGAGTTTAATGGCTTCATATTAAGCAAAAATTTAATCATCCATCCAACGGCCCAATCCATTTGGATGGGTGTCAAACCTCATGATTAATAACTATCAAGGGAGGTCACTGTTTATGCACGGTTTGGATTGGTTTCTAGGTATGCCCTACCAATAGTTCTCACGGAAGCATGGTGAGAACTAGTTCTCACTTAAATATTTCCCTATATATAAAGTCCTCTAGTGAAAATTCCCAACTTATTATAGTTCCTTTTACAAAGGGAGTCACATTATCAAATTCAAATGGCTCGCTCGCTAATGAAATTTAACGATGACATCGCAATATTTACTTGAAACAGTACTCCCCTAACAATATTTATATATTTTCAAGATATCATTAATATTATAGATCACATAAAGCTCACAGCAATATCACACAAAAATTAGAAATGCAAGAATATATTAAAAAAAGTTTCAAAGCTCTTTTTGTATGATTTTTTTGAACACTTTTCAAATAATTATCTCCAAATAACTTTCAATGTTCAAAATATCCTGGCATTATTCGAGAACGATATTTCCAACACCACCTCATCTGTGTATTGAAACAAGCCCATATTTTTTTTTTAGGCTATAGATTAGGAATATTATTTTTAAACAGGATCGATCTTTAGGTATGCAACTGGATTTTACTTAAAAACTACTGCTTTAGCTTGATCCCTGATCTTTCCAATGATTGGCCCCACTTTCGAGGATAGATGGTTGGCCAGCTAATTAGCACTTCTCAGCAGTTTAGAGTATTGAAAATGTAAAATAAGGTGGCCTGTTATTTAATTGAGTCTCGATCTAATCTATCCAAACACTTCCAAGAGGGGGGAAATCACTAAACTGTTCTTATAAATTCAAGAGATTCGACGATATAAACAACACTGAAGAGGATGATTCCACAAAATATTCTCAGCCGAGGCAAATAATGTTAACAATTCTCCATCAGGAGTTCCAAAATCTCTTTTGTAATCTTCCCAGATGCCTCAATCAATTGCAATCTCATGCTATTTTATAAAATCAGAGTAGAATAGAATAGGACGGCCGATGCCGATGGTACGTAGTACACTATCTCATAAAGGCTCTCCATCTTCCTTCTTATAAAAACAAGCTTATATTGCTTTCATCGACCCCACCTACAGCTGATCAGTTGGGCATAGAGATGTCAAGTGGGCCGTGCCGGGCCAGCGGGCCGTGGCACGGCACGGCCCACTGGGCACGGCCCATGACGCGGGCCGTGCTGGGCCGAGCCGCGCAGGCCCGCTGGCCCGTTAGGCACGGCCCGCCAAGCCCGCCAGCCTAGTGGGCCAGCCCCTGTGGCCCGCCAGGCCCGCCAGGATCGGCCCGCCTGGCACGGCCCGCCTGGCCCGCCAAAAAAATTATTTTTTTATATATTTTTTAATTTATAAAAATCTAATTCCCAGCCAACTAACAACCCTAGGCATTTTCTAATAAAAAAAAATACTTACATAACTTGGTAAGGTAGGACTTTAGTGTAAATTAGTTACACTAATAATGAGGGGCAATGTGTTTTTGGGGAGAAGTAATAAGGGAATGTTTTGGTGTGACACACTTACCTTCACTAAATTTGCCCCCTTGCCTTCAATAATTTTGTTTTCTTCAGAGATATTTGAGAATTTCAAATGAAATTCCCTACCTGCATTTATCTATGTTCAAAAACCCTTGAGCATTTGAGAAGTTGAGATTCTTTATAGGTTGGAAAGCTCAGGATTAAACACAGGAATATGTTCATAATTCAGTCATTTATGTTCAATATAATCTTGTCACATGTACCTATAACTCCACTATCGATCACATCACATGAAGCCATATATTTACATTGATATGAACACTAGGAAAAAGAAGTAAAAAATATGTAACCATGATAAAGATAATGAGAATTATTGACTAAGGCTAAAAACCCATAACTAAAAAATAAAGAAATTGATGCAAATCTAAATAAAATGAAGTCCAAGGTTGTGGTTTCATGGTGGGTGATTTGGAAGACTTGAAATGATTGTTGATAAAGGTAGAAATATTTAACCGCGCTAAGTTCTTGTATAAAGTATGATAATTAAGCCAAAAAATAGAAATTGAGTTTGCCATCTCAATTGAAATATCCTTAACCATGGCATTTCATTTTGGCTGAAAAATGAGTAAAAAAAAGGACATGATATGTTTTTTTTTATATTTCAGGTTGTTTGAATAAAAGAGTAAAAAGTTGGATAAAAAAGGTGGGAGCTTCTCATCATCTAAAGTGGTTAAGTTCTCATCCTAATGTAACTAATAGGTTAATATTCGTGGATAGGTTTACATCCTCATCTAACTAGTTTTAATATTGTTTGAATAAATATTTGTATACAAAAGTTAGGTAGTCTAGTGGTTGTGTTTGTCTTTCACATCCTAGTGGTTGTGAGATTGAGTTCACGCGGGCCGTGCCGGTTGGGCACACGGTTGAGTGTGTTGGATGCTTTATACCTTTCATTTTTCTCCTTTTTTTTTTTTTTGGTTTTATTGTACCAGCTAATGTGCGGGACCTTTTAAGAGTGACAGCTGATGTGGGCGAAATACAAATAGTAGGATCGCTTACATATACAAAAGAAATGACATGTAGGGAAAAAATTCGGGCAACTAATAATAGTCTATTATCTCTAATTTATTTTCCGATGTCATTGTATTAGAGTGCATAAGATCGAATTCCCAAAAGTAGAAAAAAAAATATTTTAATTGAAGTGGTTTACCGGATTTGTAAATAGACCCCTTGTAGTTTTAGTATTTATAAATAGGCCTCTGCCTTTTCATTTTAATATCTGTCATGTCACCAAAATAAATGTTCCAAACAAAAATGGGCAACACCATGAGGTTTGTGTTGATTTTTTTTTTTAAATGACTACTTTACCCTTACATCCATTAAACAAGAATGAGTATATTATTATTTATAAAAATATTATTATTTTTCCCAAGTTGCAATAACTCTCTCGTGCACATGAATTCTAATCATGTAGTTTGAAACTTTCATGAATCAAACGATGGGTCGCGTATGAATAAGATCTATTATAACTAATTATAAATACATGTGTTGATTCTCATTACGATATATTATGTATATGGGGATAAAAAATATAGGCAAAAGTTTCATTTCGCTCCAAAGATTTATGTAAATTTACTAATTTGGGGGACATGAAAGGTATTAAATAAAAGAAAAATGAGCCTTTTATAAATACTTAAACCACGGGGACCTATTTACAAATCCTATAAACCTTAGAGTGGTATTTACAACAAGCTCTTTTTTATAAAAAAAAAAAAGAAAGAAAGAAAAAAGTAGTAAGTCGTTGCTTTCTTGGGTTGCTAACATATTATGGTAGTCCTTATTCTTATAGATTATACGACATCTGCCTATAGATTCTTAAAATTCAATATTGTAACTTTATGATCGATGGGGATTATCACTTCAAAACAAATTCGGTCCTTTATTATACTAATTTAAATATATATATATTATATTATGAAGAATGTTCGTATGTATATTACCCTCACCATAAAGTGAGAGATTGATCCGGTGTCATTTTTCCTCCTAGATATCCACGATTTCAATTATTAAAGCAATCACAATCCATGACCAATTGGCGTTTTGTGAATAAAATCGTACACTTTCTGTTTTTGGTTTTTTGCAAGTATATTAGCATGTGGGGTGGGCTCACGACCACACCTTTGTAGCAAGCCGCATGCATGTCTCAGTCACCAGTTGTACCTTTGATTTCTAATCTTTTATTATCAGTTAATGTGTGGTTATTTGATAGTAAATTTTGAGAACTGACCTTTTCTTTCTTCATTTTTAACCACGTGTATAAATATAATTCTAGGGACTCAATTGCATGTAACTAAGTGGGTTACGATGATATTTTGTCTTTCGCATGATAACTGGGTTTTGATGATATTTTGTCTTTAGTTGTTTTGTAGGGATTTTTTTTTACTTTTTTATTTAAAAAGTGAGTGTTTTCTAGGGACTTTTAATAGAGAAAGAAAGCTGTTTTTTGACTTTTTTTTTTATAAAATAGAAGAAATTTTGAAAATGTATACTTTTGGTGTGACCCTTTTATCTTAAAAAAGAAAATTTTTAAAATGTATACTTCTGGTGTGACACTTTGTCTAAATATTAGAGGCTTTACTTCACTCCATTCTACTAGTAGTAAAGTTCTCAAACAGTCCCTGAAGGGCGTGTTTGGATGTATGAGGAATTAAAGTAAATTGAGGTGAAGCATCAAATAAAAAAAGAATAAAATATAAGTGGATTATGATGATCTTTCATTTTTAGTTGCTTGATCGGGAATCTTTTTTACTTTTTGTGTAAAAAAATAGTTTTTTTTTTTTCAATTGTCATTTAGTGAAGAAAGGAAGTGAAGAAATGAGGTTGCTTTTTGACACCCTAGTAATTTGAATGTATAGGAAACTCAAGTCTCAAGATCTTGTTGGCATTTCCATCTTATATCCTTCAATCTCACCTTCTATCCTTCAACCCACACCTCTAATAATGCTTCGATGGATCTCATTTCACCATGAGTTTTTATATATATTCAATTCTTATGTATTTCATGCAAACAAACATGCTCTAAATGGGTCATTTTCCATTTATGCATAAGATATGAAAATAAGTTTTACATATGTAAATTATTCATCAATAACTTTTTTGCACATGCAAATTTTACATATGTGAAACACTTTATCATGTCGGCCAAAATCACATTTTTGTGGGTTTAGCAGTGCCATCCCGGGTATTAGTCCTTGTGAGTCAAAAACCTCAGGTATACGCACGTCATAAAATATAATAATAATAATTGCAACTTTTGAAAATTAGATCTACAGTTAAAACGATCATATCAACTCAATATATTTTGCATATACCTTGGTCGTAGATAGTCCTTCCAAAATCATCCCTGAAAGTCTTGTATACATATATACAAATAAATTATTAGGGATGTCTTGGCCATACCTGAGCAAATAAAGGTTTAAGACATGGGGTCCACCAAGGCTCCCAAGCTACCCAATTTTTTGTTAACCCAGATTTTAACTTTGAACGATCAATCCTCTCTTAATCTCCCCTCTGGATTGATCATTAAAAGAGAAAATCTGGAGTTGTAATACTTAACAAAACTACAGTCCTCCCTTTTTCTATCTTCTTTTTTTCACATGCCGGGGTCATGGATAGACGTTCCCAAGACCCCTGTTCCCAAATCTTTAAACACTGAAAATAATTTAGGTGGGTCTTCACAGCCCAGATCATTTTTTCACCTGGGATAAGCAGACTGTCCCTAAATGGGCCTGCCTGCACATATACACCCACTCGATAAGTTTATAGGTGACAACCTGGCCGTCAATAAGCAAGTAATTAATGGTCTGGTTGTGGAGCACATATGGTCCCTGCTATGAAAGATCTCCTGAATTTGCCCCCAAACCACTATGACCGACAATCATTCGAATTTTACTTCCCTAATAAGATAGAGCATGCAAAAAATGATAAAATATGGAGTTCTCTAATAATGGACAAACAATTCTCTAATGGGCAAAAAAAAAAAAAGAAGGGATTTTTACTAAAAAAAAAAATAAGCTGAAACTCTTAATCAACAATAAAAAGAGAGTCATTCTATTGGCACACAAACTTTTTCTTTTCCCACACTGTCAATATTTTCTTAAAAATATTGGTCATAAAAAATGGTAATTCTACATAGGGATATATTGGTCATAAAAAGTGGTGTGAAAAGAGAAGCTTTGGTTGTGGCATTAGCAGTTCTCCATATATAAAGTACTCTATCGTTGATTTCTAAAATGTCTTTACTGTTTCAGCTTAATTTTTCATAAAAATCCCTCTAAAAAGTTAAGAAATTTGAGGATAAATGATGATACTGCCTCCTTAAAATGGCTTGTTCTTGGTTGTTTGAAAGATTAGCAAAAGCCCTATGCTACAAACCAAAAAAAACAATCCAGAATTTCAAAACCACAACAAGAGCATAACCAACAACAAAAGAGAGCAAACTAACACTACAATGTTTGTTAGTGCACAAAATGGAACAAGCAATCCTCTTAGTTGATATGTTAAAATCATAGAAAGGACATGCATACAACATCAAAGTATATCAAAGACTCGGACGTCCCTCAGCAAATAAAGGTAGCAGCAGGGCCTACCAAGTCCCCAAGTGACTATTTTTACTGAAAATTGTCCCCCTATGTGACCAATTCTCCCCCACTTTAAAGTTTAAAACTCATGACTAACACCATTGGCAAGGGAATAAATTTGATAGAGATCCAGACTCCAATTTGCCTGGACTGATCATGCAAAAATATGTGAACATTTCTATTTTATTAAAGGGGCGTTTGTTTTGCAAGAATTTCTTACGAAAATTATGGTTGGAAATTTCCGACAGTATGCGACTCCTGTTCAGATGTCTCCCACACACCTGCCGTGCAAACTCTCTTATTGGCCACTTGAGCCCTCACGGTCTCACCAATCACGAGAGAGGTAGCATCGAGGATCAAAATTCAAAATTTCAAGTCATAAAATGAGGGTCGATATTGACCCTTGAAAAAATGGTAAAAATAAATGAGCTTTTGAACGAATTGCCATATTTGGTGGTGCACAATTTGCTAATTTGTTTGTTTCAGTGCAATGGCCACATTAAGTGTTTTTTTTTTTTCCGAGTAAAATCCTCTTATTATTATTATTATTATTATTATTTGTGGATTTCAGCTCCACATGAGTTCCATTGAGATTGGACTTCCTCTTCCCACTTGTATGGGCTCTCTTGGATCCCAACCACTCATGCTCGCGTACAAAAAGAAAAAAAAAAAGTCCTGTCGTGAACCAAATTTAATTATTTTTTTTCAAAGAACGAATAATTAGAGAAGGCAAGAACCATTGTGCATTGACAGTATAATGCAAAGATGTCCTTTACGTGCAAAACATAGCATAAAAAGAAGGTACTATACGCTTTTTTCTGCATTTCATCTTTTTTGTGTAACACGAATCATATAGTTGCTATGCACATAGGACCACGAGATATGCTTTGGGACACATAATAATTGTGTGGGGAGATTTCCCGAACCACAGGATTAAGTTAATCACAGCCATCAGATCAAGTTAAGCATTCTCACGTCCCATCCCCGCGTCATCCACGTGACACCAGGCTCGTCCCGGCTACCAGAACAGGAGGTCCGGCCGAAGTTGGACAGCTCCGGGCCCTTAGCGCCGAACTGGCCCACCTCGGGCGTCATCTCGGCAAGGAGCACCACCACGGGTACCACCTCGGCAGAAAGCTCCATTTCGGCTAAAGAAGCCGAGACAGAAGCCGAAGCAAGAGGGAACGTTCACGTGTACCCTTCATCCCCCCACGTCGTCAGGCACGTGGAGGGATAGGGACACGCGCTGGTGGGACAGACGCGACATCCAGCCGCCCACGATCTTCGCCAGATCCCTGACAGAATCCCATCCAGCGGCTGAAGCCACATCAGGGCAGGGCCCGAGGGCAGATCCGCTGGTACCCCTACCGCCAAAGGCGCCCAACAGGATCTGGCCCAACAAGATGTGCATTAAATGCGATGTGGGCTGACCCGACGGGCATTTAATGCATAGTGGGCTGGATTGGACCACAATTAATGCAATGTGGGCTGATCGTGACTTCTAAGTCAAATCGTGGGACCCACACCACAATATCTTCCGAAGATACGTTCCACACTCTATAAATAGAGACCCATGCCACCATCTAAGGTACGCCATTTTTTCCATACCAGAGCCGTTACTCTGTCTCTCTTCTCCCTCTCTTCCATCGTTCCAGTTCATACACTGACTTTGGCATCGGAGAGCCTTGCGCCGCTCAGGCCAGGGTCCTCTGACCGTTTGCTATTTCCCTTTCAGGCTTCCGGACGGCATCCAGACGTTTCCAGCAGCCATCATCTTCTCGGATAAGTCCTATAAGGCTCCTCCTTATTGTGGGTCATTATTTTCTGCACCTACAATTGGCGCCGTCTGTGGGAAAGAAATATCCCAGCCATCCAAATCTCTCAAAACCTTCCCAATCTTCCTAACCTCATCCTTTCAGAAGCCATGCCTCCGAAAGCTAAGAAGGGCGTAGAATCTTCAGGAGCAGCGCTCGCGCTGCCACCACCGCCAACGGAAGTCCCTCCTCAGGGGCAATCCCGCGCGGTGCAAGACACGACTCCAGCGGAAGTCCCTCCTCAGGGGCAGTCCCGCGCGGTGCAAGGGACGACTGCAGGCGAGGGCCGCCTGGGCTCCCAACTCTTTGTCGAGATCCCTTTCCAAGAGGGAGTCGAGACCTCACTCTCAGCGGACGAGGTCCCGCCACCCGGACGCGATGAGCATCAGCATCAGCGTCCTCGGAAGGACAAAGCCGTGGCCGTGGGAGAAACGCGCCACGCTCAACCCCCCGGAGAGGCTCCCGAGGCTGCCCTCCTCCAGAAGCAACTCCGGAAGCAAGAGCGGATGATTCGCAAGCTCCAGCAGCAGCTGAGGGCAGTGCAAACTGCCTCCTTGAGGGAGGTCTCTGAGCCCCAAGGGAAAAAGAAGGGCGCTCCCGGCAAGGCAGCCCAGCCTCCTCGTGAGGACCTCAGACATCATTTGGACCAGAAACGGAGCCAGATTCGTGACGAAGGCTCGAGCAACAGCCGGAGTCACCATAGTCGCGATGGCCGAACTCATAGCCATCGCAGTCCGAGCCACCCCAAGCGAAAGTCCAGAGTTCAGACTCCAGAGGAGGACGACGAGCAGGAGTGGTTCGACAAACGTGTCAGGCGGGCTCTCCAGCACAACCTGGACATGCGGGACCAGAAGCAGCTCTGCGGTCACACTGATCTCGGGGGCTCTCCCTTCACGAAGGAGATCGAGCGCACCCCCTTGCCCAGGAAGTTCTCCGTCCCGCGGTTCGTCCCCTACGACGACTGTCAGATCCATCTGCACACCTCCGACACTTCTCCCAGAAGATGTCTATCTGGGGAAATGAGGGCCATCTAAACTGTAAGATCTTCTCCTCCAGTTTGGGTGACCTCCCCCTGAAGTGGTTTTGCTCTCTCCCAGAGCAGTCGATTCCCAGTTGGAAGGAGCTCCAGCTCTCTTTCCTGAAGAAGTTCCAAGCATACACCGTCGTCCCCAAGAAGGAAGGGGACCTTATCGCCCTGAAAATGAAGCAGGGCGAAACTCTCGCCAAGTTCACCCACCGATTCTGGGCGATCTACAGCCAGATCGAGGGCGCAAGGGAGGGGATATCCGTCTACGCCTTCCAGCATGCCCTGATCCCCGGCAGCGACTTGCGGAAGGACTTGGCCGGGGACACCCCAGAGTCCATGTCAGAGTTAATGTCCCGGGTGAAGCGCTTCATCGCCCGGGAAGAAGATGAGATCCGAGCTAAGGATCAGGACGGGCATCCGGAGCCCGAACAGAAGAATAGCCAGCCTCGGCAAAGAGGCGGGAGGCCCTCCCAGAAGCAGGAGTCCAAGCGGGACTGGGCCTCCAGCTCGGCGAAGCCTTCGTCGTCCAGGTCTGGGGGCAATTGGAAGCCCAGACCTCCCTCCAGCGCCGGTCAGAGCGTCAATGTCGTCTTCAAGGAGCCGATCTACCGCATCCTGGCCAAGATCAAGTCCGAGCCGTTCTTCAAGTACCCTCCACCCCTGAAGAGTGAACCCACCGAAGGCTCCCAGAGCAAGCTCTACTGCGCCTTCCATAAGGGCAACGGGCACAGGACTGGAGAATGCAGGACCTTGCAGGGGTATCTAGAGAAGCTGGCCGAACAGGGCCACCTCCAAGAGTTCGTCAAGGCCGGCGATGCCGGTGGCAGCGAGGGCCGGGTTCACCAGAACACAGCCCAAGCTCCAGACAGCGAGGACTCAGAGAAGATCATCAACGTGATCCATCTGGCGTCCTCAGCTCCCGCTTCCTCGTCCCGGGGAAGCTCTCAGACCCGTGCCGAAGCCAGGCGGGCTTCGCACGAGAAAGAAGTGATGAAAGCCGACCTCGCCCCGGCATCCAAGAAAGCCCGCCGCGACAAACCAGCTATCTCGTTCTCGGATCGAGATCTAGAGGGAGTCCAGGTCCCTCACACCGACCCCCTGCTCCTCACCATGAAGTTAAGAGACTTCACCGTGAAGAGGATCCTCGTCGACTCCGGCAGCTCCTCCGAGGTCCTCTACTACGACTGCTTCAAACGGATGAAACTCTCCGAAGCAGACCTCACGGAGGTTCGTGCACCTCTGCTAGGGTTGTCCGCGACACCAGTCTACCCCAAGGGTAGAATCACCTTGGAAACCCAAGTTGGCGGAGCCTCCGTGACAGCCGACTTTCTGGTTGTGGATGCCCCTTCCCCCTACAATGTCATTCTGGGCAGGACGTGGCTCCACAAGCTAGAGGCAGTTCCTTCTTCCTTCCACCAAAAGCTGAAGTTCGTCCATGAGAACGAGGAAGGCAAGATGGAGGTAGTCACAGTGAAGGGAGACCAGCAGCAGGCCAGGCAGTGCGTGTTGGCCGCAGTTCCAGCAGTAAAGGAGCCAGAGCGCGTTAACCTGGCCGAATTCGAAAAGGGCCTCGATGAGATCGGCAGGGACCCTGACAAGAAGAGCATCGAGGACCTAGCCGAGGTCAGGCTAGACCCGGCGGACCCAGACCGTTTCTTCCTGATCGGCACCCAGCTGTCGGGCGAGGAAAGGGCCGAACTCTCTCGGTTCTTGATTCAGAATGTGGACGTCTTCGCTTGGAACCCAAGTGAGATGCCCGGGGTCGACCCTGAGGTCATGTGCCACAAGCTCAACGTCGACCCCGACCACAAGCCAGTAGTGCAGAAGGCCCGCAGAACCGGGCTGCAGCAGACAGATGCGGTCGTGGAAGAGGTCGACAACCTGCTAAAAGCAGGGGCCATCCGGGAAGTCCAATACCCGGTATGGCTGGCCAACACGGTGGTCGTCAAGAAGAAAACTGGAAAGTGGAGGGTATGCGTAGACTTCACCGACCTGAACAGGGCTTGCCCTAAGGACAGTTTCCCCCTCCCGAAGATCGACCAACTGATTGACGCCACCGCTGGCCATGACCGAATGAGCTTCCTCGACGCCTACCGGGGCTATCATCAGATCCCTCTCTATGGGCCCGACGAGGAGAAAACATCATTCATCACCCCCCGCGGCACTTACTGCTACAAAGTAATGCCCTTTGGGCTGAAGAACGCGGGGGCAACCTATCAGCGCCTCGTCACGAAGATGTTCCAGGCCCAGCTCGGCCAAACGGTGGAGGTATATATCGACGACATGGTCGTCAAATCTGTGCGCTCCAGCGACCACCTGGTAGATCTCGGCCAAGTCTTTGACATCCTTCGCGCCTACAAGCTCAAGCTCAACGCTTCCAAGTGCGCCTTCGGCGTAGCCTCTGGCAAGTTTCTCGGCAGCTTGGTGACGCGGAGGAGGATAGAGGCCAATCCAGACCAGATCACTGCCATCCAGGACATCAAGAGTCCCTCCACCACAAAGGAAGTTCAAAAGCTTACGGGAATGGCCGCCGCACTCAATCGCTTCATCAGCCGCTCATCAGATAAGTGCAGGCCCTTTTTCCAGCTTTTGAGAAAAAATTTGAAGTTCCAATGGACCCCCGAGTGCGACCAGGCATTGGCCGCACTCAAAACTTATTTGATGTCACCCCCATTACTCTCCACCCCGACTCGGGGGGAGATTCTGTATTTATACCTAGCGGTCTCGGATCACGCAGTGAGCTCCGTCCTCATCAGGGAGGACGAGGGAGTTCAAAAGCCGATCTATTACACGAGCAAGACCCTGCTCGATGCCGAGACCAGGTACCTTCTGTTGGAGAAGCTCGCGTTGGCTCTTGTCACCGCCTCCCGCAAGCTCTCCCATTATTTTCAATCCCACACTATCGTGGTGATCACGGAGCACCCACTCCGTTCCTTGTTCAAAAAAGCTGACTTTTCAGGGCGCATATCAAAGTGGGCAGTTGAATTGGGGCAGTATGACATACAGTACCGTCCCCGAACTGCAATCAAAGCCCAGATTCTGGCAGACTTCATAGTCGAATTCGCCTGCCCCAACCAGACTCAGACCCAGCTCGGCACGGCACTGGGGGGCACAGGGCAAGAGCCAGCAGAAACAGAAGTCCAGCAGTCTCCCACCTCGGCATGGAGGATCTTCGTCGACGGGTCGTCCACCTCCAAGAGAGCTGGCGCCGGCATAGTTCTCCAATCGCCAGAGGGACTGGTCATAGAGCAGGCTTTCACCCTCGACTTCAAAGCGACGAACAATGAGGCAGAGTACGAAGCACTGATCGCAGGGTTGAACAGCGCCCGAATCCTCGGAGCCCAGCACCTGGAAATCTTCAGCGATTCTCAACTGGTAACTAGCCAGCTCGCTGGAGACTACCAGGCCAGGGACGACAGGATGGCGGCCTACTTAGCCCTGGCAAAAAAGCTACTCTCCCAATTCCAGAAAGCCGAGGTCAGGCAAATCTCCCGAGATACCAACACGCACGCAGATGCGCTTGCAAACCTGGCCTCCGCTGTTGAAGCAGGAAAAAAGAGGACCATCGAGGTCGGGTCAGTATCAAGGTCAAGTCTGGAACTTCAGTCATCTCGGCTTGTCCTCTGTGCTGACCTCGGCCCCAGCTGGATGGATCCAATCGTTGCCTACCTGAAGGATGACCAGCTCCCCGAGGACAAGACTGAAGCCCACAAGATCAGGCTCAAGGCAGCCCGCTTTTGGCTATCTCCAGAAGGCAAACTCTACAGGAAGTCCTTCACAGGCCCGTACCTCCAATGCGTCCACCCGTCCAAGGTGGACGACTTCCTGTACGAGATCCATGAAGGAATCTGCGGCAGCCATATAGGAGGCCGCTCATTGGCCTACAGGGCAATCAGCCAGGGTTACTGGTGGCCCTACATGCAGAAGGACGCCCAGGTCTACGCCAGAAAATGCGAGAAATGCCAGAAGTTCTCCCACTCCCTCCATCAGCCAGCGCAGGATCTGAGCCCCCTCTCCAGTCCATGGCCCTTCGCTCAATGGGGCCTGGACATTGTGGGGCCCCTTCACCGAGCTCCAGGGAACAAAAGATGGCTGATAGTGGCTACGGACTACTTCACCAAGTGGATAGAGGCTGAACCGTTGTCTTCCATCACGGACAGGGACTCCAGGAACTTCGTATGGAAAAACATCCTCACGAGGTTCGGCATCCCCCGGACCCTGATTTCAGATAACGGGACTCAGTTCGATTCCAAATCCTTCAGAGATTTCTGCCAAGAGCATGGCATCAGGAACCATTACTCCACCCCGGCATATCCACAGAGTAATGGCCAGGCAGAAATCTCCAACAAAGTGATCCTGGACGGCCTGAAGAAGCGACTGGACAAGGCAAAGGGCAGATGGACAGAAGAGCTTCCGAGCGTGCTGTGGGCCTATCGAACAACTCCAAGGAGGTCCACTTCGGCGACACCATTCTCTCTGGCCTACGGTATGGAGGCGGTCATTCCCCTAGAAATCGGCCTTCCTACCCTGAGGACAGAACTGGTCGACCAAGGCCGAAATGAGACGAACCTGGCAATGGAGCTGGAGCTAGCGGACGAACGACGAGAAGCTGCAGCCCTGAGACTAACCGACTATCAGCAGCGGTTAGCCAGGGCATACAATCAAAATGTCAAGGAAAGAAGGTTCACCACGGGAGAGCTTGTTTTAAAGAAGACCCTGCCAGCTGACAGAGAACCAAATGAAGGGAAGCTAGCCCCGAACTGGCACGGCCCGTTCAGAGTAGTTTCACTGGCAGGAAAGTCAGCCTACAAGCTCGAAGGCTTGGACGGCAAGCCTTTGCCGAGACCGTGGAATGCATCCCACTTGAAGAAATTTTATTTCTAAGGATGTAATGAATCTCAATCAATGAAAACAGCTTTCACCTTGTCATCGACTTGTCATCTCTCTGACTGATTTCGACGAATTGGGCCCTCCGCCCTGGAAGAGACCTCGAGTCCAGACTCGGTCGATTCCTAAAGCTCCTGGCCTTGGGCTATGGAGAAGGCTTCGAGTCCTTACTCAGCCGAGATTGGGCCCTCCGCCCTGGAAGAGACCTCGAGTCCAGACTCGGTCGACTCCTAAGCTCCTAGCCTTGGGCTATGGAGAAGGCTTCGAGTCCTTACTCAGCCGAGATTGGGCCCTCCGCCCTGGAAGAGACCTCGAGTCCAGACTCGGTCGACTCCTAAAGCTCCTAGCCTTGGGCTATGGAGAAGGCTTCGAGTCCTTACTCAGCCGAGATTGGGCCCTCCGCCCTGGAAGAGACCTCGAGTCCAGACTCGGTCGACTCCTAAAGCTCCTAGCCTTGGGCTATGGAGAAGGCTTCGAGTCCTTACTCAGCCGAGGTTGGGCCCTCCGCCCTGGAAGAGACCTCGAGTCCAGACTCGGTCGATTCCTAAAGCTCCTAGCCTTGGGCTATGGAGAAGGCTTCGAGTCCTTACTCAGCCGAGATTGGGCCCTCCGCCCTGGAAGAGACCTCGAGTCCAGACTCGGTCGATTCCTAAAGCTCCTAGCCTTGGGCTATGGAGAAGGCTTCGAGTCCTTACTCAGCCGAGATTGGGCCCTCCGCCCTGGAAGAGACCTCGAGTCCAGACTCGGTCGACTCCTAAAGCTCCTAACCTTGGGCTATGGAGAAGGCTTCGAGTCCTTACTCAGCCGAGATTGGGCCCTCCGCCCTGGAAGAGACCTCGAGTCCAGACTCGGTCGATTCCTAAAGCTCCTAGCCTTGGGCTATGGAGAAGGCTTCGAGTCCTTACTCAGCCGAGATTGGGCCCTCCGCCCTGGAAGAGACCTCGAGTCCAGACTCGGTCGCTTCCTAAAGCTCCTAGCCTTGGGCTATAGAGAAGGCCTCGAGTCCAGACACTCGGCCGGATTCCTAATATCTGGGTTTTTACACCCCTCAAAGATCATTGCCGAGCTCACGCTTTAACAGCCATGACCAATGGAATGATGCCAGCGCTCAAACACAGAAAGAGAAGGAATTCAAAAGCATTGGACAATGTTTGGATAATCAAAAAATTCCTTTTCATTTATTATGAACTGCTTTGTTACAACAACTACAGAACAGAAAGAAGAGTACAGGAAGGAGGATCGCAGTCCTCTGAAAAACAGAAAATGAAGCAGAAAATAAAGTGACAGAAAGACTCCGATCTTCGCTCTGGAGGCTCTGAGCGATCCTGAACTTCACCGGGCTATGCAGCAATGCACTCTGGTTGGTCAGACCAAAGCATCGCACAGCCCCTCCAATCGGAGGCCTCGGGCCCCACTGGGCTCTGCAACACCCTCGGTGGCAGTGGGAGCGGCAGAGCTTGAAGAATCCTCCCGGACCAGCGAGGCCCGATCCCGCCTGCCGTACGACGGGCGCACAGGGCCGTGTCGGACGAGAAGGCGCCACCGTCCCCCTGCAGCGCATCCTCACTCTGTCTCGCCAGGGACGGATGGCCGTGGACCCGCGTTCAGAAAGCGCGTAGTCCACGGGGATTTCCTTCAGAAAGCGCGCAGACCACGACAGCCATCCCCCCTCGGGGATAGCCGTCCAACGGCGCAGGGTTCCCTCCCGGATCAAGAAATTTCGGACACCTCCCAGGCATGATTCCTACTGCCATGTTCATTCCTTCTCCCATGGCGAGTTTGCCACCCCTATTTATAGGAAGGAGGACTCGGTCTCCGAAGAAAGTTATGAGGGCGAAGTCTCCCACGCGCACTGGGGATGCACGGCTGTTGACCAGCGATCCCTATGGCGCCACGTGGAGACATCCGTCCGATTCCCTCGTCAGCTGCGCCACCCTTCGTTTGTTGCTATTTATGGTCTCGAGAATACGGAGTGTCAGCATGACAGTTTGACTCTTTCTACCTCAAGGGCCACGCCACACACCGTAAAGGCATTCAGTACCATTCAATGCACATCCAAAATGGAAAAGAGACAAATGCAAGAGAAAAATACGCAAGTGAAGAAGTCTTTTCATTGACAATGGAAAGGATTACAAGGCTGAGAAGGCAAAAGTAAAAGTATTACAAAAGAACCACAAGGTAAAGCTACTCCTGTCTCGGCGACTCGACCAGGTCAATCACCGTCTCCAAGGGGCCAGAAGCTTCGGCCAAGACAGGGACCTCGCTTGGAGCGTCGCTGGCAGACGGGGCTTCGGTTGGCACCTTCAGCCGAACCAGGAGCAGAAGTCTCACCCTGAGGCACGGCCAAAACCTCGCTGGCGACTGGGGCACCGCTTAAGACCGGGGCAGCTGGAGCGTCGACAACCGCAGGGGCTTCGACCGGGGCACTGTCAGTTGTAGGTACGGAGCTCGGCTCGGGGTCCAGGTCTGAATACTTCGGCAGGTCCTGATAGACGGGGTGGTCTTCAGGGACCCCCGCACGTCTCAGTGCGGCCAGGCATCCCTCCTCGAACAGGATGGCGGTGATCTCCTCCACCTGCTTCTCGTACAGCTCGGTGGCTCGATCTACCCCATCCTGGAAGGCGGACTGGGCCTCCTTCTCAAGCTCGGCGTTCGCAGCCTTCAGCCTCGCCGTTTCAGCACGTAGCCTCGTCCCCTCAGCAGTGGACTCAGCCTTCAACCTGGCCAGCTCGGACTCCAATTCGGCGGCCTTCTTGTTCCTCGCCCAGAGCTCGCCTTTTCATGTGGTCGGCCCGAGACGAGAGTTCGGCGACCTCAGCCAGAGCCGACGCCAGCCGAGCAGATTCTCCAGCACTAGCTACCTTGAGCTCCTCGAATCCCTTCCGCTGCTCGTCCTAGCTCCTTCTTCAACTTCTCCCGCTCGGACTCCAGGCGGGTCATTCTTGCAGCGCTCCTATCCCTCCTTCCCACCACGGTTAGGAGCCTCTGCACGTTCTGCGAAAAGAAACAGAGTCAGGATTCGACCAAGGTATTTGAAGAATGAAGAGAGACGTTGCGAACACTTACCCGAATACTGTCCTGGATCGCCGAGACCATCAGGCTGTCATCCTCGTACCTGTCGTGCGTCTCCATATCTCTTGGCAGAGCGCAGGCCTTGGCGAGAGCCCCAATCACCTCGGCGTTTCCTAGCAACCGGTCTTCAACGCTCAAGGGTTCGCCGGCAGAAGTTTCCATCCTCGGCTTCCACGGTGCTGGGGCAGTTCGGGGCCCGGAAGCCGATCCGGACCCTTGTCCCGCCAAGATGAGAGGCTCGCGCGCTGGACCGACAGCCGACTTGCTGACCAGCGCGCCCTTTTCAGCCGGCGCACTCTTTTCCTTCGGCGCGCTCTTTTCGCCTCCCTTCTCAGCAGGAGCTTTGGCCCCAGGAGCTTTGCCCGACTGCAGATCGGCCCTTGAGCTCTTCTCCCCCGCTTTGGACTTCTTCCTGGGCGGGGACCCCTCCCTCGAGCGGTCCGGCGAGCGTTGATGGGCTCTCCCACTCGGGACAGGAGCAGGAACAGAGGAAGCGCCCACGCCCACCGGACCCGAAGCAGCATGAGTACCAGTAGGCGACGGAGTCCCGGAAGACGCTGACCTCTGCCTAAACTTGGCAGCCAGGTCCCTGACAGCGGCCTCCCTCGAGCTTCCTCCCATGTCCTCCTCTCGGTCAGAGGTATAAGCTTCCACTATCTGCGACAAGTCCGGCGGCCCCGGATCGGAAGTGGACGCTTCGGCTCCAGACGCAGTCCGGTCAGCAGCAGGATCGGTCAAGGGGATCCCGCTAAACACCGCAACCGATACGGTCGGACGGTCAGGGTATGTCTCGTCCGCCCCAGGAACTCCGGTCCTGTGGTAGTGGCCGCGATACCTCGGCGTATACCCAAGCAGTTTCCAAGCCGACCTGGTTTCGTGCCCCTTGTACCGTTCGACCCTGTTGATGTCTTCGGTATTCCTCCTCCAGCCTTCGCTGGCAGCTCGGCGTCGCCTTGCACCCGCCTCTGCTCGACAGGCAAAGAAGAATGTCAGTTCGGCACCAATAAGATAAGCAAAACAGTAAAGGAGAAAAGCAGCGATGATTACTTGGGACTTCCCCAGGGCGACGTGGGACCGACAGCCTCCTATCTTCACCTGGGCCGAAACTCCCAGTCCCCCGAGACACAGAAGAAATCCTCCTCGGCGTTCTTACTTGAATCCTCCAAGGCTAGGACGAAGCCCCTTCGCTGCGGCTTCACACGGAGATAGTATCTTCCCTCCCCAGCCTTGCAGATATCATAAGTATCCTCGATGTCGTGAGGGCCTAGGTTGGTCCCCAAGATCTCGTTCAGCTTCGCTGTGCCCATAATGACCTTGTAGCCATTAGGCATCAGCTGGCCCGGGGCGAGGGACCAAAGGCTAAGGCAAGCCCTAAGCAAGGGGTGCAGTGGAAACCTGACCCCACCCTCGATCACAGAGATCAGAGGGAATGGCATCCAGCCGCCGTAGCAGCGATACAGGGCAGCGTCAGCAAGGTCTGCCGGTTTCAGGAGGACCCCCTCCGGAATTTTGAAGGCAGCCCTAAACTCGGCCAAGCCCTCATCAGAATCTACCCTGAATCTAGGGGAGCCCATGTCTGGAAGGGGTGACTACGAAGAAAAGCCCTAGAAATCGAAAAACCCCAAGAAAAACCAGACGAAAGAACAGAGCGACTTACGAGGACGAAGAGGCAGATCAGGAGCAGATCCAGGCACGTTCTACGGTTGTCGTCCTCAAACAGATCTCAGGAGCCAGGACGGAGATCGGAAGCCTCGAACGGATCTCAGAAATCAGAGCAGAAATTGAAAGAAAAAGCAGAGGCGAAGGCGAAAAGAGTCAGAAGCAAGAAGAAGAAGGGGGCGGCCCTATTTATAGAAGGGGAAACCCTCATTTGGGTACCGCCTCCGAATTCGAAGAGACACTTCAAAGCCCGTGCCCGTCAATCAATGAGACAGCCCGTCAATCAATGGGACAACGCATTCGGCGCGGAAACTACGCGTGTAGCCGTCAGCTCGGTTCCAAAGGCGGACAGGGCAGGGCATTTATTGCTTTAAAGAGTTGAAGCGACACCAGGTAATGATCACAGCATCCCCAGATGGATTCTTCTAGCTTTCAACCCCTAAAGGCTAGCACACTTCAGAGGTCAAAACCTAGGGGGCAATTGTGTGGGGAGATTTCCCGAACCACAGGATTAAGTTAATCACAGCCATCAGATCAAGTTAAGCATTCTCACGTGCCATCCTCGCGTCATCCACGTGACACCAGGCTCGTCCCGGCTACCAGAACAGGAGGTCCGGCCGAAGTTGGACAGCTCCGGGCCCTTAGCGCCGAACTGGCCCACCTCGGGCGTCATCTCGGCAAGGAGCACCACCACGGGTACCACCTCGGCAGAAAGCTCCATTTCGGCTAAAGAAGCCGAGACAGAAGCCGAAGCAAGAGGGAACGTTCACGTGTACCCTTCATCCCCCCACGTCGTCAGGCACGTGGAGGGATAGGGACACGCGCTGGTGGGACAGACGCGACATCCAGCCGCCCACGATCTTCGCCAGATCCCTGACAGAATCCCATCCAGCGGCTGAAGCCACATCAGGGCAGGGCCCGAGGGCAGATCCGCTGGTACCCCCTACCGCCAAAGGCGCCCAACAGGATCTGGCCCAACAAGATGTGCATTAAATGCGATGTGGGCTGACCCGACGGGCATTTAATGCATAGTGGGCTGGATTGGACCACAATTAATGCAATGTGGGCTGATCGTGACTTCTAAGTCAAATCGTGGGACCCACACCACAATATCTTCCGAAGATACGTTCCACACTCTATAAATAGAGACCCATGCCACCATCTAAGGTACGCCATTTTTTCCATACCAGAGCCGTTACTCTGTCTCTCTTCTCCCTCTCTTCCATCGTTCCAGTTCATACACTGACTTTGGCATCGGAGAGCCTTGCGCCGCTCAGGCCAGGGTCCTCTGACCGTTTGCTATTTCCCTTTCAGGCTTCCGGACGGCATCCAGACGTTTCCAGCAGCCATCATCTTCTCGGATAAGTCCTATAAGGCTCCTCCTTATTGTGGGTCATTATTTTCTGCACCTACAATAATCACTGCTGAAATGAAGAAAAACAAGAATCGTTTTTATAAACAGTGAAAAAAATGATGAAAAGATAAAACTCCCTAAAGTGATCAATACAGAAAACAAGGAACTGCAAGGGAAAGAAAACAAAATAAATGATGGGTATAAGAGACGTGCCCCAAAAACAGAAAATTGCAAAGAAAGTCTTACCAAAATGTTCAATCTACCGACGCCAGATTTTTCTAAGGCCCCATTTTTTTGGGTGGAATTGATTTCCTAGGAATGTGGTAAAATGGGTTTCACCAGAGGATTGTTAAACAGATGATGTGCAAGGGATATAAGGCATGAAGTAAATCTACCCTGATATCCGATTTACTAGGGTTACCGCTGAGTGTTCATTTTCAATCTCCCATTAATTACATTTCCATTCAAAGGGAGATTCTTTGATGGCCAATTTTTGATATATATATATTAAGGTCATTTATGCATCTTTATCTTTGTTTCTTCGATCTTAAACCACTTTTAAGAAGAAATTTCTCTGAATTCCTAGATCCCATGAAACAAACTGTCCCTATAAATCTCTCGTTACATGGGCCTCCCTGAATATGACCAAGTACTACACAGGGCCGTCTCAAGACAATATGTAGCCCCAGGCGAAAGTATAAACGGGGCCCCTAGCTTCTATGTGTGACATAAGAAAACCCTCATCCCAAAAGAGCACGTACAGTCCAAATATCCAATCCAAGCAGAAAATGCAGCCCTCAATTTAAATCCTTCTGCTAAATGAAATAACCTGAAAAGTGCATAAAATCATTAATGGTGATGACAAAAACTACTGAATTATTAGAGTAATGGTTAACAATGAGAGATCAAGAGTTATCCATATACAATTCTTTTAAGGCTTGTTTGGTTGAGAGCATTTACGTATGTAAATAACTCATATGTGAGTCATTTACACACCTTCATGTTTGGTTGAGGTCATTTACCGCATCACGTGTGAAATTTTGATGGGTAAATGATGTATAAAAAGGTATTATTTTCATACTCAGATTTAATTTTCACATGTGAGGCGGTGGTAGAATGAATCGCATGTGATTTGCACATGAAACAAAATCACAACAAAGGGTGGACGGTGCGGAACATGTGACGTTCCGTCACAACAGTGTATGGGTTCGAAACCCATCTTCCTTTTTTTTCATTTTTTTTATTACGCGTATCGGCATATGTGGTTTTTATTAGCAAACATTCCCTGTTTTCATTTTCTTTTCTTTTTTTGGAAAGAGCTCTATTATCATGTTAATGTTACCAATCCAACAGGCCTTTAGACATCATATTATGATTTTTGGAAATGTGTTTTTATTTAATTAATTATATTTAGTTGCAATTTAAGCATGATTAGCTGTTAATTAGTGTTGATTAATGTGTTAGATTAATTATATGATAAGATAATATGAATTATTAGTATCAATGAATTTCTGGAATTGTGTTGGACATTTCTTATTTTGAAATGCCATTTTATGAAAAAAAGAGTATTTTTCTATAAAAAAAAAGGACTTATTTGTAATTCTGATTTTATGAAAATCTTCCAATGATGGAATTTTTCGATGATTTTAGTTTCATTAGAAAACGGGTGAAATTGTGAACGATTTTCTCTTCTAGCTCGGGTTCATTTGAATTCATTTCAGATGATTCACAGTGAGATTTGATACCTTTAAAAATAGACTTATTTTAGAATAGTAACTTTTACTGTGATTCTGTTTGTTTCCTTTATCTTCTTTGGTTTTGGAGTTTGAGAATTAGGATTCGACTTTGGAAGTGGGAAGAAAACCCAACTCAGCCACCCAGGCCTACAAAATTAGGAGGCCCCCTCATGGTGAGGCCCCCACCACTTGCTTCACCTGCCTATATGGTGAGACGGCTCTGGTACTACACCTCCAAAAAATATGACCAATTACTACACCTCCAAAGAACATTGAAGCAAGTAGGCAAGTTAAAGAGACCTGCACCACAAAAAGAGAAAATTAGAAAGACGATACAAACAAGCGTGATCTACACCAGATTTCAATTAAAGAATCTCTCTTACCGCATTGGCCTCCCTAAACGCGTGGATGTACTCCACCTCCAAAGAACGTTGGAGCAACTCGATCTCTCATTCAAAATGAGATGCAATACCCAAAGAGCCCTCCTGTCCAGATTGGCCTCTCAAAACATGTGGACAAGCCCCATCTCCAAAGGGCTTTGGAGCACCTTATCTCATTCAAAATGAACAATTGTTCTACATCAACCTCTTTCTTCCTGCATACATATTGCAACACAAAATGAACCATGTCAGACCTAAAATTGTATGAAACAATATGGAAAACTAACTAAATGAACAATTGTTCTACAAACCTCAGCAATTTATATTCTGACTATATGGGATTTTTGAAGGATTTTTCTTTAAAAAAAAAGCCCTCACTTTAAGGGATTTTTGAGCGCCAGGTTAGGCCTAGGACCCCTCATCTAAGGGCTAGATTGACAAGCCTACAAATGAGGCTGAAAACTACTGTTTTTTCCACTTGTTTGTGCACAAGTCTGCAATTTACAAATACGCCCTTGCAATCTTTATATCACATCCAAACAGCCAATGGCATTGTATTTTAATTAATATTTGGGACTGTAATGGGGACCAAACTTGAGTAATTGATCCAAACATTGCGAAACTTCTTGGTGCTCTTATACGGCTCAATGAAAACTTCAGCCATCGCAATATCTTGATCGTAATCAATTCTTCATCAGGTATTCACTTCCCATCTCTTTGCGATTCATTTTCCATTAGAGCAGGTTTTTAATATTCAACTTTGTCTTTTAAAATTTAACCACTTTTAGAAAGGGAAAATGTCAAAAAAGTATAAAAATTTTTGGCTCATTTTCAAATAAGTACATGAAGATTTGAATATTTCAAGAAAGTAAAAAAAAAAATTTCACAATTCTTTCAATCAAGTCCTGTCTTTTTTTTTTTTTTTTTGAAAAATGACAAAAATACCTTTCCTCTATGAGACATCGCCCAAGTAGTGGGTTTGACATGGCTTCATATACCTGTTTGGGGCCTTCCACCTATCAACTTAAGGTTTTGGATTGGTACATAGTATCTTACATGGTATCAGAGTCGGTTCATATCGTTCTTGTGTAGCCCACGTGGGAGGCCTGTCCATGAAATCTGTTTGGCCTGCATGTGAGGGGGAGTGTTGGGAAAGTCCCACACCCCACACCGCCTAAGTAATGGATTTGACAAAGCTTTATATACCTATTTGGACCTTCCACCTATCAGCTTAAGCTTTTAGGTTAGTATATGGTATCTTCAACTTTTCTCTCCAAAATTGGCCATTTTGATTTTGATTATCATAACCATTTTAATAAAGATATTTTTTTAGTCATTTGGAATCCCTTTTTTAACCATCCTTCATTAAGGTAGTTGAAGTGGCCCCACTAGGTCATTTGGGTTGAACTTGATCATTTCTCTTAATGATTTAAATAAAGAAATATTTTGAAAAATGACATAAGGGGTCTTGATTGAAAAAATTGTGGAAAAATTTTATACTTTTTTGAAATATTCAAATCTTAATGTACTTTTTTGAGAATAAGCCAAAAGTTTTATACATTTTTGAAAGTTTGCCCTTTTAGAAATAAAAGTATTAAGAACTCATATGCATTCAATTACATCAAATAAATGGCCCCTAAAGGGGAAAAATGCATTGGGGCCTAGGGGGTCTTCTAATTAGTTACCATTCAAAACCTTCAAAACCCTAAATCAGAAGGATAAAATTTTTTTAAGGGCTTCTTCTTCTTATATAGAAAACTATATATGCATGTGTGTGTGAAACTCTACAAAATGCACCATTTGAAAAGGGGCATTTTTGCCCCTCCTGATTTTTCCAATTAAGTAATGCCACCTCGCATCTAAAGAGGAAAAGGAAATGAGCCATTTAAGCCATGAGCCATGAAACTCTGTCAAGTTTCATCTTCCTGCCCATTACTTCTCTTTCTTCATCTTGTTTCATCCATTTCTTCATTTCCCATCTTTCTTCTATTTCTATGAGACATAACTGTCATTATAAAATCTCAAGATTGTATATAAGAGACAAGGCTCCATTGCGACTCACACTACCAGAAGAATCACAATGCATGGGGCCAAATCATTTTGTACAAGACCCACCAAATATCTTGTTTAGATTTTGTAAGGTCCCCAACCTTACTAGAGTGTTTAGCATGTTAATTCTGCGATTAGCTTAATTAATTGTCATGTTAGTTAATTACGTGAGTTTAGTGGTTGAGCAAGTTCTTTTTATTATGAGTAAGATGTCCACGAAGTTTCGTGCGATTCCAAGTGCATTTGGCGGTAGCAAGGGGATAGTTTGCAATTTAGGAAAAATTGAGTGGAATTGTCCAAAAATTCAGTTTTCGCCGAATTTGGATTTGTTGGAAGGTCTCGTTGCACTCATCCTTTTCCTCTAGCATCGTGATTTGACGTCTCCAAGTCCCTTGTTTAATCGCATTTATGTTGTTTCGCTAAAATTGAGTCACATTAGTTTTTTCCTAAAATAACCTCACTTGCCCATATGAGACCCATTGTTCAACTCCGTTTTTTTTTTTTTTTTCTCCTCCTCTCATTTCATTTTCTCCTTGGATGCTACTGGAACTCCATCTCCTCTTCGTATCTCCAAGCCAATTCCAAGTCAAGGGACCAAGCTCAAGACCATTCCACTCCATCATCTTCCTCCTTTAGCCATCTTCTTTCCTTGGATGCCATTTGGGTAAGTTCTCCTTCACTCCAACTCTCCCAATTTCTTTCCTTGGATTGTTTGAAGCCTTGCATGTCATTCCTTCTCCTTCCTTTTCTTCCCTGTGTTGTAGGAGTGGTGGAGAGTGCCTAGTAGAGAGGGTTTGGGTGAGATAGCTTGAGTGGGTTGCTTAGAGTTCTTCTTCCCCAATTTCTTCACTTCAACCCCAAGGCAAGTTGATTAGCTTTGCATACATTGACATGCATGTATTGATTTTGAATCCACATGATGAATTTCTTAGCTACATCAGAATTCCAAGCCTATGTATGGTTTGCATTTGATTTTCACATGTTAATTAGGGAGTTTATGGTATATGGGCTTAAATGGATGGGGTGGGCTGGTTGAATGATGGGTTTTGGACGTTGAAGTGTGGAGATGTAGAGAATTCTAAAGCTATGCAGGTTGAGCCTTGGATCTAAAAGAGAACAGCTTCAAAAACTGAATTATGGGTGAGCTTGGTCACCTTGCGGTTAACCCATTGTTAACCGCCGACCTCCACCTGCAACCAAAATCAAACCTGTTCTGCTCGCGGTTGGGCCGCGGCTAACCGCCAACCCCAAATAGAACCTGGGTTAGGTTCTGTATGCCTTGCGGTGATCCCACGATCAGCTGGCGGCTAACCGACTCTGACGGATTTATTTTCGAGTAGAATGTGGTTCTGCTCGCGGTGACCTAGCGATTAACCGCCGGAGCAGTTTCGGCTAACCGTGGACCTACTTTGCGGTTAAACGAGTTTACCCAGTTCTCTTTTAAAATAGGACTTCTAACCTAGGTTTGGGCCATAGGTATGAGACCCATTGACCCTACCCTCGCACGACCAACATGGGAAAATGGAAACGGAGCACGTTTAGCTTGGTGTGCTTCGTCGGTTGTCTGGGGATTTCGTGTATGACTCGTAACTTAATCGAATGCGCATGGAACTGAGTCAAATGGTGCCAATAACTTTCGTACACCAAGGGCTCACCACATAGGGCATCGTTGACTCAGTCTCCATACGTAGTCCTTCGAGAACAACCTTTGACCTAGGTTTGGCTTGTATCTTCCTCCTTGATTATTAATTGTATCCGTTGTTTATCGTATCCTTGTACACTCAATCTTCATAAGACACTTGTATAACTTGTTTAGATTTAGGTTGGACCGGACTTAGAGTGTACCCTAGGTACCTTGCTTGTATATTGTTCTTGATGGACACGTGTGGCTAGACTTGTCTTGATGGAGGGATATTATTTGAGGACTATTCGGTGGAAACTCTTGGTCATGTCTTGAAACAGGCTTGAATGTTGTCCTCACTATGCATGCGTTGTTCTAGACAGATGTGCTTGTCTAGGATTCCGTGTTAAGCACCGCACAACCATATTTATCCAATCGCAGTAGGATCCAGTGTGGGGAGGATTGCATTCATGACCAGCTGAGTTTGGGGTTTTGTGGTGGGTCGGTACACGGACACCGGGGTGGGCAGTCAGCTTTGAACCTATGATGCACGGATACTTTAAAGTGGGCAACGTATCGTGTCGTATCGTGTCCGATACTTCACTTTTTATGTGTAAAATCCGTGTCCCTACCGTATCCATAGCGTGCCCCTACCGTATCCTTGCCGTATCTGGGCATCATAGCTTTGGACGGCACCCGCGGTGTAGGATAATGGCAATCAGCTTGGACGATGTTGTTATCCCTAGTAGGTAGCTTTGGATACCACTGGAGCCAGACTTTTTGGGTGTTGGCAGTCGGCTTGGACAGCGTTGATACCCAGCTTGGATACCCTCGGAGTCTCCCTTTCTTGTGCATTGCATGACATGAGTTGGTGGTTGCTCTTGTTAGATGATGTTAGGATTTATTGTCACTTGATCCTCGTTATTACTCATGCTTTATGCCTAGTTCTGCATCCTTGTTATCTTATGATTATATACCTATCTTTATTCCCATTTACAACATGTTATATCTTTTATGCATTGCTTATCTTCTTGCCAATGTTTGTTGACTTTATTCCTTGGTGTGCAGACGACACCACCTACTTCCTCAAGCCTGATACTAAGGCAATCTGAGAGGATCCTCAGCCGGAGGGGGAGGAGCGTCAAGAGTGGTGTGCCGATGACATAGTGTAGTGTCATCACTCCCGGCACTTGAGGGCCTACACATGAGGACATTTGTCCTACCTCTTGTTCAGCTTTCATCTTTTGGATTTTTGATTTTTTGGACTTTCAATATATCCATTCATGTATATCTTTTGTTAGTGGCTCAGGTTTTTAGGTGGCCACTTGTTTATAAACCGTATATGTTCTTTTGTATTTTGAAACTTAAATATATAAATGGGAATGAAACACATACTTGCACTGACACTTGTACAGGTGATTAATTAAGTGATGATGTGACAGGTTCCGTAGGTTATATGTTAAATGAGGTTCAAATACATAATCCTCACAGCGGGGACTTGATCCTTGGGCATTAAAGGGCAAAATTTTCTAATTAGACCTAAATCTCACACCCCAGATCTGGTTTAACCACTAATTGGGTTCGGGGCCGTGACAGATTTTATCTTTCTTTTTTAAGAGTCTAGGTTGTAATGGACTGTCGCATCTTTCCCAAAAAGAGTGGGTGGATGATTGAGATAGGACGCACATAGAAAGTGAGAAAGAAGGGGAGATGTTTTGGAAAGATGGTTTCAATGAGTGGAAGAAGGGAACTATTAAGAGAGAAAAAGGAGGAAGTTTGAGAGAAATATGGAGAGAAATAAAAAAAGAATAAAGGAGAGATGTATGAGGGATTTAATTTTCATAATGAAAGAGGAAAAGGAGCTCTGAAATCCATAGTAGTCAATTATGTTTTGTTTCAGATGGAATGGCCGGAATTTCTCATTCCGGTCCTTCGGCCGAAACGGAATAGGGGCCAAAAAACTTCGGTCTGAACTCCGGTCCATTCTAGTTGTCTATTCCGGCCCATTTCGGTTTCTAGCACAATTTTCACTATTTTTTTTCTCAATATCCATATCAAGAAACATTGATAATTTATATTTTTCTATTATATATATATGTATATTTTTTAATTTTTATTATTCCAAAAAGTTACTCCAAAAACTTTTGCCGAAATTCCGAAATACCGAAATATTTCGTCTTGGAGGCTAGACCAGAATGAAGACCAAAACGGAAAGGACAACTATGCATGAAGCCATCTTTAAGTTTAATTGCTTCCATTACGACAAGTCCATGTAAGCAAGGAGCGTGTGAATCTCTTATTCATTAAAGTAAAAAGGGCGTTTTCCTTCACGAAAACGCCTGGTTTTTTGTAGTGCTCTAGTGGCTCGCAACCTTCCCTGTACCCCACAAGTCTCTTCATTATACCCATGTCATGGGTAGGATTTGGGTCAAGTTAGATGAGTTGGATCCAGGAGAGGTCAGGTTTTACCATCCCTAATTAGAACCCTTATCGGCACAAAGAATCCTCCTATACCTACTACCTTGGATAAAAAGAACTGGCTAATACGCTATAGCAACCATGGGCACTAGCACTGCTCACAATTGTATCGGTGTGTTTCAACTAGCAGCCGATACGGTACGTATCGATTCCCCCCCTTCATTTGTTGGACTAGTGGAAGAAGAAGGGGAAAAAAGAGGAAGAAAGGAAGGTATAAAAAAAGAGGAGCAGAAGACGTACCTGCAACAGCAACAGCAACAAGAGCAGGGGAATTAAATGACTAAAGAACAATAGCCCTCTTTCTCCATTTGCACAAAAAAATAGGGCAGTAAATTCCCTTTTCGATATGTCTTATTTTCTTAACTGGCAACCTGTGGCCCACCTAATGAAAGGTGTAAATAAAAATTAAATGGGGCTCCAAAATGAATAAAAATTAAATGGCTAAAGAAACTGGTGTCTTTTTAACCATTGGCGGGCTTCACAATGAGGCCCAAGTATCAAAATAAAAAAGCCATGCCTTAGCCAAATATTACTTAATCGAAACTAGGGCCTTTGCCAAATTTCACTCTAATTGGAAATAGAGCCCAACCAAATTTCACTCTAATTGGAAATGGAAATATGGTCGTAGCTAACTTCGGCACTAATTGAAAATAGGCTCCAGCCAAATTTCACACTAATTGGAAATAGACTACCACCAACTTTCACTCTAATAGAAAACATGACCCAACCAAAGTTCAGTCTAATAGGAAACACGCCCCTAACGAAATTACACTCTAATAGAAATTGGCCCCTTTTCACTCTAATTGGAAAAAGGACCCTAATCAAGTTTCATTTTATTGAATCACATTGCTATATAACGCCGCTACCTCTACATAGAGTTTCGGCGGCCAGTCACTACCATTTTTTTCATCCTTTCCATAAATCCGAGCTCCTATTAGATTTTTTTTTTTTTTAGCTTTAAGGTAAAATGTATTAAGAGAAGAAGAGGGAATGGGACAATAAGCCCCCCAAAAAGAACAGGGAAAAAAGAACAAGAAGGGAGAAGCTTACAAAAAATGCCACTCCAACAGGCAAAAGAGCCTGACAAAATACAGAAGAAAAAGAAAGGGAAACCTGGGACAAAGAGAACATAGCGAAGCTCGGCATAGCTGCAGAAAAAACAGCAGCAGAGGAGGGAACTGCACTAAAAGCAAGCATTGAAGAAAAACTTGCAGCAGGGCCCAAACAGGGGCAGAGCACATCGAAGCAGCAGCAGAATATACAGCACTGAACTAAACACAAAACACAGCACCACAGAGCATAAATTACAGCAGAACGCAGCACAGCTATTGCTTTAGCAATTCACTCCCAAGAAAATTAGAATGGGATGGGAGGGAAGAGGGAGCTTGCTGCCAGAATGAGAAGTGACCATATCCTTCAAACGATCAGATAGAATCCTTTTGGCTCTCTCCAGAGTTGGAGTCTTGTTGTGATGCTTAGAGTCATTCCAGAGCGTCCAAAGCACTGAGATGGCATGGAAGAAAATAGCCGCTGCCCCTTTTCTTCCTAAGGCATCACTTTCTTTGGAGAGGAAAAACCAAATGGTGATTGCTGACATGGTCTGACTAATAGGAAGATTAACATCACAGGGTGAAAGTAACCAACGCCAGAACTGGAGTGCCAAGGAGATGTGGAAGAACAGGTGGAGGTCATCTTCTTCAATCTGAAGCCGTGGAAGAACAGATTGAGAAGATGGACCCTGCAAGCCGGAGTCTTTCAATCTTTAAGCTAAGTATCTCCTCGGCTAAAATGAAGAGGTACGGGGAAACAGGGCACCCTTGCCATAAGCCACAAGAAGAGGAGAAGAAACCTGTAGGACTCTTGTTGACCAAGTGCCACGACCCGAGCCCGAGATTATGATAAACATCGAGTTAACCCAGAGTCGCGCTACATACTTACTCCCGTGAATTTTAATCATTTCAAACTCACCAGGGATATCACAACATACATTATGCGGAACATTAACTTACAAACAATTGTACATTGTTCAAATTTAAAAAACAAAACTTATTTACATCATCACTTGCATATTTACATACAATGCAAGGATTCAAAAGTATGAAACGTTTTTCTCAAATTAACTCTCATCAAATTTATTTCCACTCTACGAGTCCTCCTGGAGGAACCTGACCGGTCTCCTCCTTTGTCGTTGTGGTCTTGGGACAGGTAGAGGCAACTGGGCCTGTAATGCCATCAATAACACAATGTGAATTTAACAATTCAGCAAAATATAAACAATTCCATGATTACACATGCTAACCATTTTATATGTTTATTCCAATAATAGATTAAATCAATAACATTAGCATTAACAATATGAGTTTTATTAAAAGTTTGGCAACTCACATAACATTTCTAATCAATACCATCTTCCTAAACAAGAAGGATTACCGTCTTCCATATGGAAGGATTAGTGGAAATTATCAGTGACCGGGCCAGGGACTACTGACATCACCACGGAGTTCCGGAACACTCCCAAATAACTGCTGCAGCCAGTATCAGCTCAATGAGCATATCGAAATCATCATGTAGTGCCAAACTCAAAGCATAATATAATTTCACTTAATTTTATTTACTTTAATTACAATGAACGGATATAATCTAGTATACAATCTCAATTAAACAATACCAACCAAATGGGTGTAATCTTCAGTTGTTTAATGTATTTGTATTATTCTCGATAGACATTACAATTTATGTACATTAAAGTCCCCTTAATTAACACCTATGGAGGTATAACCAATAATAATTCGGTTCGAAATCCAGAGAACAACATTTCTGTTAAAATCTTAAAATTGACATTTCAGTTAACTGAAATGCCTTCTTCGGCTGACCGAAATGTTTCGGTCAGGTTTTCGGTTAGAAAACCAGAGACATCATTTTTCCTTAATTTTACACTATCGGTCAGAATTTCGGTTAGCATTCGGCTAACCGAACACTTCTGCTGACCGGATTTACCCAGATACACAGAGTTCATAAGTGAATTCTATTTCATTCTACTTCATTTCAAACCTGCACAAAACCTTTGGAACCTCCTGTTCCCTTCTCCAAACATCATTTACATACACACAACACTTCTATTTCATATTCTATTCCATCTCCAATTCACCATTCATATCATTTATATCATAAAAAAAAAGGCTGAACCAAAACTAAATCAAACTCAAAGAAAACCAAGTTCTTTAGCATATACACATAATTCATTGTTTATACTTGCCTTTACTTCAAATACTTCAAGTCCAAGACAAACAAAAACTCTCTTGTTAGCTTGATGGTTGAAATCCAAAGAGAAGGTACAACTTTTCCTCTTAAAGACTATGATGAATACACTTCTTTCTTTGAAAATCCACTTATACAGCCCTCTCTCCACATTTACAGGAATTCAAGAAGGAAATGAAACAAAGAAGACAATACCTTTTTCTCACAATTTTGTCTCCAAACTTTGACAACGAGAAATGAAATGAAAAGAAGAAATGAAGATGAGCTGTGATATGTAGCTACTGTTGGTGAGTCCAGCTCATGCTTATGCTGGCTGGAACATTCATATTAATGACATGTGGTTGCCATTTTTACCACTTAAATCCATTCACAAAGCTTAATTACATTTTGAGCCATTTCAAGGTCCACTTAACTCATCTTACATCAAATGATTATGAGTGTATTATGATATTTAATGTACTCGTCGAGATACACACAATGGTATCAAATTCTAACAAATTTGACGAAATACACATAAAGCTGAATTTACATAAAAGTCCATAAAATCACTAATTTGAGTCTCAAACCCAATTTAATTCACTTAATCTCTTCCAACTTATCTCATTAGGTTTTACCCATTTTGTTGTGACTAAGTTGACCAATTTAAATCTTTAATTACACTTAAATCAACTAATCACACTTAATCCATATTAATCGAGATTAATTATAGTTAATCGTGATTAACTCGGGACGAGGTGTAACACCAAGACAGAGGCACGGCTGTGACAGACCAATTCTGTGATGATGTTGATCCACTATTGGGAGAAATTGAAGAAATTCAAAGCCTTGAAAAGAAAGCTCCATTGAAGTCTGTCGAAAGCTTTTGAGATGTCCAACTTAAAACACACAGACCCCCCTCTCATATTGGAATTAAGCTTCTGGAAGAGATCATTGGCCAGGGCTATATGATGGCGGATGGACCTTCCTTTCACAAAAGCAAATTGATGGTTTGAAATGAGGTGAGGAAGGATACTGGAGAGTCTATTAGCTAGGATTTTGGCTATGATTTTTGTAGGTAAAGTTTAGAAGGCTAATAGGTCGGAAGTCGGAGAAGGAGACTGGAGATTGGGTTTTGGGAAGAAGGGTGATGAAGAAAGCATTGGTAGCTCTAAGTAATCTACCTGAGGAGAAGAAGTGTGTTATAGCTTGGATCACTTCTTTTCCCACATTCCACAATGTCCCAGCAACGGGTAAAAAAGATGCCAGAAAAGCCATCAGGGCCCGGCGAACTATGTTTCTTTAGCCCGAAAACCGCTTCTCGAATCTCTGTAGGGGAGGGGATAGCTGAAAGGGAGGAGTTTCGGTCGGCTGTGAGAGAGGGACCTGCGCTGTCAAAGAGAGAATCATCAGGACAAGAAGCTAGAGAATGAAGAAGCTACGAGAAATAAATGAAGGACTGGTTCCTGATTTCCTCTTCTTCCTCGATGAATATCCCATCTACCTTGATCCTGTCAATGCGATTGCGAATGCTCCTAGACTTGGCAGAGAGATGGAAGAACTTGGCGTTCCTGTCGCCATCTTGAAGCCATCTAATTTTAGCCTTTTGCTTCCAATGAGCAGCCTCGGCATTCAGCCAATTGCCAGAGTTCAGAGCCTGAAGATGCCTGTCGCTTGGATGATCATCATAGGCCAATTGAGCATCCAAGACTAATTTCTCAGATGCAACAATGTTCCTTTTCAGTTGCCCGAAAACTTGGAAATTCCAGGCCTTGAGCTTCTGCTTGAGGAGCTTGAGCTTTTGAGCAGGGATAAATTGTGGATTGCCTCTGATTGGAATGGCCCAACTCGTCTCCAGGACGGCAGAGAAAGTTTCATGAGTGAGCCACATAGCTTCAAATTTGAAGGGGATGTTTTTGGGAGAGGATCTACCTTTATGGGATAGGAGAAGAGGGAGGGAAGTCTAGGAAGATGAGTGACCATGGGGTCTGCAAAAAAGTCAAACCATGAGCTCCTATTAGATTAATTAAATGTTAAATATGTATTTTTACCCTCGGATAGGTTGTAACTCTTCAAATCTATTGTTATTACTTCCATCCATAACCTCTTCGGCCTACCCTTTCCCATGTTACTTAGTGTTGGGCAATTTCGCATAAATCAGAGTTTGTATTAGATTAATTAACTGTTAAATATGTAATTTTACCCATTTATTCCTATGAATTTGAATTAGTGCATCGAACTCGCTGGACTTGAATTTTGAATCAAACAAATCAAGTAAACATGCTCCATCAAAATTTCAAATCGAAGCAAGTGTTGAATTGTGAACTATGAATTCAAGTTCAAATCGAGCGAATTGTGAATTAGGTAACTATGTTACAACCAAACAAGGGATAAATCCCATAATTGAAAGGTACTTCATAAATCAGACTAGTTCAAGTACCGTTAGTTGAACAAACAGCTGATGCATTCTAATCACATGAAATCGAAGTTCGATGAGTGTAATGATACAATCCTACAGGACCCAAGAGATCATATGATCATTTGTAAGGCCACCTGAACCAACACTAAACCATCCACATGATCCAAGACAAGAAATTATTAGCCCACACGAAACACACTAAGAGAAGTCTGGACTCTTGCCAAAGTTTATACCATGGTACCTGTTTCCGGTCATGATTCTTCCAACTTGTCATCAAAACCATCACAAAAATGTTAAAAAATAATGGTTCCACACATCCATTTCTTTCACAGTTCCGCACATCCAATTCTCAGTTGATAACAATGCTCTTTCAAATTTCTCTCCATGGACCAAACCATATAAGAGATTAAGATCATTATCAAAAAAATATAAGAGATTAAGATAGAATTTCTCTATGGATCCGGATCAAAACCATTGCTTTTCCAGTTCCTTGTGAAAGACAACCGGAAATTTTCTGATTTTGCATTTACAGCATGCAAAGTCCCAAGGGCATGTTCGTGTGATGTTGGATTATGTACTCTGCGGATTTCCACTTCCACATTGCTGTGAAAAAGTGATTCCGATTCGGGCACATGATGGGGCTCATTATATCAAGAATCCAAATCACCCAACCATATAGATTAAGCACAAAAAAAAAAAAAAAAATAGAATTTATGAACCAGAATCTGTGATACCCAGGTACGGGATGGATATGGTATGTACAAGACAAGTAACTCGTATGGCAGGGACACAAATTCTACCCATAATAATTGAAGTAAATGACACAATATGCTACCCACTTTGAAGTATTTGGGTATCATAGGCCAGGAAACTGTAAACTTCCTGATGTATCAGGACCCAATCTCCCCTAGCTGGGAAAACAATTTCCACCACAAACTGGAATCAAGTTACAATACAATCAAGAAAAAAGATCATCTCACCAGATTAGGAGTAGAGTTAGATTGCTGATCACTTGTCATAGAAACATCAACATTGCTGCATGCGTTTTTAAGACCAGCCAAATGCTCTGTGGAAGGAAATAATAAATTAAACATGAATCTTGTAAGACCTAACAAGATAGAAGAAGTAATAACTGCTTTAGGAACTCCTGATTTACCTCGTTGGGAAGGACTCAGCTTAAAGCTGACCAGATACCCTGCCTGTATATGCGTGTTCAAGTGGGCATTGCATATCACATACCGCCTCGGATTCTGAATGTCATCTACACCACTGTCAAAATCCTCAGAGCTAGGGTGGAAATGCTCAAATCCTGGCTGGACTTGTTCCATGCGCCCCATAATTACTCTGCAAAGCACCATGTGTTGCAGACCATCTTCGTCAACATCACAAGATTTCAAACTGTAGGCATTCAAAACAGGTGACAAGATTAAAACTTGTTCAAACAAAAAATGAGGTATTAAATGCATGCTCAGCGTGAATTTCCTATGAATTCTTTTTAATCTCAAAACACTCGCTGTCCTTTGCATCATAATCTGAACAGGTGGGAGTGGACACATTTTCAGAGTTCCAGAGTGTTCATCTCCTCTGGGCTCTGAGTGCCACTGCGGTTGTAGGATGGATAAAAAACTTCACAATCCCAGGCAACCGATTGGGGGACTTTCCCTTGTTACATGTGGAACACCACTGGTAATAGTTTAGGTTTTAACCCTCCATTTTCAATCCCATTCTCAGATTGCAAAGGGTTGTCCTCCCACCAATGTGGGTCCCACCAGGAAAAACAATGTCAAGTGCTGGAATGTGAGCCACACACCTTATGAAAGCTGGCAATCCAGAGCCTAATACAAGTGCATTTTACCTCATACATAAAACAGTAAAAACAAGTACCTATAAAAAAAAAAAAAAAAAACAGAAAGTAAAATCTATCTAAGAAAAGAAGGAATGCAGAAAATATAACAGAGGAGAAGAGAACAAAATTCAACCTGACATGACTGCAATTTTGTGGTGCAAGATAAACGCCAGGGCCATATGCCATTTCCAATCCCACCGATGGCCTCGCAAATCCCTTACTTAAAATTCCAACCACACCCTCCTTGTATGTACCGTGCCATGCACACCGTACATTAGCATCTCCTCGGCGCTCCTCCATGGTCTTTATCTGCTCCTCAAATTTCTGACAGCGTGCCCGTGCAGCGCCGTCTTCTAAAACAAAACGGTGAATATGCACTACATTATCGGGTGTAGCAACAGACGCACCCCACCCCCATAAAAAACATATTCTCTACAATTTTGTAGTCTTCGTCTTGTCTTTCCAGTTGCACCAATTTGTGGCCCAAACGATCAAATCTGAGAACGCTAGGAGTAGGAGTAGGAGTCATCATCGAAGAGTTTCAACTCAATCTCATCGCTGTTGCTGCTCATCATCTTATCGTTGTTGTCGTCGTCTAAGCAGGTCTGAGGAAAGAAGCATGAACCCCGTTCTTCATCTATCCAAGCAACAGATCGCTTTGCATCAGTATTCAGATTGGTCACGACCATATGAACGAAATCGAAATGAAAAGAGCAATTCCCCATCGATATCTCAACAATAGCCCTATTTGCACTAAATGCATCTGAAAGAGCCACCATCACATCCTCCGGGAAGTCGTGCCATCCACCGTTATCATTCATAGAACATGGCGCGCGCGCGTAGGCCGCTGGGACTTCAAGAAATTAAAATAGTTCCGGCTGATAGATCTTAGAGAACAGAAACCTCCAGAAATTGGTGCCTTAAATGACAGACCGCCGTTCACCTTTTTGCATCGGGAGGACAGCGTCTTCTCCACTCCTAAAAGTTTTAGGGTTTCCATCCTAAGATCTTAGAGAACAGAAACCTCCAGAAATGAAGAAAAAAACCCTAGACAGCCAAGGCATCCTCTTCCTCCTCCTCAACAGTAGCATATATATATATATATATATATATATATATATATATATATATATGGGCCACTCTCCTAAGCTGAAGCTTAAGATAAGGTAATCTGAAGTAAGCTCAATTACGTAGTGGGGCCCACTTAGGGACCCATATGGGGATGGGGTGGGGGGGATTTCAAGGACTCACTAGGACCCTCCTTCCTATAAAAAATCAGCCCAAATTGTGGTTTCTATCATCTCCATCTGGGCACCAAAATTTTAATGGTCAACGGTCTATTCGGATTGGTACATAGTCGATCTAACGGTCTAGTAAATTCGGATTTGACCAAAAGTTGGTGGGCTTGTGCAATTTAAGGGGGTCGTGTGTTTGGTCCATTTGGATGGATCAAGGATGGGCCCTAGAAGCGTTAGCTTACGGAATCATATCATAAGCTTAAGCTTAGGAGAGCCTTGCTCATGTATATATATATATATTTTTTATATTTATATATATATATATATGGGAGGTGCTCTAGTGAGAGGCACCCTCACCAAGTTGGTGAGAGATAGGTGGGGGCCCTCACATTTAAGTTGTGGTCCTTACATTTAAGTTGGTGAGAGAGGATATGGAAGTGAGGGCCCCCACCCATCTCTCATAAACTTGGTGAGAGTGTCTCTCATAGGAGCACCATTTATATATATATATATATAGAGCAAGGCTCTCCTAAGCTTAAGCTTATGATAAGATTCCGTAAGCTAACACTTCTGGGCCCATCCTTGGTCCATCCAAATGGACCAAATATACGACTCCCTTAAATTGCACATGCCCACCAACTTTTGGTCAAATCCAAATTTACTAGACCGTTGGATTGACTATGTACCGATCCGAATGGACCGTTGACCATTAAAATTTTGGTGCCTAGATGGAGATGATAGAAACCACGATTGGGGCTGATTTTTTGTAGGAAGGAGGGTCCCAGGGAGTCCTTGAAATCCCCCCCACCCCCAACCCCATGTGGGTCCCCAAATGGACCCACCATGGAATTGAGCTTACTTCAGCTTATCTTATTCTAAGCTTCAGCTTAGGAGAGCTGGCCCCATATATATATATATATATATATATGGGAGCCCCTCTCCTCAGCTAATGCTGAGGAGAGTGTCCGCTCATTACGTATGCCAGCGACGTTGTGTTGAGAGAAACAAGTTCTCAAGCGTGGAGCCCGCCCAAGTTATTTCGTTTCCCCGCTCTACATCCTAGACGAAAATCAAATCCTAAATCCCTTCTTCGAAAAAGCAGACCCTTTTGCTAGCTCTCCTCTCTCGCATGCCCTGGAACCCATTTTCTTCTGCGACGACGATCTCTCTCCGGCGACGACGTGATGATGTCTCTCCAGCGACAAATCGCCCCCCCCCCCCCCCCCACCCCCATTTCCTTCGCTGGCTCTCCTCTCTCTCCATTTCTGGAACCCATTTTTTTCGTCGACGATATCTTTGTAGCTATGATCTCTCTCCAGCGACGATCTCTCTGCAGCGACACCTCCCCTACCCAGCCTCTCTCCCGCGAGACTGCGAAAGACGATCGTCACTGATCCAGGCCTCGTCTCTCTCCCGCCAGGTTCGGAATCTGCCCTCTCTCTATTTCAGTTTTCTCCCTCTGCAACCAGCATAAATGGAAGATTGGGTTTTTTTATTTTACTTTATTTTATGTGATTGATCGAGGACACCGTTTCTGTCCTCAATGACAAAGCACCATCCACCATTTTCTTGTATATCCATTCCAAAAGCCCCCATCCCAAACCCATTTTCTCAACAAGATGCCAGAAAGTCACGTTGCTTGCTGAATAAAAGAACCCACAAAGCCATGTCCGGCTAGGGCTTTTAAAAAATACATTTCTTTGAGGTTGTTGCAATACCTAGACAAGCCTTTGCACTTGGTCCCGGATTTTTATTTAAATGTGAAACAAATAAGACAGTCTATGTACCTTGATAATTAGATGTCAGAAAACAGGGAAGCCAAAATTAAGAAACCAAGAATCCGCCCCATCTTTGAATGATTATGCTCACTGATTAATTCATTAACATGAACTCCAATACTCTTGAATGAATTCTTCATTTTTCTGAGATTCACTACCATTGCTTCATTCAAAGAATCATGTGAGCAGCAATACACCCGATATATATTTGTGACATGTACAGAGCAATATATGAGGTGATACAGAAATCATCAATGTGCAAACTTGAATAGTCCATGACTAATTAAACATTGCAATTAAAATGTCCCTGGGATACATGTGTATATGTATGGGCTTTCCATTTCCCTGGGGATCCAATCTCCAAAAAACACTAAACAATGGTGACCCCTCCTTCAGAAATTGTATTACTTTAAAAAAAAAAACACACATATTTTAGGGGAACAGATTCAGACAAAACATATATCCAATAGAAATGAACAACAGAAATTACAAAACAAGAACGAAAAAACAAAACCCACTTCAGGCATTCAAAAAGAAGAAACCCCATCAACTCAGCACCATAAATTTGAAGAAGGGTGGTTAAGTTTTTTTTTTTATAAAAACTATACTTGCTTGCTGTCAATGGAGGGATGTCTCCAGTGACAAATTTAGAGAGAGAGAGAGATGAAACACAGAACAAGAGAGGGAGAGATGAATGTGCTCTCCTCCTTGGATCAACTGATGTATATATAAGGGCTTAATACCCTAATTACAATCAATTACAAATCTTAGATCCTAAAATTAAGGAGCAACTTTGACTAATAACTTTGACTAATTACAAAGCAATAAGTGGGTAGTAGGTACAGCTTTATCTAGTGGGTAGTAGGTATGACTAACAACTTTGACTAATTACAAAGCAATAAGTGGGTAGTAGGTACAGCTTTGACTAGTGGGTAGTAGGTACAGCTTTGACTAATTACAAAGCAAGAAATGGGCCAAAATAGATGGGTCTGGATTGACACCCCTCCTCAAATTGATGCTGGGGAGTCATAAAGCAGCAATTTGGAGACAAGAAATTGATGTCGATGCCAAGGAAGTCCCTTAGTGAAGATATCACATAGAAGTGTGTTCAATTCGTCCACTGTCAAATTCATTCTTAAAGCTGGTTCAAAGATTCCGGATTAACGAAACAAAAAATACTATATGGATCTAATCCACACAAAATAACAATACTTAGGAGAAAACCTTACATTCACTATTCAAAGATTTCCCCCAACATGGCTCGCCACATTTTGCTCATAGACATCATAACTTATGAGCCACGTTGTAACATATTTCTAATAAAATTTAGCTTGGTTAATTCTCAAGAGAGTGTGAAATCAACTTGTAAAAGAAACAAAACCCATGTCATGTTTTATGAACTGTTAAATTCTTCCATTTTTTTTCAACAGTAACAGAAACTTTCATTAAAGGAAAAAGAAAAATACAAAAGGAGAATAAAGGGAGGTACAAAAGGATTGTACCCCGTCAAACAAAGTTTACATAATCACACCCTCCCAAGGAAAACCCTCTCAACCCCTTGTTTAGCCAAAGCATCGACAAAAGAGTTGGCCGATCATAGTTCATGACGGAAGACCACGGAGAAAGATGCTGACAATACCCGGATCTCATTAAAAAAGAATTGAAGTTTTCATGGGTTGATCTTTCTATTAGACACCCAAGCAATTGCATTAAGAGAGTCACTCTCCACAATAAGGGCACCATAAAAAATATCTCTTAAAGCAACAGAGAGCGTCTAAAATAGGCAGCACCTTCGCTTCATTGGAATCACAAACGTCAACATTCTTTGAAAACATAAAAAGGACATCACCATTGCTATTACGAAGAACACCCCCAATACCTGCTGGGCTTGGTTTACATCTATCCGCGCCATCGACATTGAGCTTAAGTGTATCCCAAGTGGGGGAGGAGACCAAAGGATTGACATTCTCTCCTTTGTTGGTCCGCACCCCATGCAAGCTTTATAGTTAAAAATAACATCATTAAGAGAGAAGTTAGAGAACTCCTTTCTCACCAAAGCCCACTCCGCAACCGTAAATGTGATTTTAAACATTAACTCCTCTACCGAAGAAGAGGTATATTTGAAAATTAAATTATTTATTTCCCCCAATATGGACCATAAGATGGCGTACAAAAGCATCATCCAAAGAATACGACCGCAACCAAAGAATCCCCCCCCCCCCCCCAACTCTACCACCTTCACAATTTTTTTTTTGGACTACACCAAGAGACACCGCATCTACCAATGAAATGATACCAAATGCTTGTCGCAACCTCACTATGAAGAAAAAGGTGGTCAATAGATTCCTCCTCTTTGTAACACATCATCCAAGTATCTGAGATGACAATCGACATCAGCCCTCTTCTTTTGAAATTATCTACCGTGGAGATCTTTGATGCAATTGCTAACCAACAGAAAGCTTCCACTCGGGGAGGAGCCAACCCCAACCAAACTAGGGAGGAAGAAGCTCTATAGGGTTGGCTACCCTCCAAAGCCAAATAAAAAGCTTTTGCCGAAAATTCTCCAAAAACTAAAGGCTTCCAAATCCGAGGATCATTAGACTCCCTGCACAAGAAAACATTAATAATAGGGAAAAAAGCAGTATACCTACCTGTACTTTGATTTTTTACAGAGTACCCCCTGTACTTTGGTATTTGTGACTAAACCTACCTGTAGTTTTAGTTGACATGCAAATACAAACTGCCATGACGGAAGATAGGAAATGATGAATTTACCCCTCCATATATAACATGTCTCTTGGCTGTTTTTTTTTTCCTTTTCCGCTTGCGACTAGGGTTCTTCTTCCCTGCCCAAATGAGCTCCGCAGCCACGTCTTGTAGATCGTCACTGGCACCGACATCGTCGACAACGTGGCTGCTTTCGCCAGGCGCCGGCAGTGTATGGGAAAGCTTCTGGGACTCTAATGGTGCAGATAGTGGTTTTGCAGTGCATCATCTGGTATACTCTCATGCTCTTCATGTTTGAATATAGAGGAACTAAAATCCTCATCACTTAGCAGTTCCCGGATACTGCGGGCTCCATCGTCTCCATAGCCGTCGACTCCGATGTCGAATCGCTCGACGGAAGGGAGCTGTTGCAGACAGAGGCGGAGATTAAGGAGGATGGGAAGCTCCATGTGACTGTCAGACGGTCGAATGCGTCGAGATCTGACGTCTATTCAAGGAGGTCGCAGGCAACGCCAAGGCCGTCGAACCTCACCAACGCCAAGGTTGCCGGCCAGAATTGAAATTTTGGACCGACGGAGCCGAGGACGTCTAATTATGAGGAGGAGAGCAGCGGCGCAGCGGGCAAGTCACGGTTCCTGGTGATTGAATGTTGTCAACTGGATCAATGAGATGGATGTGGGAGTGGGACCCACTGAGTTTTGGGATTGTTTGTGGTGATTGAATGGATCTTCCCATACACATGTCATCATTTATCTCTTCCACATCAGAAGATCCCACATTTCCCATACACTCACGGACCACCAAACTACTCAACCCATCTCTTTTTTTCACTTATCCACACACGTCATCACTATTTTTCTTTCTTTTGCACTTTAGAAGTCAGAACCAAGTTTTGTAACAGAACATTTCCAGTGGAAATGAGCTTCTGGCCTGAGGCATGAGGACTGCAGAAATCGTGGCCCCACTGATCACAGTTCAGATCAGACTCCTCCATCAAAGTCGCCCAACCCTTTACGGCCAAAGGATCGGACCTGATCCGGATGTAGGGACCCGATCTATCATCGGTGGCCCACCTGGGTCCCACAGTATCCAAAAATGGAAATATGAGAAGAAGAAGATGACACAGGCTAGCATCACCAAGGCGGAGTGCATACGAGAGAGGGAGAGTTGCAGATCGATTAGGTTCAAAAATTTGGAAAGGGGGAAACGAGAAAAAAAATAGCGGGCCTGAGATTATTTCTCCACATGGGCAAATAAGTCTTTTTGGGCCACTAATTTCCCGCCAGTATGCACCAAATGCCATTTATACGACCTACGCTGTTAATACTAACATAATCCGTTCATTTTACAAGTCAACTAAAACTACAAGTAAGTTTAGTCACAAATACCAAAGTATAGGAGTACTCTGCAAAACGACCAAAGTCCAGGTAAGTATTCTGCTTTTTACCCTTAATAACTCCTCATATTGAACCTCCTCAGACAAACGAAGAATTCTCCTAGAAAGACAAATCCCATAATGTACACCCCTCCCTCACCTTAAAGCACTCACAAACTGTAGACTCCTTGTTGAACACCACCCTAAAGACCCTAGGAAACTAATCCAATAATGGTCCTGACCTAACCCAATCATCCAACCAAAACCTTACATCCCTCCCATTCCCTACCACAAAATCCACCCCTTTAGCTAAGAGTTCCCCCCACTAAGAAAAAAGTATCTCCAATAGACACAATAGCACCTCACAAGCATGACGCCCCCCGCCCCCCCCCCCCCCCCCCCCCCACCCACATTTGTCCGCATCGTACTTCGCAGTCATGACTCTGATTCAAAGAGCTTCCCTTTCCTCCCCAAACCTCCACCACCATTTAGCCAATAAAGCCACATTATTCTTTTCCAGACTATCAAAACCCAAGCCCCCATTCCATTTTGGTTTATTCACTTCACTCCACTTCAGGAGATGTAGTTTCTTCTTGTCCCTTGACCCTCTCATAAAAAAGTTTCTATGAATACAGCTCACCCTTTCCACCATTGCCTTTGGAATCTTCAAAAGCGACATATAATATATTGGGAGATTAGAGAAGAAAGCTTTGATCAAAGTGATTCTGTTGGGGTCAACGTTCATCCTCGCTCCTGAACGGTCATAATTGTGGTTGAGTCCTCGCCCTCACCATAAAACCATTGTTGTGTCATTTTCCATCACCAATTGGTTTGGGATAAGTGGTAGCTCAATGGGGTGTAAGATCTTACAAATGGTATCAGGTGTTCGAGCACTGTCTTTCTAAAAAAAAAAAAGGAAGCCAATCAAGAAAGCATATTGTAGCATTTCAATCCAAATAAACAAATACTATGCTTTTCGAAAAATTCACCTTGGATCTTCATGTGTTTTCATTCTGCAACAACAAATCACCCTTTGTTTCATAGATTTTTTTTTTTTTTTTGGTAAAGGTTGTTTCATAGAAGTTAATCACTCTGTCTCGTTCAAATCAGAGTAAAAATACCTGTTTCTAATCCTAATTCCATGGTCCCAATTGAAGACCAAGAAATCATGTGTTTTCTTCCTATTGCATCAAATTAATTCTTCAAGTAAGACCCAGTTAATAAATGAGAAAACATCTCTTTATTTAATTAAGCATATTCATTTTACACAATTCACACAATAATCTCAATCGGTATATTCAATTCACACAATTTGCTAAGCAAACTTGTCTTTTGACTTTTTTTCCTTCATTTTACTGTACATGTAAATTACCAAATAGGCAAAGAAAAGTTTCAAAGTGGATTCATGATTTCGGATCAAGTAGTGTAGGATTTGTCTTTCGTTTTAATGTAAATTTCCCTTTTCTGTTAGATGAGTAGTTTTTTTTTTCTCTGTTTTGTCGAATTATGAACAGAGATCGAAAAAAGCTCCATCTTCAGGTGACTTCTTCCCCTTTATCCTCATGTCATTTACTTTACTTATGTTATATTTACTTTTTGCACGCATGCATAACATCGAGAACGATGTTCATCTTAGGTTGGGGGATGGGAACAAGCACGCTTGTTCAATTTTAGATAATTTTTTTTCTCTTTTCTATTTATTTTTCCTTTTTATCACTTTTTAGGAAAATCTTTCAAAAATTAAGGTTTTTATTTTGGTTTTAGGAACTTTGCTTTCATTTTTAGAAAAAAAAGTTTTCGAAAGAACTTGACCATTTGAAGATATTTATAGCTATTACTTTGACGCCAAAGAAGAGTTCGACCCAATGCTTTATTTCTGTCCTAGTTGATCCTGATTCGACATTAGAAGTATATTGATTGTTCCCCAATAACCGAATACTTTTTTCTGTAAAGACTACATATTTGATTCCATCCATAAATCTACTTTCTTCCCCACGAGTTCCAGTATCGATAAGAATTCTAGTTCTTACTCTTCATATGTTATGGTTGGTCTGAATATACCATACCAATTCGTTATGTATGGATGATGAGAAATCTTGAATGTCAAAAGTATTTTTGAAAGAAAATAAAATGAAGGTTCACAATTTTCTAAATGATAAAAAGAATACCAAACTTAGTTTTTTACGATAATACGTGTACATTTCAAAATTCTTCGACAAAAAAAGCTTTAGGGCATGTTTGTGTAGCCCATTTCCATGGAACAGGAAGCAGTTTTCTGCAGAAAATCTACTTTTCAATTGTTTGGTGCAGTATTTTTCAATGGACTCAGCCTTTTCCTTCCTCACTATGAAAATGGACTTCCTATGGGGGGGGGGACCCCCTTTATATACTTCTTTTCCTACCCATTTACCTGCAACTCTCACCTTCACCTGCATCGATCGAGATCCAGACAGAGACCGAGTTCGAAAGAGATAGAGAGGATGGCGTGTACGAGTCTGGTTAAACTCAAGCGTCTTCCTCGCAGTGGATCGGCAAGCAATCCTTCAACAACCAGGGATCAACTCGGGCGACTTTCCACGGACTCGCTGTCTCGATCCAAGCTTGATCTTACACGGCTCGTTCAAACCACTAGATTAATTACTTCTCCTGGACGTGGTATCCTTGCAATCGATGAATCAAATGCAACATGCGGAAAGAGGCTTGCATCAATTGGGTTGGAAAATACTGTATATGGGACACGCTCCCACCCTAGTTTTCATCTTCTATTAAACTCATTGATTGATTACCTATGTACTGATGGGGTGAATTTTGGCAGGGGAATGGGTTGCTGAATGGCAGGTTCAGGGAGCAGCAAAGGAGGATTACTAGAGATTTGCAAAGGCCCAATTAGAGGTTTATGGGCGGGCCACATTTGGTTGGTCTTATTGGACGGACGGTCAAGAATGTTAATAACCACTGGAGCGTGGAGTGGATGATAAAAAACAACTATTTATAACACTATAGTGCCGTCCATGCTAAGGCTGGGTCATCAGAATAACATTTCGCCCACTGTATCCTATAAATTTGAAAGATCTACTATTAGTGTGAAGATTTTAATTTCAAATCTACAACAAATTCTAGTTTTCCGTAAGAAATCCATAGCCGCACCAAACAACATTAACATCAATTCATCAAGTAAAAACTTTTTGCACCAAACATAAATTTTTGACTTCCACGGAAATACTTTTTTGAAGTATTTGAAACCCATGGATTTTGCTGATGTGGCAATTTTCACTTTCCACGGAAATTACATGTACACAAACGTGCCCTTAAATGTCGTTTTCAGAGTTTTTCAGGAAAAATATGATGACTTTCTGAAATTTGGACGTATAAGTTCTCCTTGTTCATCGGGATGATTAGGCCAACCAAGACTAGTGAATTAATTCGGGCGAATTGAAAAGGGCTGTCTATTGTTGAGGACGATTTTGAAAAGAAAAAGCAATTGGGGAAAAGAAAAAAAAAAGGAAAGAAATATAAGGGATGCATGAATTTGAAATAGGTGGAATATGTAAGATATGAGTTTGAACCTCATGTTTTGTGTGTTAAAGAAAAATCACCTCAAAAGAACCCTATTTCTTTTAAAAATAAAAAAAATAAAAAAAAAAAAAGAAATGCAACTCGTGGCATTTGAAGAAACAGTAGTGCGAAAGCCGTCAAAGTAGCCTTGAGATGAGACTTGTATTACCCCGAATCTCGGAGAGTTGAGAAATTTGAAAGAGAATTATGTTTTCACGAAATTATCATAGAACATTTGAAAGTTTGATTTGATGTATAGACTTGTAGAAGGCACTCAAAGTTTGAGTATAATTTTTGAGAAGTTTCGAAAATAAAAACGTGAACCGGATTTTGAGAAGTCTGATATTTTGATTATTTAGGAATCTGAAGCATCCGAATTGACTCAATCATCTTTTTGAAAACTCTCATTTGTTTTTCTTCTATTTAAAAAAAAAAAGTTTTGTGGGTAAATGTACTGCAATCCCTCACGATGCACAACTCATCCACTAGGGGGAACCTAGGGGTTTAAGGGCTAGCAAACGCTAAATGCAATCGAGAGTGCCGGCGAAAGTGGCGTTGCATTCATTTTTAGTTAGATTTGTTACATTGCATTTAGATTAGATCTTAATAAAAGCCTCATATTTTTTGCAATTTTTGCTAGGGACTAGCAAAATGGTAGTTGAGTGGTGTGATGTGTCCTGAAAGGCGCATATTTTCATACACATTTTGGACCATTTTAAGAACTTATTGATATTAAAGAGTCTCATTTACTGTCAAATCATGTTTTTATGCATTTTGGATCCATTGTAGTGCATTTATACAGAATTTGCTCAAAAATCAAACTTTTTGCATAAATTCATGAAACTTGCGATTTTTGGAAAGTTGGTTATTTTGATGCATCATGAGACAAGTAGGGTCCCATGCATCGCCCATTCAAATTCCTTACATAAAATTATTCTTGAATCCATTTATTTTAATTTGTGTAGAAAAAATCAAGAATGGGACCCAAATTGGTGATATTTGACAGAGATCAAGGGTAGGACATCTTTTATGGTGGACCCGCAGTCTTGGTATTTTTGGAGAGTTTGAAAAGTCAACAATGGAAAGCTAGATTTGGAATTTCAAGATTAAGAAATGAAACTTCAGATTTGGTAGGATCTAATGCTTACTCAGTTGGAAATTCAAAAATAAAGAAAGGAAAGTATGCTAGAATAGTTGATTAGTCAATCAAAGAGGCTTAGAAGCAAACCAAAGATGGAAGGGGAGTTAAGAAACAAGGAAAGAAAGATCCAAAGATCCCATTGGACGTCCACATGGATCCCACACACCCCATTGCACAACAAATTAGAAGCTTCCATATGTGTACAATTATTCTCCAATTTTTCAAAGATTTTTCAGGGACAGCAAGATTAAAATGGTCATAACTCTTCATCCAACCGTTGGATCGGCACATTCTACATACCGTTGGAAAGCCCTTTTTGAGTTGAAATCTATGGAGCCCAAGATTGCATTAATCGGAGCTAAAACAAGGAAGATATGGCTTCTGAAAGTTAATGCTAAAATTTCTACTTGGGATTGCAATTTTGCACATGGAAAGAACAAAAAATCTCTCGCTCACCTTGCTATTTGTTTGAAGACTTGTTGGCCAAGGAAGGGACTTCCCATACAAAGAAGATTGCATGCTACAAACTTGGAGCAAATAAGGAAAGAAAGAGAGCAAAAATCTATAAATTGAAGGCATAGGCATCCCTCTCCTCTAATGGGAAAATAGACCACCTCTCTCTAAAATTACTACAACACTCCATCTTCTTCCTCCCTTTTTCTTTCCAATGAAGCCTTCAAGGGGATTTGGCCGGGATATCACACTACACCCTCGGGTTTTTCTATCTAGAAGAGGCTTCTCATCCTAGCATGTGATTTTCTTGATTTACTTTTTCTTCTTCTTTTTTTATCTTATGTAAGACTTTGCATATTAGTAAAAAGTGTTTCTTTCTCATTTCAATTTTTCTTTCTTGTACTTGGGAGATTGGTGCTTGATTTGTGTTTTTTTACTTTTTTTGTTGGTGTTTGGATTAACGACCCAAATGCCCTAAAAGCATGATTCAAATTATGAACTCGCTTTGAACATAATTTTAAAAGAGAAGAATACACTTCCGCACTTTTAAATTTATGTTATTGCACACATTTAAATTTCTATTAAAACCACACATTTACTTTTCTTGTTTTTACCACATTTAAATTCTTGAACTTTTGTTTATTTTCTTTATTTTTTATGATCAATTCAATTTTATGTCTATTTTTGCATTGTTTATGGTTGGATCTAGCTAGCATTGCATGCATATTTATATTGGTAGAGTTTAGACATGTTTAAGTTGCTGGTTATTCGATTGTTCAAAACTGAATTTAAATTTGGAATTGGAGTTGTGATTTGAAAGGATAACAAAAATCAATTATTTGCAAGAAGAATTTTGGCCAAACGCTTTATTAAAATTCGGATCCCAACATAAAAGTGCACAATTCTGCACATTGTTGCAAAAATTTCAAGACAAATTTTTTTTTTTCTGAAAAGTTAGCGGTTAGAAACCTGATCAAAACATATTATTCTTCAATGAAACTTGGGAAAATTAAAGTTTAATCAGTGTACTTTCAAACCCCAGAATTTCAAACAAGAATAATTGTGGCAAGATGGTGAACCAATGACTCAAAGATGGCCGGTCGGGTCGAACCAACCTGTGTGCAGAATTTCTGCATAATTTCTATTTTCAGGTCATGCTCATACACTTATATCTCATTCATTTTAAATTGTTTTTCAGTTTTTTTTTTTTTTTTTCATGCATCATTATAGTTCAAGATTCAGCCATTAAACTCAACTTTAGGTTGCATTAGATTAGGAGAAATCATGCATAAAAACAACCCAGCATACTAGTTTTTCAGACTTGAATTTTTTTTTTTAGAATCTCATGGCATACATTGCATTACTAACTTTCTAACTTAGGTTTCTAGCTTAGTTTCTTAGTTTTATTTTTGATACTTCTTATTTTTGGAACTTTTAACTTGTGTATTATTTTGCATCAACTTTAGTTTTTAGATTCGTTTAGATTTAAAAAGTTTTCTTTTTCATTGGATTGTAATTAATTTAATTTTTGGAAAGTAAGAATGATAATGTACTTTTCTAATTTTTTTAGGCTAGATTTAGATTTTTAATTTAGGGCAGGTACAAGTTGCAGAGAAACCTTAATTTACATTGCTTCCTATGGATCGACCTGGTCGCACCAGTTTTTATTACTACAATCGCAGCTCTACACTTGGAACTCACGATCAGTACCATCCGAGTGAATTGGACTATTGGATCGGTGTCCACTCATTTTGGATGGTGAAAACTTGTATTAAGCGGGGGGCCATTAGGATTTGAGGCCCCATGGAATACACTGGGCATTTGGGGGAGATCTTTCAATCCCCCAGTCCCATACCCACTGGGGCCCAAGGCATCGACGCTCAACCGAGGGGCTTCCTATAAGTACATATAATACATCATTGAAAAATATATACTCATAGCAAGGTTGGAAAACTTGTGACTCGACATGTCCAAGGCAAGGTTGGAAACAGAAAAGGCTAAATTTGAGGGACATGGATAGGGGTTTACGATGATCTAATTTACTTGAAACTAAACTTTGTATATAGGTGGGGTCACGTCCAAATGTTTCGATCTTCACTTTCCCATGAATACACATAGCCTTAGATGGGCCCACAAGGATATGCGCAGATTGTTTAGATGATCATGGATAGCCTTAATGACATGACAATCATGATGAGGGTGGGAAACAGAAAAGGCTAAATAAGACAACAGTGTGCAGTAATCATCCTAATCCTTTTTTAGTCTTGGCTCTAAAGTTTCACACTTTTGGAAGGCATCATTTCTTCTCCTTTGATTTTTCTTTATTTCAATCTAATGGTAACTAAGAATTAAATGAGTGTCAAATTTAGGATGCACCAGCTCCTTAAAAGAGGGCTGTGTAAGGGGAATAACTTGATCACAGGTCGGCCCCTGGTTACATGTATCCACCTAAAACTCCTACCATTTACCCCTGTTGTTCCACAGGCTTATCTAAGTTATCTTTGAAGTTCACGGAGTCACAGTCAAAAGCTGTTGTTGGTCACTAGCCACTAGGCTAACTGGGAAAACAAAAGTTATTGTAGGTCTTTGCACTTAGAAAGTTGAGACGCTAATGTAACATAAACCTCCAATGATCATCCAGCCGGTGAAATTCAAGTATAAATTGGTAAAAATAAAAAGAGGATGGTTTCATTAATTTTTATGTGATTTAACTACTAAATCTGTTTAGACCGTTCATTTCATAAGAAACGAGATAGACATTCCATTGTCTGATTACATCCAATGGTTTACACTATTCAAAAATTTCTCCAAATTCATGAAGAGATAAAACCCTGAACTTGACACATAGTTGTGTTTAGCCTTCCAGAGAAGATGAATGGTACATATCTTATTTCATAGATCATAGAAGTCCAAAACTACATATCTATCTAAACCCCACGAAATAGCTCAGTTGGCCGAGGACCACGGTTTGCAACCGAAAGTTGTAGGTTCGAAACTGTACCACCACTACCGGATAATTTACCCGGCTTCCCTCTAGGCCTGGAGGGATTAGTCCATCCCTAAGGGTTGGGAACCCTCCAATATATATAAAAAATAAAAAACTGTATATCTAAAGGTCTGAAATTTTTTTCGCAATTCAAGGTGTTTTAGAAATTTCTCAAAATCTATAAATTCATAAGACCTAAAATTTGCCCCCTTAGCTGTTTCAGCATTTCAGAGGAGAGGCTGAACGGTTCTAATCTTGATTTTAGCCCCCACACACCCACAACCACCACACAAGAAATTTAAAAAAGTAGATATAAAGGGAGGTTTTTAAAACTATCTTAAAATACATGATCATCCAACGGCTAAAATTTCAAACCATAATTGCGTTTGACTTTCTGATAATATCAAACAATTTGGATCGAGACCAAGAGCCTTTTTTACAACGAAGGAATAAAAAAAAAAGCCTTATAAAGACATCTACAACATTGTACTTTCTTTTTCAAACACGTGTCGAATTCAAATCTACCTATTTCTTTAACAGTAAGAAATAGAGTTAAAATGTCTAAAGTCTATTAAAAATAGACATCCATATATTTGTTATTAAACCGGCAAAAAAGTTGCTCAAACAGTTCTAATATAAGTAGATCAACAAATTGACATAAAAAACATAACCTCAGTCAAACTGAATCAATAGAACTTAACAGAACAAGTACTTGATTTTATGGTCGATATCAGGACCCTATATGGGATCCAATCATTGTAAATACAAGATTCTTGGTGGTTCAGATGAAAAAGGATAGGTCACATGTGGCAACCATATCCTCAGGTATCTCGCACCCTATTTCCTCAAGCATTTCAGAAGTCTCGGTTAGGCAATTATTCTTCGAGGATTAGGGCGAGTGAAAAACCTCAATTTGTTAATTATCAAATCTGACCTTCCAAAATGAAATCGGATATCTTCAGTTTTGAAAATTTGTGCATCAATACCAAATTATGTGTTATTTGCGCCACCAATATCAATATAGACTCCTAAACATAGCTCAGGACTCTGCTAACTGCTTTAGTAGGAGTGACAATGATTTCTCTACCGATTAAAAACTACTAGCTCTTTCACCACACGGCACAATTTATATCTCCATCTGATTAAACCATTTCCGGACAATGAGTGGTAAGGTCAAGATCAAGTACTACCCGCATAAATTAGTGGACAAGTCATTATGTACGAGGGCATGCCTGACACCACTCTCCACCAAACATTACAGTAGTAGGCTGTAATGGTATATTCTAATGGATCAATACAAGGTAAGGCATCACATAATGTCTGCTAAGAAGGAACCATCAGACCAAAGGGCATCCCAACACACAAAATAAGTCTAAAAGGAACCATCAATAAGGTGGTTCACTACCAATTCAATTGGGTATAACTGGTTAAATGCTGCGGCACTGGTCACTCTGCCACAGCTGGCTAGGGACACAGAAAGATGCACCCCACCCCCCCAAAAAAAAAACTTTTTGGGGGATGATCAGGGTAAAAAACTTTTTGGGGGATGATCAGGGTGAGAGTTCGAGACCTTCCAATCAAAAGAAGAGCCCGAGGGAAACCCAATTACCATAAAACAATAACCTCTACTAAGAAACAAAAGCCAAATCAAAGAAATGGAATAATTAATCATACACATGAGACTAGTGCACAGACAAGAAGCTAAACTTCAATCTCGTCTTCGTCACATGGTGTACTTGCAATCCCACAATTCCAATTCCACATCGGTGGAAAACAAATAGCTGCTACCTTGTTCTTAATATTTGCAAAATAATTAACAGTTTTTGAACTCAAGATCAAGACAGTATATCTGTGATAATCACTCGGACCTTTCATCCAACTGCCCAGTTTTTTCTTCAGCCAATTAAATTCTCGATTGAGAGAAACTTAAGGGCTATTAAAATCGCTTCAAGCAAAACAGGTCTTCAAAGCATTGGACCTAAGTTGAATCAAATCTTCAACAACTTGCCTGCCTTGAAATGCAATCCTATAGGACATCTTTTATGTACTCTTAAGACCAATTGATCGCAACTGTAGATTGATCGATAATTGTTAAGTATCTTCAATTTCTTGATACTCGATAAAACTTTGTTAGAGGCTCGTTGTTTCCATACATAAAGCCGATGGGCAGTTGAGACAAACCAATGGCGCTAACACAACAGAGAACAAACACTTACACAACTCCCATCTGAGCAGCAGCAACTGAAAGATCGGTTACAGAAAACGACCTACGAATATGTTACAGCTGGGACTGCATTTGAGGACTGTTACAGCAGCCATGGTATTAGGAAAGAGAGGGATGGGGTGAAGAGAGGAGGAGGGGCGGCCTTGTCAAAAATAAAAAATAGTCAATACTGACATTGTTCCATGAAAGAGCTGCGCAAACTGGATTTTACTTCAATGCCGGACTCCTTGCAAAGAAATGAGGGACATGAAACCTCGGCACCTATACTGGGGCTAACAGATTCAACTAAAATTGCTTTATTGAAATTCCTCAACTGGTCCAAGCCACTAACCACTTGGTGGGGTGGAGATTACTCATCAATGCGAAGCTATAGCTTTCTACTCTTCTCAAAACACCAATAACCACTACTACAATCATATATACCAAAAAAAGAAATCACGTAGATGACCCCCAAAATTGTTAGGACAAGGAAGGTGGTCATGATGTCAACCATTTACCCTAGAATGACAAAAAAAAGCCAAATGAAAGAAATTAGAGCATCCTAACAATAATTAACAGAATGGTAATTTATGCAAACGAAGGAGAAATTAACTAGACCTGGGGACTATACATGTTGGCCTCACTTATGTGGACCCTCTCAGAGACCAGGACGGGACCCAATATTGATGGTTGCATCAATTGTCCACAGTTCAAAAAACCACCAATTAAACAATCTGGATTGGCTTATCTAAATGACCACTTGTTATAAATAGTAATGCACTACTAAGAAACCAAACAACCAAATATAAAAACAAAAAAACAAGTGATGCAGGCAATTTTCCAAATATTTTGAACGTTGGGCTTCTGTTAGGGCAAGCCTCTTTCCATCCTTAAAATCATTATCAGCACCAACTAAATCTGGTTATGGGCATAGAAGACTTCTTAAATACCAATTTGATGCGAACTGCAATCTGTCTCTTCATATCCCCTCTCAATTTTGCTTGCCTATGGTTGGTATATCGATTTTCAGGTTTTCCTTTCTTTTAAGTAGAGTGGAGAAGAAAGATAAATTAGCATCCACTTGGCTGAAATATAAGCCGGTAGACCCATTCATGACAATCAGATGTTTTAACTGCTTGAGCTGCTAAATGAATAGAATTAGGTTACGGATTCAAAAAAATTACCAAGCATTAGAGGTTGTTAGCTCATAGTATTACAACACACTAGGAAAGGAAAGCACCAAGAAAAGACTTTAAAAGGATGCAGTCAGAAGTAACAGGTTAGTGGTGGGCAAGCAGAATTTAGCCCTGAGGAGGGATGACTGATGAAACAAAACCCTAGACAACCATGCAACAATGGAAAACAAGTTTCAAAACTCAAATTTGATTTTATGAAAAAATCTACTGTTAACAACGTTAAGCAAGGATAAAATCATCACCAAAAAGCCATGAGCATGCATGATATATAATAATAGCAAGCTTATAACTTGTCAAAAGGTCAGTCATAAAAGCAAACTTATAACTTGTCAAAAGAGAAGTCATGTGCTCAGAGTCGACAAGTTCCATATACAGTATTAACCATTTTGCATAACCGACACAAATACTAGCTGCGAAGTTCATCCCCTCCTAGAACATAACGAAGAAAAAGCTTTAATAAATACACTTCCATAGTACCCATGTCTGCATGGAAACTTATCAAGCCATCACACCAGTGGAAAAAACATGATGAAAACTTCACAAATTGAAATGACTGAAATGGTGTTCAGCACATTTTTCCCTTATCAACAACTGCTCTCAAACACATGTATGAGATCCAAGGATCATGCAGGCAGCCCAAAGAACCATTGTAGCAACAGAAAATCGTAAGATTTTCCAACTGGAGGATACTTTTGTAAAGAAATGGCTCTTCGATGTAACTTTGGCTGCCCTATCTCTTAACCACCACTTTCTTCCGATCAAAAATCCTGGAAGAAATTAGATAGGATTTGAAAATCTGTAATTTCCACGTTCCAGCCAACCAAAGCAGGGGCTGCCTGATGATCTGGCTCTGATATCTAGTACATGTGGCAGTTTTATATGAATAAAATAGCTGATAACTTTGGAGAGGGTACATGAGCAATGAGTGTTAAAGTCTTAACTAAAGAGATGTCAAGAAACAGTGAAATAATGAAGGTAGGTGCCAAACCTGGTCCAAAGTTAAGGCTATGGCAGTGACGCTGTTCATGTTTCAATTTTCGTTCAGGTTAGAGTACCTTTGTGCATCGGCTTTTGCTGCGCAGACTGCACATTTGTAAGAGGCTGGCAATAACAAAATGCAAAGGAGAAACCAGACCACCAAAAAGTTAGTTCCATTTTCCAGTCCAACTCTAAGAACTTGGACATGTAAAACAAGAGAAGTTCAGAATCAAGATTCCAGTGAGAACAAAAGCTACAGTTTTCTAATACTCATAACTAAATGCAAGTGGCAGGTGTCATCATCATCATTGTAGTGTAAGTCTTCATCATTCATCAGAGAGAAAGATTATTAATCTGAAATAAAAGCAACTCATAATGAGTAATGGTCCTAATGTGCTATAGGAATAAAGCAGTTGTTTCGTATATTGATAAGTAATTGGCACTTAGTAGTAGGACTGTAGAACCAAGATAATACTATGTCATGTCACCACATGCTACAACCCCCCTCACGGTATACATACTTTGGCCCCAGGACACAGAAACTAGAGATCAAATCGTGATTACAAACTACGTCCATCATTCCAACCAAATTAATTAGAAAAATTAGAAATTAATATGATGGATCCACTATCAACGATGTCTCAAAAATCTCCGACATTGGAAGATACCTAAATCCTTCAATTAGCTGTCTACAAACAAGAGGTCAAAAGACAAGAGTACGGCAATCCTGAAGAAAAAGATCAAAGAATTAAACTACAATATGTCAAGCATAGACACCATCTATCCACAATGGGGCCACCAGAGCAACAATTTGGATCACCAAGTAATGAGCCCCGCATTGTAAGAGATTGGGACTTGGGAGCTGCTGCAACCTGTAAATTTGGTGCAGCACAAGACTCTAATTCCACCAGGACCTATTGCTTTTGTACCTGTACATTCCTACAAAATCATAAAGCACGTCTCTTCTTTTTTCTTGCTAGTTATTACTGAAAGCATCCAGATTCTCAGGAAGCTGATGCAGCACAACGGGTGGGGACAAGAAGAATGAACAGTCCTGTCGTGAACTGTATTTATTATTTTTTTTTAAAGAATGAATAAGAAGAAAAAGCAAGGAGCATTCTGCTTGACAGTATAAAGGAAAGATGTCATTCACATGCAAACCATAGCATAAAGAGAATGTGCTATACAATATTTTTGCATTTCATCTTTTTTGTGCAACACAAATCTTATAGTTGTTCTATGCACAAATGACTAGGAGTAATTTGGTTTGAGACATAATAATCACTGCTGAAATGAAAAGAGAAGAACAAGCATCTTTTTTATAAACAGTAAAAAATGACGAACAGATACAACTCCCTATTGAGATCAATACATCACTGTTTAGACTCAATTTAAATTTGCACGGGTCCTCCATGGCAACGTGTCACTGGAAGAAAATATCAAAACAGTATAAGTTCTAAAAGGTAACATCTCTTTTTTTATTTTGTTTTTTTTATCGGCAACATAATTAGAACAGGGTTACTTTGAGGGCGGGCCTTAGCGCAACGATAAGGTTGCTCCATTGCGACCTAGGCATCACGGGTTCAAAACACAGAAACAGCCTCTCCGCTCACGGGGGTTAAAGCGGCGTACATCTGACCCTCCCCAGACCCTGCAATGGTGGGAGCCTCGTGCACTGAGCTGCCCTTTTTTTTCACTTGATAGTTATTTTGTTGACCGCCCTACGGTTGATGCACATTCTCCATGACCCATTTTCTTGGTGCCAAAAGGGCTGAAACAGTACAACAGCTCACGCTTTCTCGTATATATCCACTTTCCAACAATTCAGACACTTGTTGATTGAGTTCCTCATGTTCTTTGGAGTCATTCCATGAGCAGACCAATTCGACAAACCAACTCCCACCACAATATCTGTGTTGTATCTCTCTCATAGATGGAAAACCCATGGGTAGATCATTGGGGAAGCTATCCCCAAATTCATTCATCAAGGGAATTATCTCGTACGGTAAATTTCCTCCTTAAGATACTTCTTTCCCCACCCACGACATATACTTTTCCTGTTTCAATGGCGTCTTCCATAAATTGTGCAAGGGAGAGGCAACTCACATACCCCTTATGGTTGGGTTTAGTAAGTTGCTTCTCACAGGTAGGATAAAAAAAAACCTACACATTATCTTTGTGGAAGGTGAAGGTATTTTTGTAACCATCATGAACTGTTCTACACAACCATCTTGCCAGGGTCTATGTAATAATATGTGGCAAAGGTCCATGAAAACAACATCGCACTACACGTTATCATGGTAGCACCCGCAAATAAAGAAAGAAACCAAATCTCTACTTGTAACTAGTTCCTCATTGTCACGCCTGTACCGAGAGAGCTTGTAGGGTTTGGGATGTTTCTCCATCAAAATACGGAGCTTGTTGACGAACTCTTGCAAGACTACATTCTTGCAAGTGCCACATCCGCGATCAAGGGAAACTTGTGCATGTGGTGTGGAAGATACTGGTCAAAAGCCGATCTTTTCCTTTGGTGCCTTCAGAGAGAACAATATCTTGAATCACCAAAGATCTATCGTCATCGCCATAAATAAAACAATCTCCGGCTTAGGAATTTTTGTCAAACTCAAGCTAGCTGTCGTCCCACACATAAAAGGGACCATCTCACTCGTCCTATCATTTAGCAATGTGTATCTTCCACTTTCTACACTCTAATGAGATGTGACTTCAATCATTGCACGTACAACAATAAACGATCGCTTTACCTTTGCCTCTGTCGTTCGCATCAGTAGCTTGCCTAGGAAGCACGGACACCTCTCCGGGGCCGGCGTGACAGTGTCAGACCCGGACACGTGTCCGACATGCCAAAAATGGTCTGCTTATTTTTTTAAAAATTTTATTTTCCGGACACGCTGGCTTTTTTTTATATTTTATTTCCCAGAAATTGACATCTTTTTTGCTTTTTGTATTTTTGGAATGGAGGGGAAATTGACCCCCCCCCCCCCCCCCCCCCCCCCCCCCCCCCCTTCCTTTTTCTTTGTATGGATTTTATGGAACTATGGATATTTCATGTTTAATGATTATGAATTATGTTTCAGTTAGCAATAATTTGATATGTTTGTAAGTTGGTACAGTGGTACTTGAATTTTTATTTATTTGATTGCTAAATTGATTACAAAATTAAAATGATATTATCTTTTAGTATATGATTAGATATATTATTATTATTATTATTATTAAATATTAACATGTCCCCGACGTGTCCGTGTCCTACCTTTTTGAGAAATGTCGTGTCGTGTCGTGTCCGTGCTTCTTTGGTAGCTTGTCAAACCTATTTGGTTTTGTCAGGTTGATCAGCTACCACCCCAGCCATCTCCGACACGCTGTCAATAAGCTCAAGATCAGCTTGCGTCTCTAGCATCTCTAGCCATAGGATGAGTCGATCATGTCACTGATCCCACTATTGCTTGCCACTCTTCCATGGTGGATGCACACTATTAGGTTTTTGTTATGGTGTACCATGGATGAACAAACATCACCTCATGAATAGATGGTCGTAGACTCGTAGCCCACCCAAATATCGGCCCACCAGCTGATCCTCGAATTCCAAAACACCACTACAGACAAACAAATAGTAAAATTCCTCCAAACAGAGCGATCACCCTGTTGGAAACATCGCAATTGCAAAAATAGCGACTGTCGAAAAGTGAGGTGAAGGTTTTCATATATATTTTCATATTCTCCCAAGATGTCAGTGGTTTTCACATGCGTTGACGGGGTTTTTGAAATTATTCACACCATGCATCCACCCTACCATGAAGCTTTCTTGCTACTAATTTAAAACCTTTTAAGATCAACCAACTCCTTAGCCAATCATGAGAGTCCTCTCATTTCATTGTCTAATTGTATTAGGATATCTCCAATTTAATGTTTAAACCCCAATCATTATCTTCACTAGAATGCCATTATATATTTGTGTCTTCTCACCGAAGACCGATCATTGAACAGATTAACAAATTTTTCACTTACTAATCTTATCTATAAAATCATCATGACAATTCGGATGTGCCACAAGCTCTAAAAATTTGGTCAATTGTTCAACTTGCATTCTTAAGTTCTAAATTAAAATATCCCTACGATCCGATTCATGGCCTAAGTCGTTCTCGACCAATTGTCAACGACCATGTGCTTGTCGGAGAGGCATGATTTGGAAAAAAAAAACTCGTAGGATCAATTTCTCCAATACTAACTGATGCGGTCCCGATCAATGTAATCGGATTGTTGAGGGCTTAATATTGACAAAACAGAAAAATCCAGGGATTTACAAAAAAAATTAAAAAATTAACAGACCAGCATGGAACTAAAATGACACACTCAACTGACTTAGAGAGCTTTCTCAATCCAAGGGAATGGTGCTCGACGGATAAGAAAAGAAAAGAACAACTCAAAACCCTTTTTGGAGTTCAAAATAATCAAAACAGAATGCTCTGTGTAGCAATTGACCACTTATACATATATACTCTAGAATTCCTTAAATCAGCTAATATTCGCTTTTTAATAACATAAAATAGAATGAAAGAAAGAACAAATTTTAGAAAGAAATCGTTCTGCAAGGTGTCATTTACAGCAACAGTGAGAGACATCAAAAGCTTCTGCATAATCCTGCTTATGGTGCCCATGTCGCCCATTGATTGGGTAAGGGATACAAACCTATTTTCAGTAGACCCTCGGGCAACCCAGAGGGTATGATTCCTTCATATATTTGGAATGGGCCTAACCCGTTCAAATGAGTAGGGCTGTCAAAGGGCTAGGCTGGGCTGGGCTGGGTCGGGCCGGGCTTTGGTTGTCCTTACCCTACCCTTAATATATACACAGGGATGGGCCTAGTCGGGCCAAAGCCCTCGAAGGGCCTGCACAACCTAGGCCCTTACCCCAACCTCGCAGGCCAGGGCCAGGCCCAAGGCCTGAAAACAAGAAAATAAGTTTTTTTTTTCTATGTTCACTGAGCATTGAGTGTCAACCAAAAATTAACCATCCTCCTCTATTTGGGCTTGGGACCGATAATTTCGACTTTCTCCTCTAATCAACCCCATTACAAAGAAGAAAAAGAACAAATGTGACAACTACAAATAGAAATAAATAAAGTCAACATCAAAAAAGGGGAAAAATGACCAACTTTTCCCCATGCATCTATTACACACACACTTTGAACGAGTATTCATTTCTAAGGGATGTGCACAACATCACCTTTATAGGGTTCTAGAAATATTGGCAAAATACTTACTTTCGAACCCATTCCTCACTTCCAACAGATGGACTACAAGACAAAGGATGAGAAGTAAAGGAAATGAACAAACCCGCATTCACATAAATGAGCATGCGCACAAACAAGCAATATTCAGTCTGACTACATAAATTACAACAAAAGGACATAGGCAGTTGAAGCACCTTTTCCTAAATCCAAGAGACGTCAGAACAAAAAGACATCCAAAAGAACAAAGAACAATCATCAAACATAGTTGGGCTGTCTGTAATTGTTTATATTCTGTGCTTTCTTTTGGTCAAAAAATCCTAAAATGTCAGAGATATATTACTTTTCAAGTTGTTAAAAGTAAACTAGTAGGAATCCTGATTAGTTAAGACGTTGCTTTTATTCTTTTCAGTAACATTTTTACAAAGAGGCAGAAATTATATGCTTCACGGCAAAAGCAGGTCATAGTTAATGTCTTCTGTAACCTGTGGCAATTCAGAATGTCCATGAATATGTTGCTCTTTTAGCAAATTTGCAAGTTTCCTTGTTTGGTGATAACTTCAGCTAATCTCTAGAGGCTGTCCCCTACCTTATCCCTCACAGTTCAAACCTGAAATGCTAACTCGGAAAGCTCTCTCTTGCTTTTGTCCATGCACAAGTTTCGTTGTCAGACAAATAAATGCTATATTGCTAAATGTCACTTGCTATCAAAATTGAAAGAATCATGAAACCACATCCCCACGTGGGATCAACACGTGAAAATAAAAAATATATATCAATGCTGAAAACTTACCGCAGTCTTATAAAAGGCTTATATCTCTACAAGAATAACACCAAGCTAGACTAACTTTAGAATGTTTGTTGAAGTCATCTTACATTGCATTGGAATTGCCTTAGTGTAGATCTCAACAAGTCATCTCCAGCAATCTGTCTCAACTTCTGAATTAACTGTTCCCTAGTTATTTTTTTACACTGTAAAAAAAAAAAAAACAAGGATGTAAAAATGCTCTTTTTTTTTTTTTTTGGTAAAGTACATATTTAGAGCCTATAAAGAGTTGACCGCAGCACTGGTTATTTTTCTCAAGCAATACCTTGAAAGCATTATAGTGGACATCCAATAATTCCTTATCTGAAGGAGATATGCTTGTTTGGATTGCATCAAACAACATTGAAAATGGCAGCCAAGGTGAAGTGGGAAATTTCACATTCGTTGGCACTGGTGTGGAGTTCTGAACAGCCCTTACCTATATACAAACAGGGTTTTAAAAAACAATTGAGTAAAGTCACAATTGTTTTAAGGGATGACATAAAATATAGGCAGTTAGGCACTGAGGGCCTCTGAACTTTGATTAGCCTGATCATCAAGGTTCTCCAACTGCATTAAATCAGGACAAATCAACACAGGAAGAGAAATCGAGCTGCAAAGCTGAGCTTCTATGAAGGAAAGCACCCGCTCATTAAGCCACCAACTGCTCAAATATAGGAATGTTAGACATACTTATCGAGTTAGCATTACATGTGGATTTGTAGGATCCTCATTCATTTTATGTCTACAGTGCCCCAAAGGAGCATCCCCTATAGGTAAAACCCATAGTTTGACGATCCAGAGAGTTAATCTGATTGAACCCACAGCTGATAGGGATGCCACAAAATTTTCCAGATTGGAAGATCCAGCCATCTAATGATGTTGAACACTATTAGGGCATCAGGTCCATGATGGGTACCATCAGATCAATAATCTGAATCACCTAATCATATGGATCCAGGAAATAAAAGAGTTATGAGCCAGAATCTATGATGCCCGGATACAAGATGGATTGGGTAGGGACAAGTCATTGGTATGGCATGGACACAAATTTTACCCATAATAATTGAAGTAAAGGGCACAATAAGACACAATAAGCTGTTAGCTGCCTACTTTGAAGTATCCAGGCATCATAGACCAGGAAACTGTAAACCTCCTGATGTATCAGGACCTACAATCTCCTCTAGGTGGAAAACAAGTTCCACCACAAACTGGAATCAAGTCACAATACAATCAAGAAGCAAGATAATCTCACAGGATTAAGAGTAGAGGCAGCATGCTGATAATTGGTCATAGAAACATCAACATTGGTTCGGACGTTGTTAAGACCAGCCAAACGCTCTGTAGAAGGAAATATTAAATTAGACATAAATCTTGAAACGACCCATCAACATAAAAGTCATAATGGCTTTACGAACTCCTGAATACCTTGTTGAGAAGGAAGCAGCTTAAAGCTGACCACATACTCTGGAAGTATACGCGTGTTCACATGGGCATTCCATATCACATACAGCCTCGGATTCTGAATATTATCTACACCGCTGTCAAAATCCTCAGAGCCAGGGTGGAATTGCTCAGATCCCAGCTGGACTTTTTCCATGCTCCCCATAATTATTCGGCACAACACCATGTGTTGCACACCATTTTCGTCAACATCACAAAATTTCACACTGTAGGTGTTCAAAAGAGGTGATAGGATTAAACTTCTCCAAACAAAAGATGAGGTATCATAAAATGCTTTGCCTGAATTACCTATGTTTTCTTTTTTATCTCAAACACTTCCTGTCCTTTGCATCATCATCTGAACAGGTGGGAGTGGACACATTTTCAGAGTTCCAAATTGTTCATCCTCTGAGTCCCACTGCGGATATACGATCGATCAAAAACATCACAATCCCAGGCATCCAACTAGGGGACTTTCTCTTGTTACATGTGAACCACCATTGCTAATATTTTAGGTTTTTAGCCCTCCATTTTCAATCCCGCTCTCAGATTTTATAGGGTTGTCCTTTGTGTTTACCTTTTCTTTTTCCCACAACACTCAAACAGTGTGGGGGCCCACCAGGAAAACAATGTCAACCGCTGGAAGGTGAGCCTCACCTAATGAAAGCTGGCAACCCAGAACGTAATACAGGTGCATTTTACCTCAAAATAAAAATAGTCAAAACACCCTATCCAAAAAACAAAAGTAAAATGAATCCAAGAAAACTAAGAAAACAGAAAATAGCACAGAACACAGCAAAAATCAACCTGACGTGACCGCAATGTTCTGGTGCAAGATAAACGCCAGCGCCATATGACATTCCCACCGATGGCTTCCCACTCCTCCCAAACCCATTACGTAAAATTCCAGCCACACCCTCCTTCGATGTACCGTACCATCCACGCCGCACATTAGCATCTCCTCGGTGCTTCTGCAAGATCTGTATCTGCTCCTCAAATGAATGCAGTCGTGCCCGTGCAGCACCATCCTTTGGAACATATCGGTGAATGCACAATACATTATTCGGTGTAACAGACACACCCAACCCTGTTAAAAAGATTTTCTGTACATTATTGTAGCCGTCATCTCCTCTATGCATTTGCACCAATTTGTCGCCCAAACCATCAAATCCAAGAACATTCGGAATCAAAGTCCCATTTTCTACAATTACTTCTTTAATCACCGAACTCACTTCGTCCTCCTCTTCTAATTGAGTATTCGAAATCACCTTATCTTCCTCTGGTTCTGAATTGTCGGCTCCACGAAACAGAATCTCAAGTTTCAACTCGATCTCATTGCTGCTGCTCAGCTTATCGTCCCCATCCTCAAAGCAGACCATAGGAAAGAAGCATTTCTCCTCTTCATCTATATAACCAACAGATTGCTGCTCCCCAGTTTTCAGATCAGTCATGACCATATGAACGAAATCGACAAGATAAGAGCAATTGCGCATCGATATCTCAACAGCCGACCTCAGAGCCTTGAATGCATCTAAAAGAGGCAGCATCACGTCCTCCGGGAAGTCGCGCCATCTGCTATCATCGAAGAACAGCACTCGCCTAGGCCGCCCGCTGTTGATGAAATTCCGATAGTTCTGGATCACAGATCTGGCGCTGCCAAAGGGGCCCTGCGAGACGCGCCTAGCCTTAGATGGCCGGCCGCCATCCGCCGCCTCCTCGTATGGAGGAGGCCGATGCCTCTTCTTTACTCCTAAAACCCTAACTGATTTTATGGTTTCCATCCTAATATCTTAGAGCAGAAGCCCTAGAAATCAATAAGAAGCCCTAGACATCTAAAGGTATTTACAGATCTTCCTCCTTCTCTGGAGAGAATAACATCATAAAAGCCCTGTAACAACAGTTCGTGCAGATCATAATCAAACCCTAACACTAACAGATGAAAAATTAAAAGTCGATTGCTTTTTCCTCCGATCTGATTTTTCTCATGTAAATGGTAGATCTGATTGACACACGAAAAGGGATTTGAATAAAATAACATCGAATCGATTTCTTGTTTTCAAAATACTCACATGAATCGAATATAAGAACATAAGCCATGAAATCTTAAACAAACAAACAAAAAAAAAAACCTAAACTACAGGAGTTTAGGGGAAAAGAAATACATGGAAAGATTGATTGATGTATATGAGATCTACTTACATTGAGGGAATTGAGGGGGTTAAGAAACCCTAAAAAGACCTGAAACGGTCGAAGAGGAACTGAGTCTGAAAAATCAGAGATGAGAGGAAATGAAAGAGGAAGAATCGTTTTATGGAAAGATCGGGGACAGGGAAAAGGACAGGGCACGAAACGACGAAATTATTGGCTACGGGTAAAGATGGGAGACTCTGTGGTCCCATCAATCTATTCAAGTTATTTGTAGCCGTCGGATCAAATGAAGTTGGGGTTAAAATTGATTGATTTTTAGGTTTTTATCGGCCGTTCATTTCTGGGGGGAATTAGATTCCTTTTGTGGCGGTGGTGGGAGAATGATGCTCTGTGCGTGGCCATATGGCTCGACTGTGGGGCCCAATTTTCAGACCTTTTAAAAGGTTTTTCCTACTCCAAATGGTCTTCTTCTGAAAGAGGTGGTCCCTGCTTGGGGGGCCCACTTTTGACCTGCTTTGGTAATTGAATGCTTTGACGTACAGCGTGTGTGATTCACGTTTCCCAAGTTACCACTTGCGCTCTTTGAACATATTGGTCCCACTCAAAACGTATGAAAGTTGTCATGAGAAGATGGCAATGCAGTGTGCTCCCATAGTCTTCTCCATTTCTGTGTGTCTGTGGATAATGTAAAAAAGTATGCCCACAGAACATCATGATTTGGCAGGATTGTCCAAAAACTCAACCCCAAACCAGATCTGAGTGGGTTGGGACCTGAAGTGGGCTCAAGCCAAGTACTGTAGATTGGAGCTAACTCCCTTACAAATAGAAAGAAAGGAATTTCAAAGTGGCCTCTCATTTTTGAACTGTATTAAAAAAAGTTTTCATGAATCAATAACATCAAAAAGGCTCCATGAGTTTGAGGTGCCACTCAAATAGATACTTGATTTTAACTTAATGGAACCGATCCGTGCGAGATTTCATCTGGGTGGCCCATTTTCCTCTTGCCATCCAACGAAGATCTTTACTCATAAATAGCATAAACTCTAGGGCTCTATTTGGCATGAAGCAAATCCATGGCTCATTTTCGTTTTGAGGTTTTCCCCCTTCTTCTTCTTCTTCTTCTTCTTCTTCTTCTTCTTCCGTCTCACCGGCTATCCAGCTTCCTCTACGCATTTCTCCTCTCCTCCTCCTCCTCCTCCTCCTCCTCCGATCGTCCTCGACGCAGCAAACTCCTCCTCCTCCTCCGATCGTCCTCGACGCAGTAGACAAAATCCGCTAGATCTTCTCATCCCCAACCACTGGAATCCGCATCCGACTATTCCTCTTCGCGTTCGTTCTTCGACGAAAAAGGAGGGAAACATCTCTTATTCTACAAAAAAGGGAAAACCTTTTGCCGTCTAACTTGAATCCTCTTCCCCCTCAGAAATCCGATTCGACCTAGATCTTAAGGCGAGGTATGGATTTGATTTGCTTTACCTCATTCTTCTAATTTTGCATCTCCTAAAATACAAAATAAGGGCTGTACAATGGTTCTTGGTGGGGTTGATGGGCTTTTTTGGTTTTCTTTTCTTTGGATTTTTTTTTTTGTAAGGGTTCTCAATGGCTCAATGTCTGGTTTGTTAGGTTGCAGTATTGATGTGCTTGAAAGATACTGAAAACCCCCAATTTCTAGTTGTGCATTTTTGGGTCTTACAAGTCAGAAGAAATAAGCCGGTATTGCGTTATTGCTCTGAACCATATTGGTTTTGAACTTTTGGTGGACCTTTTTTAGGTGGATTATTATTGGTTCAATCTTATGTTGAAATTGTCTTTTCTTGATCTCCCTCTATTTTTTCTCTTCCTCGTAACTCCAATAAACTCATCCTCAAATGTCAGAAAATCACAAATCAACATTACCAGCTAAGAAGAGACTAGGCGATCTATCGCATAATTACAAGTCTTGGTTACACGACCCAGGATGTCTAACACACCCACGGTCAAGTGGTGTTCGGCACCTTAGTATCACACGTCCAGGAAGTTGAAACTTGAAAGTATCACTCCTTACCAATACTCCAACATATAAAAGAAAAGGAAAAGAAAAAAAAAGAACTTGAGATGTGTCTAGAGTCCAGACACAGTGCAATGCTTTTCACTTGACATTCATTGACATGGGTTGTTGGTAGGTCTGATAATGTTTCTATTCGGAATTCAGATCACCTATCGCAGCTGATGCACTCACAGTTTGTAAACCAATCATGTGTCATGATCAGTTTGGTCCACTCACAGTGAGGGTGCATAAACTGTGATCAGACTAATTCAGTTGGGGGCTCCAGAAAGGGACAACCTGTTTTAGTTTTAAGTTGAGATGGGAGCCCTATTTGTCATTATTTCTGAATGATGAGAAGGTAGAACCTGTTGTAAGGAATGATATCAAGGCAGCACAAGCACTGGCAACAACTTATAATAAACATTAGAGAGAAGGGATGGGGCATTGATCATGATCATGATGATTAAACACCTAGAAGTTGGCTATGCATGCCATCATGACCTTAGCACTAAGGCTAGCATGACCCCGAGACAGGGATTGTGATTCCTCCAACTAGGAGCAGACCTTTTGCTAGTGATTTATTTATTGAGATTTTCTCCTTCTCTCCAAACTCTCCACATGCAAATCTTTCAGAAAATACTAGGTCTGCTCATCCCATTTCAAGAAAGGAAAAAAATGCATACCATATTTACTCATTTGCAGTTTAATCAATTGGAAGAAAACCATATAATTTTACAACATATCAAAGAAATCCTTAAAGGTTAGTTATCTCTATTGGAATATCATTAATGTTTCATTAATGTTTGGCATTTTTCCTAGAAATGTGGCTCTATTTGGGATTAATTGTTGATGAATGAAGTTGCAACTAAATTTATTGCAGCCCATGTCCTCGTCCAATTCTAATTCCAATGAATGGGTGCCAAAATGCTCATGTGGAGAGATGATTTGTCTAACCTCGCATACAAAGACTAATCCAAATAGAAAATTTTGGAGATGCGCTAATTGGAAAGTAAGTAAGCGTTTTATATGCTTATTTATATGCTATGATGTATTGATTTTTTAATATTTGTTGTTTTTACACACTAAATTTTTTTTGCCTTTGCAGAATGAAATGGGTGCGGTATGTTCATTTGGAAAGATGAAATCGACAATGAAAAGAATTTAGCATTACTAATCGAAAATATGAAGAAGATGTTGGATGGGTTGATTGATAAGTAGAATGGGCTGATGGATAGGCAGAACGAGATTTTATGGGCAGCAGTTGAAGAGATGAAACATGCATCTGAAGAAAGGAAAAAAATCAAATAAATTAAGTTGTATAGTGATGTTTTTTTGTTGTCTTATAAGTGTGATTTGCGTGTTCAAGATGGTATGTTAAAAAATTTGTTGAAGAAACTATTGGAAGGGAGTTTTGTATTGATGTAATATATTTTGAATCAGTAGAATGAACTTATCTCATATGTTTTGGGTGATAGAATTGTCTACTCTCTAGGTTCATATGATGATAGTCTTATGAACATTTATATTGCTAAAAAACAAATGTGCCTCCAAGTAGAACCTGACGCCCAAATTGTTGTGTTTATCGCTGTCTTATTTATATGCATGCATTGTGTAATTTGTCAGGTTCTACTCTCTCAATGACAATGATTCAAGAAACAAACTTGATTTGTTGTAGTGCCCTAGGACCACTCCAATATTCTTTAAAGGTATCTCGGTGCTGTCTTATTTTATCTGTTCAAAATCTGATAGATCAAAACTTAAGTTTTTTTTAGGATGTGGGATCCAGTAGTGATGACCCCCCTAAGGTGATGAAGGGGTGGTACACAATATACACCTCGGATGACCCCAAGTCCCCCTTCAATCAGGAACTGTTGGAAGTAAGTGAGATCATTTGATCAGATCAAATCTATAGACTCATTCATGTTAAGAATCTACGGGATCTATAAACATGCTTTGAATTATCCATCAGCACCTTTGGACCTTGTTAAATTAGACTGCTCTTACTAAAATACATTGAACATGCACAATGATTTTTTGCATCTTAACCAGCTTCAACCTAGACAAAGGTCTCAGTGGGCCAATAAATACATAATGAATTTTGTTATCAAGTGGACCTATTCATTTGAAAGAATATACTCACATATATGGCATTCAACAAACGGAACTTTGCTTGTCATTCCTTTATTTAACCAAGATTGTTGTGATAAGGCTTCTTGAAATAACCAGATCTCAATTAGCAAGAATTTGATCATCCATCAATAACAAGAAAGTCAGTTTGAGTTTTGATTGTTAACTAATGGACCATTTGGATGTACTCTGATTGGAACATGCATTTAAGCAGATCTGCAGATAGAATCTATACTTCATGTTTGGAGCAATTTCGATATAAGAACTTAATGCAATAATAATTCTGACATTCTAAACCAGAGACTGATACAAACCAAAGGATCAATGAAGACAGTGAGCTGAATTGAAAATGGGTTCAGTTCCACATCTGAAATAAGATCTGAAGGTAGAAAAAGCAACAGAGAAGGTAGAAAAAACAACTACTTCTCTGTTTGTACCTGTGGTAGATCATTTTGTAAAGAAAGTTGATTCAACATATAATCTAGAAATCAATAGATCAAAATAGATTGTCATCCACATACCCAGTCAGAAAACAATGACCTCCTCATTCATTCGTAACAAATGATCATAACACATTATAAAAGTATAACATCAAAACAACATTAGCATTGGAACACCTCTTCATTTGAAACTAATCACTAATGAAATGTAGACACAACCTGTTACAAAAATCTAGATACAACCACATGTCAACTAGTACCACTACCATCAAACATGTGGTGCACATCACAAATGAAATCTGATGAAATATGATGCCACTACCATCAACCAGTACCACTACCACTACCATCAAACAATACAAACATCACAAATGAAATCGGATGCCAACCGCTCCAGCTGCAACAACAAAAATGTTCTCTTGAGCACCTTTTCATTTAAAGCCTACAAAATAAAAATGAAAAGTAATAAGCATTCATATGATAAAATCTATCCATTTGAACCACTACTAGTTGCAAGCACAAAAACCTGTGGTGCACATCTTCATTTGAAGCCTACAAAAAAAAAATATAAAGTCATTAGCATACATATAAACTGAAATATGTGTCATTGAACTACATAAATAAAATATCTCTTTCTACAATGTAATTGCATACCTAAATCTGTGTCAAAATACCATCATCGGAAAGATCATCGTCCTCGTCTTCTAAAATACTCAAATTGTTTCCAGAGACATGATCCATAGGACTGAAAAAAGAATAGAAAGCACAATTTATATGATAATAAATTTAAAAATCAACAATAAAAATTATATTGTTAAAAACAAATTATACCCCTTGATGAGCATAGGACAATTGCACATGTTATGTGCAACGTCACGCCTGCCACATCCACGACAAAGCCGAGGTTTTCTCATTGTTTTTTCTTTAGAAGACTTCAATCTCTTTGGACGACCTTTTGTCTTCGCATTCTTTGGCGCAAGATATCTCTCTTCATGGCAAGTCCCCTTATCTCTTCTCTTACTGTCATCTTTTGCCGTTACTTCCTTTTCATTTATCTCACCAATACTCTTCTTTAACTCTTGTAAAACCTTCTTCGCATACTGGTATGCTGTTTTACACATGGATGCCTCATCGACGACTACTACAGCATCATATGATAAATCTCCATGTCGTTCAAGCAATGAACCATCACATGAAAAGCATGCACTACTGTCAGATTCATCGTTTATTCTTGCGAACCTTGTCCATCTTTTTAAAATATACTGTTAAGGCAATTCATAAATTTTCTCTTGCTTGAAAACACAAATGATATGTCCACATGGAATTCCTCGAATCTCAAATAATTGACATGAACATTTTGCTTCTTTAGGTTCCTTTTGATGGAGGACGGTTCTTTCAATTTCTTGATTATTTCTGAAAGAAGAAACATTATAAACACGTTGCTCGATGTCATCGTATATGAGCTCAACAATGCCGCATGTTATGTAAGAGAATTGTTCTTGAAACTTGTAGAACATTTTTTTCGTATATATTTCGGACATCCTCTTCTCCATTGGCAAATCCGTCATCAATTTTGGTCTTCTATTTATAGTGTCATGATCAGCCTTCAACTGACGATACTTTTGAGTTGCGATGCCTCGCTCATATCGCAACATAAATCATACAAGCCATTCTTTTCTGTCACGTATTGCTTAAGGAAGGCATTGATACTCTCAATTCTTGAAGTTGTGGACATCCCTCCAAAAAATATGTCTCTCAAGTATGTTGGCACCCACATCTGACGAATACCGTACATTGAATGCAGCCATTCATTGTCTACAAGATCAAATTCTTTCAACATATCCTTACAAGCCATCTCAAAATGCTCTATTGTGACGGAATTGTATGCAATCTTCTTAAATGTTTTGATGAAGTTGGGATTATGAATCGCAATTCCACCCAAATTCTTTTGTAAATTCTGCATAATGTGCCATAAGCAATAACGGTGGCATGTGGTGGGAAAAACGAACTTGATCGCTTTTGTCATTGCAGGATCTTGGTCCGTTAAGATCGCCTTTGGCGGGTCCCCTCGCATTGCTTCAATCCATTTGTTAAAAACCCACATGAATGTATCAAAAGTTTCATTTGATATTAGACAACATCCAAATAATATTGATTGATCATGGTGATTAATTCCGGTGAACGCACCAAACACAAGACCATATCTATTTGTATTGTATGTTGTATCAAATGAAATAACATCCCCAAATTCTGAAAATGACTTTTGAAAATAGTAATCAGCCCAAAACACATGTTTAATGTGATTCATCATCATCTTTCTCAATAGCAAAATAACATCTTGTGTTTCTCTCTTTCATTTGTTTAAAGTATTCAAAGAACATTTCACCATCTTCGTCTTTTGTTTCTTCCCTTTTGTTTCTAATTTGGTTTCGAAAATCGGTCTCAGTAAAACCAACTTTATCCCTCCCACCCGCCTGTAACTCTAGAAGTGCCATTTGATCCCTTGGTCGTAAATTAGCAGCCCCATAAGTATAGATCAATTTTTTCTTCGGTGTGCTAACTATACGGTGTGATCGTAGCATATGAGTGTTTCTGGGGGTACTTAATAAATGAGTGTGTTCCACAATAATTTTAAACACCACCGATTACCCCTCTTTTGTTTTTTTAATTTGAAGGTGTACCCCATAATTTTCCCGCGTATCTGAGTTCCATCTCTGCTGTGTAGAATCATCTCCCAATTTTTCTTTCCTAACACCTTATTTGGAGCAAACAAATTTTTCCCTCACAACAATATTATTCACCTTTGTCTCAGAGCTTCTTCTGATACTAAAACCCGCCAATTTCGCATAAATGTTATAAGCGTCTTAAGCCTCCTCTATGTTATCAAAAATAAATCCAACTTTGGGTATTTTATCCTCCTCAACCTGTGGTATAAATGAACTAATTGGTAAAGTTGGACCTGCTTTGTTCTTTTGGACGATTTAAGGACAACAATAGAACCATGCCATGAAAATACATGCAAAACAAAACAAAATATAAGTAATAAGAACGATGCTTTGGCCGCTTTTTAAATTAACAATTATGTTCCAAACAGTGTAATATAGCTTTTATGATATTCAATTTTCCTTGTCTCGCTCCTGGTTGTGTCACTAATGATCTGTTACCAAACTTCAATCAGCAATTTTTGTTTCAAGTCATAAGCCCAAAGGCTAGTATTGTAGAGTGGGACTAATGAAGCAGATGGAAAATAAAACATACCATAAATCCTCAAAATCCACAAATGCAGATATGAAAAATTCAAACAAACCTAATAGAAATAATTCAACATCGAACCTTCCAAATGATCCAAGTACTAAAACATCCACAAAATCATCAAAAACATCCGAAATGAGTACTAGAACTAAAACTTAATTCAACCAGCATAGAAAACCAAAAAAATTTGATTCTATTCAAGTCTTCCAAAAACACCATCTAAGTGCTAAAACAACAATACAAACATAAAAAACTTCCGAAATGATTACTAGAAATTAAATCAAAATAGAATTCCACCAGCAAAGAAAGCAAAAAAATATATATATTATCTTTGAATGTTCAAAAAACTCATTTAGATACTCGGAATCCAATATAAGATTTTGCACACTTCCAAACAATCAGCTTAAAATCCGCATTTCCTAAATCAAGAGCAACAGTTGTCTAAAAAAAAGAGTGAAAAAAAGTGAAAGAATACAAATAACATGAGAAATTCCAAACAGTGCCGAGCTTCAATTCAGGAAAAGAAAGTTCCAAGAAAGAGGGATTTCCCAGAAAATATGGAACTTTTTTTGGAAATTTGAAAAAGGTCGGGAAAAAAATGAATCGTATCAAAGAAACCAAAATAGGGAAAAAAGAGAAGGAATTTAGGAAGATTGAAAGGAAAATGATGTTAGGCCTTCATTCATCCATCCCAACTTTGAGACCAAGTTGTTATGGTACACTAGCCAGGCAGTGCATCATATGAGAAAATCGCATGACGTGAAAAAAAAATCTACCAAATCACATGGACGGGGAGAGAGGGATAACCTGCAAAAGCTCGCTTGGGATGGACGCCTCACATGGGAAGTTTTTTATGCTGACATCCACGGGGATGGACGACCCTGACGGCCATGTGCCATGAAACTGGGATGGGCATGGCTACTGCGAGGGGGTCCAAACCTGGAGCTGCAATTGGAGAGTTGGGTCTTCTACGTCCATTTGGGGACAGGATGGCTGGACGCCAGAGAGGAGCCTTAAACATGGGGTTCGAGTTGGGTCTTCTGCATCCAAATGAGCTGATTCTTCTGTGTCCATTTGAGAAGATCTGAGGTGGGGAGGACTTGGGCTGCGGCGGAGCAGATGGAGGGGAAGAAAAGATGGAGCGGATTTGAGGAGGGGCAGATTCTGAGGCGTCGATGACGATCGGAGGGGAGGGGGAGAAGAAGAATAAGAATAAGAAGAAGAGACAGATGAGATGTCGATTTTCCTTTTTCGTTGAAGAAGAAATGCGTAGAGGAGCTGGTTGAAGAAGGGTTATCTCCGCAGCGAAGGGAAGAAATGCACAGGAAGGGTTTCGTAAGTTATGTGCCCTAGTCTCGTTATAAAACATGCACTCGGACCGTTGGATGAAGCTTCGAATTGAATGGCCCAGATTAGACTTCGCATAGATCAGGTGAGAACCGTTCTCACCCGATCATTTCCCTTTAACTTAATCTACACATCTAATGGACTCCACTTAGACCTGGCTATAGGCCCAAGTAAAAGCCCAGAGATTTCATTATGTAATTACATATTTTTTATTTCATAAAAAGTGTAATTAATAACTCTAAGATGATATGATTATTAATACATTTTTGCCTATTACTAGTAATATTTGATCATATACACTTTTATAGTATACATCTTTGGAAATTATATATAGAAGAAATTTTTTTTCTACCGCAAATGCCTTAGATGGGCATATCTCTAATGAGCAAACCTCTCATGATCTATCTGAATGGGATACATCCAACCCCTTGTCCTCTAAATATAAAACATATCATACCTTTTATACTGATCCGAATGATATTGATCCTTGGATTGAAGTTCAAAAAAAAAAAAACGCATTCTAAAACCGTTAAGTTTATGGATCATAGATCTAGAAATTAGGATGATCCGATAAACTTGAGATTATGCATGCACGTAGAGTCACATTCAAGTCTTCTGATCTTTACTTTTGGAGATTGATATTGGCACTCCTTTTTTGCCCTTTTTTTCATGGAGGCACTCCAATTTCTAAACCTTGAAATGAAGTGCCTCCATCAAAAAAGGGAGTGCCAATATCAATCTCCTCACTTTTCCCATGAATTGACATAACCCGCTCTGGGTGAGCCCACATGCACGTGCATACCTGAATATGGCAAATTGGAGTCGTTTTGGTTTAAGGCTTCATCTTGGATTTTGAAGTTTGACTGAAATTCGCTTAATACCCAAATTACATAAACTATGAATAGAATAATATATTAAAGTATTATATATGACATGGGACCCTACATGACCAAGTGCAATGGGTACAATGAACCATATATGGCCCACTTGGTGACATGACAATCATGGTGAAGATGGGAAACGAGAGAAGCACGATAAGACCTATCACTCTATCAGTGTTTAAAATATCAAACCTATCACTGATAAAAATAATATTCTTTATTTCAATCTAAATAAAAGTTGGATAAGTATCAAATTTAGGATATCACAATTTATAGAGTAGTGTATGTGAGGAGAATAACTTGATTACAAGTGGGCTGCTATTTAAGTGGATCCACTCAAACTAGTTCATGTGTGAGAGATGTACCTGTTGGATGAAGAATCCCCCATTTACCCTTGTTCTACAACGATGTCCTTGTTAGTTCGCGGAGTCAAAAGCAATTGTTAGTCAATGCGAATAGGAAATTGCGACATTAACATGAAAAAGACTCCCTCAAAAGTCAAAACAATAGAGTTATATTAACGGTATGTTTATTTAAAATAATTTCTCACTTGTTGGATAATTTATTACATAATGTGATGGCTTGTCTCCTGGTATTTACAAATGTCATGTTTTTCCATCATAATCCAAAATTTCAACCACCTAAAAGGTCTCAAATGACTTTTAAAATTTATAGAATTCTTACTATATTTTTTGTGGAGTTAAAATATTTAAATACAAATAGACCCTAAGGTCAAATCTCCAAACATAAACCCACCAAGGGGTCCAAAATTCCTTCTTGAAGAAGGATTTCCAGCTTGCAACAAAGGCAGCCACCACTCAAGCCTTTTTTCTAGTTTTTGGTACCAAAACATTGAAAACAAAATCATTAATAAAAAATATAAAAAAATGTGGGTGTGATCCCATCGTCCCCCACCAAAATGCCCTTATATACCTTGCCAAAATGACCTAACATATGCAAAATGACACAATCAAAATGTTCTAAGGCTAGTATTGACTCATTTAACCAAAAAAACGAGAAAAAGACGACGACGACTAAGTATTGACTTACCCTAGACGAGGACGACTAAGTATTGACTCACCCTAGTCTTGGTTGGTTGATGACTTATTGGGTCATCAAGTCAAGTAATGTTTTATTTATTGATTGATTGGTAAAAGTCAAGTAATGAGTTGAGTGACTTTATGAATGATTACATACTAAGTCAAACCCGCCTGAGTTACTCGGCTAGATGAGTCCACATCCGACATCGCCTTAGTCCTGAATTATACATAGCCTAATATGGCCGTTCGGGCCTTCCACCTAACATCTTAAGCTTTTGGACTGCACATGATTTCTTATATAGTATCGAAGCGAGTTTAGATCCCATCGTAGGATGGAAAATGAACCTGACTCAATTTTCTTAAGAAAATATTATTTGATGCTTATTTTTTAAAAATATTTTTTTTATCTTAAATTTTAACTACTAATGATATAAATTATAAGTATTCAAATCATGTGTGAAAATAAAAAGGCCCTTAAAATTTGATTTTAGTAAGAACCAACCCGTGGACTTGGCTAAGTGGAAACTAGTATTAGTCTTAGACAATTTTGGTATTGGGCCAAATAAACAAGCCTGGATTTAGCCCATTTAGATACATCTTGTGGGTGCTTTATTAGACTCACTCGCCTAACTAGACTCGGCCTGTAAAGTTTCCAAGTTCAGTCGGGCTGAATTAGAGCTAGTCACTTGACGTCCTTCCAAATCATTCGAGTTTAAAAGTACTAATAAATCATATCCATGATATAAAATGGGGCTTCAAAGCTCAGAGTGCAAATCCAGCTTAAATTGGATTGGTTTGGCCTACATACCTACCATTGATATATCAAAGAGACTGAATCCAATTTAGAAATCGGCCTATTTCAATCCAATTTCTCTTGACAGACTAATTTGTTTTGGCCCTCTAAGATGGGTTTTTAACTTTCCTCTCTACATTCCAACTATATCTTCCTTGTGTAACTCCTCGGAACAATTTTGACAATACATTTTGAGCATAAGGGCCTGCTTGAAAAATCATGTTGGGAAAAATTACAAATTCCCCAAATGTCTTCCCTATCAAGTTTCTCAATTGATCAAAAACAACACAGCATCTAGAAGATAGGAGTTGGAGAACTGCAAAGGCTAAAGATGACACATCAGAGAGCTAGACTTTTTGGAATTGATGAAACGAGATATGGAGGACTTTGACACATGGTCCAGACTTTTTTTTGCTAAGAAACTCATGTTTACCAATTTTTCTAACAGTTTCCTATACGGGGATAAGATCCGATGTGATAATCCTCAATTACTAGGGATCACTATCTCATCCACATTACAGATCAAATCTCATTTGATTTATAGCATGCATGTAGCAACCTAATGAGATCTGAATCGTTCATTCGTTCAAAAATGACATTTGACCAAGGTTGATCAATGGTATGGAGTGCATGTCGCCCTGCTTGAATCATGATTTTGCCGGCACTTCTTAACCTCTGTTTTCATCATTTTATATTGAAGCTCAGGTAGCAGTTGTTAAGTCCTTATCACACACTGACTAGTAAATCATTTTAAAATATTATTCAACGCTTAACATAGGATGATAAAAACATAAATAGAAATTCGGGTGTGGGGATCAATGTTTAGAATTGACCTAAACTGGACTGAAGCCTCATACCTTACTCTGACTCGGGTGTGCAGATCAAGATATACATTGAAATTTGGATCTGGGGATAATTAGATTGGAGCCGAGGGCAGACCCAAGAACAAGGATCTGGGGTGAAGCCTTCACCCAAAGTTCAAAATTTTAAGAACCAAAATTAGAAAAATTAATGTCTTTTTTTTATAATAGCTCAGTCCCAAAATATTTTTCTTACATAGAATCCCCAAGTAGAATTTTCTGCATCCACCATGATTGGAGTAGTTCTCAACTAAATGCAGTAACAGATAGGATATCTCTATCCGTGGCAAAAAGAATCCTTTTACAGGGAACTCAAATCCATGCACCTACATATACTGCACATGTTCCTATAACTTACTGACCGACAGCCCAATAACCATGTGTGACAGTTTAAATGGCATTAGTTTAAATTGCATATATTTTATTTATAGTTTCCATCGCTTTGGTGTCTTTTTTCTTCAAAGAAAGGAAGAAGAAGAACAGAAGTCGCATTGTACACAAACATGTGGTGGACATACCACTTAATTACCCTCATTTACATTACAAACACTTCAAAAAAGAGAGAGAGAAAGAAGTACTATTAGTTTCTAACAGTACCATTGCACGCAGCTTGATTAAAGCACTCATTTCAGTCACTAACTAAACAGTTTCTAATCGCACCACCATCACTTCAAACTACACAACACACTCTCCCACACACTAACAACAAACCTTACTCTTTAATTAAGAGTCCAGACCTTGCTGTTGTCTGTAAGAGGATCCAGACAACCATTTTTATCAATTTTCAAGCAGAAGCCACTGCTGTTTGAGTTTGACCCCGTTCTAGAAGGTTGAGGAGAAATGTCCTGTAATGGTCTGACGTCTCCGAGTGTATTCTGTCCTTCAAAGATTTCTTGTATTCCTTAGCATACTCTTCCTTTATCTTCTCCATGTCAATCTCAGCCCTTGTCACCACTACTCTTATGAGTGTTCTATCTGAGGTTCCCATCCTTTTCATGGCCTTGTGTAACACCTACAATTAATTTCAAACATAACAGGAATCAATAGTCTTTTCATTCTTCCACAGTTTATAGTAGTAGGGAACCCAAATCTATCTATATTATAAGACAAAAATCATGGATGGAAAGTCCTGCCATGTGTCAACAATCTAAAATTTTTATTTTGACACTTGGCAGTATTAGTTTGACATGTGGCAATACTTTCCTTAAATATTTAAAACCCTCTTCTCACATTTAAGAACATTTAATACCAAAGTGTTTCTTCTTTTCACAACTAAAATATAGCTAGATGAATTCTCTTCATTAAAATTATTATAATTTTTAGTTAAGTTTTAGTAATATTTTTAGACCCGGGCTTAGCACGGAAGCCCGGGTCTTTTTTGCTAGTTACTAATAAAGACCCCAACCTAAATCACTAATACAGACCGGTTACGATTCGGGTCCAAGTTAAAGGACACATGCCCCTGGCCCTATATCAAAATTTAATTGAATAGCCCAACTCCTGTTCATGGGCCCAATTTATATATTAATTTATTAACACAGGCAAATGTATAGGGCATGGCCCAGGGCATTGGGTATTCGGGTCCTTGGGTATGAAATTCACGGACCCAAACCCGAATGAAAATGGGCCCCCAAAGTTCGATCCTGAAGCATTTTTCTCAAAAAAAAAAAAAAATTTCATTTTTTTGCAACATGGGAACCCGCCGACCCCTCTTTGGTTGATGATTGGTAAGCCCACAGATATATAGAACCACCCACTAGCCCTATGTATCGGGTAAGGCCTTAAAGGGATTTGAATGCAGGATCTCCAGGTTAAAACTGGACTTCCTAACCACACGAACATTTTAAGTCTGGGATAATAAGTGAGATGATAAAGATACCTCGGCAAAGTACTTAGCAGGATTCTTAGCACATCTTAGGAGGGTTAGAAGTCCGTCATGAAAGTGTCCACTTACTTCCTTCTTCAGTGCCTACAAGAGATGATGAATATAACATCAATTTTTTTTATACATCATGTAGTAGTATATGATATATCACTGTACCTAGGTTTGAAATGGCCTAAAACAATTGGGCATTGAACCTAGACTCGGCACTGGAGGCTTCCATGCCTAGAAGGGGTGCACAAAAAAACCACTAAACTGATCGGGACCAATCCGAACTGGGTTGTTTGGATCGTTTTTGTAGTAGATCGATTCGGTCACGGTTTGGATTTCCTTCAAACCGTTCGGTTCGGTTTGATTTTTGGTTTGTGGTTTGAAGGTGCGGTTAAGCTAATCGAACCGAACCAATTATATAAATATATGTATTTTTATAAAGTATATAAAGGAATATGAAAAATTACTTTAAGAAGACTCAAACCCTCACTCAATTACTTGAGGTCCAACGTCTCTTGCCAATTAAACTACCATTTTGTTGTGAAAAAAAATAATAAAAACAAAAAACAAAAAAAAACGTAACCAAACCGAACCGAACCGGTTCCTTTCGGTTCGGTTTGAGCACATGGGCGGTTCGGTTTGGTTGATGGTTTTCCCTCTGAATTGATCCGAACCGCCCATGTGCACCCCTAATACCTAGTTAACTCTAAGACTTGTCCGAGTCATGGATGAATTGAAATGTGTAAAATTGGTAAGTATCAAATAAGATAAAATATTTTCTAATCGCTGTCCAAGAGTTGGCACCCAGTTTTGAACGAGTTCTGCCAACAGAGTAGACTGAGTCAAGCAGAGTCAGTTTTTATGGTCGATTCAACCCTTCCAGCCCCCAATGAAGCTTGTTTAGTATGGGAACCTAAACTGGGTCCCATCTTTGTAAATCTAGCTAAGTGGCTCAAAATATTGCACTCTCTGCATTATTATTGGATGGGAGTTCACTCGGAAAGCATTAGTGCTGTCAGAGTAATCACATGTCGAGCACCTGATCCAAATGCTTGGTCGATCTGAATCAGACCCAGGTCCAAGTATATGCAATCAAGGTATTGGGCCTGGTTGGGATCCACAGTAAATGCACCCTGGACTTGCCTGTTGATGTATAAGACAGCCCGAATTCACCCTAAAAGGGTTGGACTTAGACTAGGCCAACATTTCCCTAGCCAATGAATTTTCCTCGGCTTCACCCATTCTGCCAGATTAACACTGATGGGCTGAAACTTCTTATGATGTCTATTTCCAAAACAGATGTATGGCCCATGTGATGAGTGGGCCACTCACACAAGAGCTACAGTCGATTTTTATTTTTACTTTTTATCTGATACCTTTTCAAGAGAGTGGCCATAGAGCTTATGGTAAGCAGAATCAGTGGCCGCCAACTGTGGCCTGCTTCTTTGAGTGAAAACATCAATGAAAGTTTTTTCATTGGTCCCCCATCTCTTCTCCCCATCTTTGTAGAGCTGTTTGGCATCCTCCTCTGCTTTCTTCATGTCTACCTCACCTCCCTCCTCACGTCCCCCGTCTAAACATGCAATCAACAGCTGCAACACCCATAGATTGCCCTATTACACCCAAGTAACACAACTACAGAGAGAGAGAGAGAGAGAGAGAGAGAGAGAGAGAGAGAGAGAGAGATGACCTCTTTGTGACTGCCCATGACAAGTGAAGTGAATGAATCAATGTGCTTTACGAGTTGAGAATTATATTTGATATAATAGGCTCGTTTAAGGTTCTGTAACTGGCATGGAGTCCGTGAACATATTACTTCAGTAACAGAAGGTAGATCAATGGACATTAGAGTTAGGCCTTGCCCCACTATAACTGCGTCACGCTCTGGTTCCTCAAGCATCCACATCGATACAGCTCTCTGAGATCATCAAACGCGCGCACACATTAAAACAAGTACATGGGTGTCTTCTACCAAAAAAAAAGTACATGGGTGTCCAAGCAACTTAGGCGGGTCGGTCGGTTTGGGAATTTTGACTCAACTCAGATTGTATATGGGCAACCTTAATCTAACCCAACCCGACCCGTTAGCTGTTTTAAGTTGGGTTGGGAATTTCTTGAATTGGTTTGGTTTTAACAGAGTAGGAAATTAGAGATTTTAGTTACTCATATAGTATACACCCCAAATGAAGAATAGTTGTAGTTGGAAACTGAAATCAAATTTGGGTACCTGAAACCCGAACCCCAACATGACCCAATTTTCATGGGGCTTCAAAATCCTGCCCTGGGCCCAACATGAACCGGAACAAGCCCAACTCAATTTTTAGTTGGGTGATGCAGATTCTAGTTTGGACTGACCCAAGTTGCATTCATATACCCTACCCTAAAATCAATACCTTGATGTTGCCGCTCAATTTGGCACCAAGGCTTCCAGTTGGGTTGAGGCTGATGTTGAGGCCAACTTTCTCATGAATGTCCCCCTTAAATATGCCACTGAGCTCAGAAGAGAGACGTTTGTCGAGCCCCTCCCCGTACTTGGCACTGTATTCTTCCTTGATGCGCAGACGATGCATGGCATCACGTTGGGAAAGGATATTCACAACTCGCCCAACGTCGCACCCACTTCCTGTATCGTTATAAATGAAGAAGGCATCATCATCAATCAAGAAGCACAACAGGTATCATTTTCATAAAAAAGGAGATCGATTATCATGAAGTGGGCTACACATGTGCCTCAACTTTTGGGTGCATTTGTGCAGCAAGAGAGAATTTCATTCTCCGCTAATTTCCATTTTTGCGGTGGAAAGGAATCATGTATTTTTACCCATTACATACTAAATCGAAATCTTCTTTCTTGTTTTTTTTTTTTTTTTTTTTTTTTAAATAAGTTCATTAGCTAGCTAGAAAAAAATGTCTTAACAAGCTATTGAAAAAGGGCTGTATGGATCATCAAAATAATTTTCCTGACATACAAACACAACCAAGCTAGAGTTTAATTTACTATGCATGTATGAAATTATGTACCTTTGAAAGCATCGTGGAGATGGATGGCATCTTGCTCCGGAGTAGGAATGGCCATATCATTGCCGCTTTGACTTTGACTCAGTACTTGTTCATTCCGAATGTTGACCCATGCGTTTACTCTCTCCGACCCGGTCTGTACCTGCTTACAAGGAACAAGGCCCAGGCTCACCGGGTTGGTACTCGGAGCCATCCTTGGATCCGATGGTTGCCGTGGCTGTGCCTGTGGAGGAGGAAAACCCATCTGTGTCGGATTCTTGCCAGGACCCGACAGCTGCTCTTGCTGTGGTTGTGGAGGTGGAATTCCCATTGGTGGCGGCTGCTGTGGCTGCAGTGGAATTCCCATCGGATTGGGACCCATACCAGGACCCATTGGTGGCAGCTGCTGTGGCTGCAGAGGAATTCCCATCGGATTGGGACCCATACCAGGACCAATAGGTGGCCGTGCGCTCGCCTGTGGCTCAGAGGAATTCCCATCGGATTGGGACTCTTCCCAGGACCCATGGTGGCAGACCGCTGGTGGCTGCAGAGGAATTCCCATCGGATTGGACCAACCAGGACCCATAGTGGCACGCTGCGGCTTGCTGTGGCTGCAGAGGAATTCCCATCGGATTGGGACCCATACCAGGACCCATTGGTGGCAGCTGCTGCTGCTGTGGTTGCGGAGGAGTTGGCTGTTGCCCTCCCTGTGGAGGGGGAGCACTCATACTCTGATCTGGGGTGGTAGAATCTTTGCTCGGATTCGGACTCGGATTTGGATTTGGATTTGTCTCCTTTAAAGTCTGTAAAATTCCTGCAGCATCCTTGATAGTGTCTTGTCTTGAAAGCCCGTTTGCTGACCCGAAGAAGTGTCCTTCGGATTTCTTCAGTCGCCCTTGTAGCAGCTTCATTGGCATTGTTTGGCGGGTCTTTGGAAGCGCTTTCGGATGTCGGGTCTGAATCACCATCTGCGTTCGGGTCCATTGTCTTCTCCGGTTCATCTTCTTCATATGGCGGTTCGTCATCCTCTCCTTCCCTTTCTTCTTCTTCTTCTCCTTCTTCGTAAGGGTACTCCTCCTCCTCCAAAGGATCATCATCAATCGGGTCTTCCCCATAATCGAGTTCATCTTCATCTAATGAGCTGATTAGGGTGGACACTTTGTTAGAGACAAAGTTTACAGCTTTTACAACTTGCATGTTTGAAAATGGTAGTAAAGCCCAATAGAAAGATGAGATTGCTCACTCTCCTCTCCGGCTGGGTGAATTGAGTGGTGGAATGAAAGCTGGTTTATAGTGATCATCAAAGCCTGTTAGAGTGGGCCATGTGTCTTCCACACCTGGCAGATCACTTTGATTGGCTTAGAAAAAGATCTATTGACTCGAGTCTCTATTATGATGGCTCAAAAGTTGTGGGGCTACAGCCTTTAATGGTGTGTGGGGCCCAAGAAAACATCACTTGCACACATCTTGTCGTCAATCTGTCAGATTTGGATGGCGATGGCCGGCGAGATTCATGCCCAGGGCAACTATTGTGCATGATTGGCTGCAGAGTTAGAGTGCAGCTTTGTAACCCTAGACCCTCTGTGAGTGAGAGAGTTGATAGCTCTGTGCCCGTGGGTGTCAGCGATTGACAAACAACGTGGGACTGAATAGTAAAAAATGGAGTTTATTTCTCATGGATGTAAGTATTCAACCTATGTAAATCTCTATATGATTTTTTCTCTTTTTGTGCAGCTTGTTTGTTGTTGATCCCAATGTTTCAAGCCTCCACACACATGTGCACAATAAGTCGTTTCAAAGTATTAAAAAAATCATGAGAAATGGGAAGTGGATATCCTACCATGACCTTAGTAATTTAAGAAAGTTAAATCCTGTCTACATTGATATCTTATATTCACCGTGGCTCTATTTCTTACCTCATATCATTCATACTTCACCTCTTTAATAATCTTTTTGTGGAGCTCGTTCGACCATAAATTTCTATATATTTAAACAAACATGTCCTTAGTTTAACTCATTCCAAAGATGTATTTAGCATTTTTTTTTTTTTGCTATTGTTGGACTTTGGCCCGACTCACTACACATAGTGTTAAAACACAAAAAAAAAAAAAAATCATTTATTGCCACTCAAATCTGTGACCAAAGGGTCACAACAACAACCTCAATGTCCGCATCAAAACTCCCTCTCTAAATTGCTGTACAAGATGATATTAATATAATATAACTCAGGTCCAAAAATTGAGTCCATAACTTTTTACCCCTTTAAAATAAAGACTCCATTAATCAGAGGTCCTGCATGGACATCCTGTGCATGCATTATGATTTGCAATTAGATATCCAATAATTTGATACAACGTGTTTCATGCATCTGCAACATGAATGGGAGAAGACTTGGGGCGGCTTTAGCTTGACCTGAAGTCAATCTCTTTAAACATTTTTTAAGGGAATTGATTGAGGTGAAATGGGGTCCACTAGGCACTGAAAAAAAGTAAAGCAGTGTGACACATGCAGATGGGTCATAGGTGTCTCCTAATAAAGTTTCTAACTTTTGTTTTGTGCCATTACATTAGCCAATGTTTTGGCCACATACCCACAAGTGATCATGACATCTGCACTTCATTTCATTCGATTATCACAATCCAAGTCCTAGTTTACAAGTGCGGTTTAACTTGTCCTGATTTTGGCAAGTCGATTTGGCTCGGAAGATCACTGAATTGGGTGAGTCGAATGAGTATTATGCCCGTTATGGGCGACCTTAATATGATTATGAGGGGTATTAGTGTTATTAATGGGCCATGATGGCCAACTTCAGCCTGGGGTCACATAACTCTTAGGCCCATGCAATGTTGCATGTGGGTTTAAAGTTTAAACCCAAATCCAATTGATGAAAGGGGAGGCTTGAGTTTTTACTTCGAACTCCATGAACCTGGCGTGGCCTATTAACCCACCACCACCATCTCTAGCCCATCTATGTGGGGTTTTGTCCGTTTGGAGCCAATCCCTCATTGTTCGAAGATCTTGGAGCATTTCATATAACCCACATCAGTGCAGACATTAGAGTCGCCCACGGCTGATGATTTAGCCACTTGATAAAAGGCCTTATAAACTACAGCGAAATAAAGTGGATAATGATGCACATAAAAAAAAAAAAAAAAAAACGAAATCTTAGACTCTTAAAAGAAAATGAAATCTCATAATTAGTTAAAATCATAGACGAGGGTTTAGCACTTAATTAGGACTTATTTCTTTACTAGAATTTCTCACAAGAATGTGATGTGTTTGGGTTTGCTTTGTCCCCTCATATTCGCCAACATGTCATGTTTCTTCATATGAAATCAAAGATTTCAGCCCCCTAAAAAGTATTGAATGGCCTTTGGAATTCTTGGAATTCCAACTCCCTTATTTTCTGGTGGAGTTTTTGAATGCTCAACTGCAAAAGGATGATTCAGAAATTTCATTATTTTGGAGAATGCAAAGATTCTCTAGATAGAAATTCTCTAAATTCCAGTTAAAATACCCATGCACATACACACAAAATTTTGGCGGTGTCCCAGCGTTGAGTTCTATATTTTTTTTTATTTCAAAACTAGGCCATTTGATAATTCACATGTAAAGTGAATTCAAAGTGAATGGTCACTTTTATGGCACGTTTGGTAAGCATCCTCAGCGAGGATTCCTCGCAGGTTTTCTGTGTTCCCGTGGAAAATCCACGTTTGGTAATGCAAGGAAAATTGGATCACGGAATCCCTATATCCATGTTCTTGCACATATACCCCGTCAGACCCTCCCCCGTCCGAAAGAGTGAATCCTCGAATGAGCTGAAAGGCGCTGCTAGGGGTGTGCATAGTTTGGTTAAAACCGATTAACCGAACCGGACCGACCGACCGTTAACCGAATGTACCGGTTAATCTTAACCGATCGAGCGGTTCGGTTAAAGATGTTTGAATATTTCGGTTTTTGGTTAACGGTTCGGTTAACATAAAAAATTAACCAAATTAACCGAACCGAACCGAAATTATAACATACTATATAAATATATAATATATATAATAAAATGTGTATATGTATATAATATGAAAATGTTATTTATTAAAATATATTTATGTATTATAATTCCGGGCCCAGACCTTATATCCATTAATGTAGTTTCAATTTGATTTTTATTTGATTTATTCTCAATTCTTTGTGATTATTAGGTATTCGTAAGATGACAGTGGGGGAGGAGCCATCTAATGCCATGGAAGAGTAATTGGTATTTATCTTCTTTTTTTTTTCCTTTTAGTGCCTTTGCTTTAGATAAATTAATGCTTGTCACTTTAAATGAGATGTAATTCCTTTTTCCCTTTGCTGTTTTGAACTGCACTTGACATGTTAGATGGTGGTATTTATATGTGCACTTGAACTATTGTAGAACTAATGTTTTCAATTCCTTTACAATTAATGGTTGCATGGTTGTTGCTAGTTGCATGTGTATAGAGTGGCCTTTGAGCTTTGGCCCAAAATAATGAAAATATAAGGCTTTTGTGAACTTAGCTTTTGGGCTTTGACTTTGGCCCAAAATAATTGGAATTAACCGAACCAACCGAAATTTAAACCGATATTTTAGGTTAACCGAACCGATGGTTAATCCTCTAAAAAATTTTGGTTTGGTTAAATGGTTGAAATTAACCGAAAATTTTTGGTTAGGTTAAAAATATGTCAATAACCGAATCGACCAACCGATGCACACCCCTAGGCGCTGCTACAGTGCACATTGCGGTAATTTAGGGGTGTCTTTTTTTTTTAAATCTGACATTTTATAGGCCTCACAATTAAGATCTGAACCGGTAATCTTGTTTAAAAGGTCGAAAATGGTTAAGGCGTCAAATATCAACCGTTGATTGTCCATGGATTTTGAGATATTTATATAAAAAAATGTCCAGACCATTGGATGGCTATTTATGGAATTCTGTGGGGCTCTTTTACGAAATCCAAACCGTCCAATCTCTTCATAATGTCTAAAACGGTTATGGGTCCAAGTTTGGCAGCCTCATTCATCATGGATCATGAGAAATTAGCCAAAAATCACTGACCGTTGATTTCACACAATGCAAAAAAGGGATGAAAAATAGTGTGTTTTTCTTTTCAATTTTTTGGTTCATGTGGGGCCCAAAATCATGATCTAAACCGTGAACTATTTCCTTAAGGAAAAAATGGCTAGTTAATTAAATTTTAGCTGTTGATCCTTACTAGATATCGAGATATTTGCAAAAAGTCCATATTCTAAAATATTGGTTTTTAATTTCTGTAGGCCCCCTTCGCACGAACCGAACCGTTGAAATACTCTAGATGGCCAAAAACGACTTTGAGTAGAAAGTTGATCAGGTCTTGGTTCTTCATGGATCTTGAGTTATTTAAAAAAATATATAACTTAAAACTATGGGATCATATATTCTACTAATTATGATAGGAATTCTCTTTCAATGTCAAACCTAGAACTCTCGTTACAAATCCTATATGAGGATATCTTTAATTCTAGGAGATGGAAGGAATCCTCTAAACAAATGATTTCCCTCTATTTACCAAACGTGTCCTTAAGAGACAAGAGAAGAAAATGGATCTTATTAAAAAGTATATAATTTCACAAATCACCTCTTCCCTAAAAAGAAAAAGTTAAAATGTCATTCTCTAATTCCACTAAAATACCCCACCAAAAAAAATTCCACTAAAAGACAAAAAAGCATCTTCTTTTTGTTCAAAAAGTTAAAAAAGTTCATTCACATACCACAAAAGAGAGCAAAACTTCTCTTTCCATATCCCTTCTCTCTACACACACCACTTAAGTAAAAAAATTTAGAGATGGCCTGTTGGTAAGGCCTCTCACTCCCACCCCTCCCACCAGGGATTGATCCCTAGTGGGAGGTTTGAATTCCTCCCTCTTGGCCAGTGAGCCACAAGCAAGAAAAAAAAATAAAATTTGCCAGAATTTCTCTCTACACAACCTTTTTTTTAAATTACCCTTCCTCTCTCCCTTACCTTCTTTCTACATTCCCTCTCTTCCCCTCACTCTCCCTCTTTCTCTTTCCCTCTCTCTGCCCGTTCTCTCTCTCTCTCTCTCTCTCTCTCTCTCTCTCTCTCTCTCTCTCCTTATCCCTGCACGCCTCTGTCCCCCGCCCGCCGCCACCCTCTCTCCCTTTCCCTATCTCTCTCCCTCTATCCCTCTCCTTGCCCCCTCTGCCTGTCGCCTGCCGCCACCCACTCTTCCTCTCACTCTCTTCCTCTCCCCCCTCTCTCCCTATCCCTGCCATGCCTCCGTCCGCCACTCGCTGCCGCCCTCTCTCCCTCCCTCTCCTTGCTCATTGCCCGCTGCCGCCCTCTCTCCCCCTCCTTTTCTCTCTCCCTCTCCCTCTCCCTATCCCTCTCCTCTTCCAGCTGTGCTGCCGGTGGGGGTGGGTGAGTGTAGCGAGGAATTGGGTGAGGTATGAAACTATGAATGGTGTCATGTTTGATAATTTCACTTATGGGTACATTATTATTAAAATAAGGGATATGGAAAGAGAAGTTTTGGCTGTGACATTAGCAGCTCTCCCACAAAATGATAAAAAGTCAAGAACATGAATTTTAATATTTTGTATTTTCTGATAGGACTTCAGTTATTTTCTATTTTCTTAAAAGTGATCATTTACTTTGAATTTACCTTACAACTGAGCCTCCAAACGGGCCAAGTTGTTTGTGACACATGTATAATATTTATGTCTGGTTGTTATTATTATTATATATTTTTTGCGCTCATTTAGGCATTACATGAGTAAATGATGAATGAAAATGATGTTTAAATAGGGTCACTTTCATATTAAAAATTTTCACACATGAAAAGTCTTTTAACAATTTCACACCTCTCGTGTTAAGAAGGCACCTGTAAGAGGAAGTCTTGGACAGGTTGCGTTATCAAAATAGGTTATGAAGTCAAATTTCTTCATCATTTTTGTTCTTTGCAACTCCTATGGGACTGGAATTTTAACTTGAATCATTCAAATCTTTTATTAACCTATTAAACCCCAAAGTGTTATATCCATGACTTGAACATTCATTAGATTTTACGCACATAATTCCAACCATTCAACATTTACTTGTAAAAGTAGTGCTTAAAAAAAAAAAACGATCAAGTTTCACCTAATAAATTTACCTATAGGGCATGTTTGGATAAATGAGGAGTGGAGTGAAATGAAGTTGATTTCACATGTGAAGTGGAGTGAAGAGAAGTAGGTTGAAATTAAAGTAGAGTACTTCACTTCACTCCATTTGGATGCCTATTTTAAAATTGAGGTTTGGAGTAAAATTCACTTTTACTCAAGGAAATAGAAGTATTTAGAGTTGAAGTGAAATGGAGTACATGTGGCTCACAACATTACTTCATCTATTGGGCCAAACTCATCCAAACGGGGTAAAGTTGAAATTTTAGACTCTTAGGGCCCATTTAACTTCACGCTACTTTATTTTTTGCCTATCCAAACAGACCCTAAAAGACAAACGACAATAAATGAGGGACAAACATATATTTCAATTCCTAATAAATACCTATCCTATTCTACTTTTCGCTGAATGGGTTAAAAATAGATGGAGCCCTTGGCGTGCGATCAATATAACAATTGGTCCCCTAAAATTGACTTCGAGATTTCACATACAACAAATACAATGGTGTAAGATTTATATTTAGTTTGGCTCTTCAAAAGTGGGCCTCATCATTTATTTAAAGGTGGCAACGTCGCATACTACAATGCAGCGACACTGCAGTGGAGTTCTGCCCTTCTATATTATAACGATGGCGAGTGAGACTTTGCCTGTTTGGATGTATGGTGAATTGAAGTATGGTGATGTGAAGCATCAAATCAAGAGAGAATAAAATTTAACGTGTTATGATGGTGTTTTGTTTTTAGTTGTTTAGTATGAAATCTTTTTTACTTTTTTGTATAGAAAAGTGAAGTTTTTTTCTCTTTTAGTGGAGAAAGGAGATTGTTTTTTTTTTAACTTCTTTTGCAAAATTCAGAAGGAATTTTAAAATTGTGTACTTTTGATATGACCCCTTATCATTTATTGTCTGGATCACTTTACTTTACTTTAACTAGTTAATTGCCAAACAGGCCAGGTTAATATAGGTAGGTTCCTGTACATTAGCAGGCGAATCAACATGGACTTTAGCAGGTGAATAATTCACTAATGATGATATGCCACACTGTCAAAATTCAATAAGCAAAAGATTCAGATGGATTGAGTCATGTGATTCCCATTGTAATTTGGGCTCAAATACAATTACGATGTATGCCACAGCGTATGTAATCTCTGTCGTTCAGTGTTTACTCACTTAAAATTGGTATTTTCAAACAAAGTCGTATTATTATATTCCACATGTGAAAATTTTATATATAGGGGATTTAACCGGAAAAAATAGATTAAGCGACCACCATACCGAAAATATAATTTTAAGTGCCCTTGCACCAAATCAGTCATTTTGCCCGAAAATTAATTTTTTTAACATTATCTACTAGGGTCTCTATCGACCTTGCGGTCCATCGTAACCTTCACAGAATTCCCATTTACTTTGTTTGTAGAGTCTCAATCGACCTTTATTTGTAAATATTAAGGGTCTCTATCGACCATGTGGTGTACACTTATAAATGCATTAAACTCATCCCTCATTCTCTGTTTTTTTTTTTTTTTAAATGACCATGCTCGAGTTGCTTTCCCTCCGTAGGATATCCCCAACTCTTGAAGACCATTAAAGCCACATGTCGTTGTTTGGTGGAGAATATTAAAGTGCATATGCTATTATTTCGGGCAAACCAATGAAAATGTGGAGTTTGTACTCTGCCCTAAAACATGATTTTTTACTTTTCAGAAACCATTTTCATAATTCCTATTTCCATGTCACTATAGCTCGATGGAGGACCATTGGGAACCACTGTGAATACGCTTGACAGCTGATGTGGAGTCGCAGTCAACGCTGAGGAAAAAGAAGAAAACAAACAAGAGAGAAAATCGGGCTTCTAAGCCCAAAAAAATATGAACGGGTCGAACGCAGGGTCGCTAGGGACCTTTAACATTAAAAAAAAGGTCGATAGGGGCCTTAGTAGAGAATGTTAGAAAATATTAAGTTTTCGAGCAAAATGACTGATTTGGTGCAAGGACACTTAAAATTACCTTTTCGGTATGGTGGTCACCTAATCTGTTTTTTCCGATAAAATCCTTTTTTATATATGTAAAATTCACATATACAAATTTTATTATATACATAAAAGATAAACGAGTCTAGAGGGTAAGCAATGTGTTGACACAACAATTCAATATCGATGGGATCCTCAAATCGGGTTTACCCACGGTAATACAGAGGACCATGGTTGGTCCACTCACGGTGACAGTAGGTTAAAACCTCTTCAGATCCCTCTTTAATATAATGGCAAGCATGGCTTTCCTCAAATCACTTTCAATACCATACCATCGATTGTCCCATCATTGTTTCATGGCATGAAAGCATCACTGATTGTTTTCATTCTTATAATATAATGATGATATATCACCTAGTGCCTTTAAATCATTGAGCAAAACCAGACGGCCAGAGTCACCCATATATACATCTACAATAAATCCCACAATGTTTATGGAGAGGGTTTGAGGCCTACTTTCTTGCATTAATCATGGTGTCAAATGAATCGGGGTCATCTAAGGCTTTTTCCAATAGTGATCTTGAGTAGAGCTATCTCGGTCTGCCAGGTCACCACAAATAGACCACCATGGGAAAAAGCCTCATAGGATTTGTAATTGGTACCTGAGTGTAGTTTGCATTATAGTTTAAAAATAAGGAATTTGCTTCATCTATCCTTTTCAAGCTTACCCATATAATATTATCTATTTATTTATTTTTGTGTGGTCTCCAGCTGGAGCCCAAGAAAGCTTAGTACAGGTGAAAAAAGAACCCCACGCACATAAAAAGAGTGGCATATCCAAAGCCGACCCTTGGGCATTTGGTTGACCTGCGTGGTTGTCAATCAATTGAACAATCCTTTATTGTCCCATATAGTAAGGGGGTGTTCTCTTAGAAAAAAAAAAAAAGAACATGTATTCTTCAAGACAGAGAACACCCTCATCTATGTACCAAGAAGAGGGCGTTCCCTCTCTCTTTTCACAATGCCCTCCATGGTTTGTAACTTTGTATTAAGTAACTCCCAAGCTAATGAGAATGGAACATAATTGTAAGTGCATAAAATGACTCACAAGGTGTAGGGAGTGGAGCTGAGAGCTCTCTGGTTGAACACCGCTGCCTGCCTGAAACCTGGAGAAGGGAGGAAGAAGATAACAGTCAGAGGACCCTGGCTGTGGGCAGCGCATGGCTCTCCGATGCCTAAGTCAGTATGAGAGCTGGACTAAGGGTGGTGTAAGTGTTGGCCATCGTTGTTCTGAAGCTGTTGCTGTGTTTATATAAAGGAAGAGAGGAGACGGTGAGGTGGTTAGTCGTCCCATCATAGCCCACTCTGTCAGGCACTAGGGAGGTACAGTGACTACAGTCCCATCGTAGCCTTGTCTGGCATCTGTGGACGCTTATCTGTCAGGAAGCATGGGCGGTATGGGAGGCTCTGTCAGATGATATGGGCGGTGCCCTCGTCTTGTCGCACGTGCTGTGGCGTGCTTGAGCGTCCATGGGAGGACAGCTGTCAGCCCCCGCCATGGGTAGCTTCCTGGTGCTATAGCCGAGGTGTGAACGATCTGGGGTGCTTGGTGCCGAGGTCGGGGAGCCGAGGTCGGGAACGACCTTGACTTGGCTAGAAAGAGATCTGGCAAAGGTGCCGAGGTGGAGCACTTGATCGAAGTGGGATGCTTTGGCCGAAGTGGAGCTAATGAGCGTATGGCCGAAGTGGAATCACTTGGCCAAGCTGGAGGTTGGCACTGTTGCCGAGACTAAGCTCTGCCGAGATGGACTAGCTGGTGCGAAAGTCCCGGATGCTGTATCTGACAGGGATCCCCGTGAGTTCGGGATTATCCCCACACAATAGCCCCCCAGCTTCTGAGCTCATTAGACTTCCTTTTGAGGTCAGAAGCTAAGTATCATGAAAGATAACACTTGTGCTTTCAAGCCGTCTTTCGCTCAACTAGTTCGTCACCAACTGAGAAATGGAGACATGACCCTCCGGCTCGTCGCTAGGGGCATGCTGGCAACATGGCATGAGATCTGAAATGCTCATAAGGCACGAAATGGAGCTAACCCACTGGCTCATCGCCAGGGGTGCGCCGACAATCTGGCATGAGAGCCGAGATGCTCACAAAGCACGAAATGGAGATGACCCACTGGCTCGTCGCCAGGGGCGTGCCGGCAACATGGCGTGAGAGCCGAAATGCTCACAAGGCACGAAATGGAGATGACCCACTGGCTCGTCGCCAGGGGTGCCCCGGCAATCTAGAATGAGTGCCGAGATGCTCACAAAGCACGAAATGGAGATGACCCACTGGCTCGTCGCTAGGGGCGCGCCGGCAATCTGGCATGAGAGCCGAGATGCACACAAAGCACGAAATGGAGATGTCCCACTGGCTCGTCGCCAGGGGCGTGCCGGCAACATGGCATGAGAGCCGAAATGCTCACAAGGCACGAAATGGAGAAGACCCACTGGCTCGTCGCCAGGGGCGTGCCGGCAACATGGCATGAGAGCCGAAATGCTCACAAGGCACGAAATGGAGATGACCCACTGGCTCGTCGCCAGGGGCGTGCCGACAACATGGCATGAGAGCCGAAATGCTCACAAGGCACGAAATGGAGATGACCCACTGGCTCGTCGCCAGGGGCATGCCGGCAACATGGCATGAGAGCCGAAATGCTCACAAGGCACGAATGGAGATGACCCACTGGCTCGTCGCCAGGGGCGTGCCGGCAACATGGCATGAGAGCCGAAACGCTCACAAGGCACGAAATGGAGATGACCCACTGGCTCGTCGCCAGGGGCGCGCCGACAATCTGGCATGAGAGCCGAGATGCTCACAAAGCATGAAATGGAGATGTCCCCCTGCACGAGGCCGAACCTGCATGACGTGGAGGCCAGCATGAGGGCGACACCAGCGTGAGGCCGTAGCCAGCACGAGGCCAAACCTACATGACGTGGAGGTAGGGGTGAGCAAAAACCGAACCGACCGATTTACCAAACCGAACCATAGCCGAAATTTAATTTCGGTTCGGTTATTTCGGGTAATTCGGTTCAGTTCGGGTAAATTTCCTGGCAAATTCGGTTATATAATTTCGGTTCGGTTAATGATCTTATTTAACCGATTAACCGATTAACCGAAATATATGCAATTTTATTTTGAATATTTTTATTACCCATCACCCAGCCCACTAAATATTTTTAGACTTGTTAGTTGGAGTGTTGTTTATGGTTATTGTCTATTTGTGTAATTGTGTTTAATGTATTTTCAAGCACTTTTATGATATATCATTTATGGATAATGGATTTATGGGCCAATTATTAAGCCCAATTTCACAAATGAAATGTATATCATATAGCAATCTAGTTCTAAATTTTAAAAAACTTGGGCAATTATTAAGTCCAACAAAATGCATCACATTAACCGAACCGACCGAAAACCGAACCTAAATAATTCGGTTCGGCTCGGTTCGGTTAAAAATTTTACAAAACAAAAAATCGGTTCGGTTCGGTTAATACATTAAAGTGGTCAAAAAATCGGTTTGGTCAAAAAATTTTAAAATAACCGACCGATTAACCGATTGCTCACCCCTACGTGGAGGCCAGCATGAGGGCGACACTAGCGTGACGTCGAGAAGCTGGCGTTGCTGCCGTGATCCACGAAGTCAAGATCTGGCATGTAGCCGAGATGCAAGAGATCGAGATCTGGCGCGCGACCGAGATGTAAGTGCACGGGGCTCTGGATGACTGATGGCGGTAGAGGACCGTGCGATCAAGGCTGACAGTAGAGGGCCGTGCCGTCGAAAATGACGTTAGAGGGTCGTGCGATCGAAGCCGAGAGTAGAGGGTCGTGCCGATGAAAATGACGGTAGAGGGTCGTGCGATCGAAGCCGACAGTAGAGGGTCGTGCCGATGTCATCGAAGCTAACTGCGCCATCGAAGCTGACAGTAGAGGATCATGCCGTATGACGGTAGAGGATCGTACGATCGAAGCTGACGGGCCATCGAAGCTGAGAATGCCGTAGGGGCTGATCACACCGTCGAAGCTGACAGCAGAGGACCGTGCCGGGAGACGGTAGAGGGTCGTACGATCAAAGCTGACGGGTGATCGAAGCTGAAGGATGATAGGAGGCTTCAGTAGCCCCCTGAGCTGGAAGGGATGTCTGCTGAGCTGGATGAGTTGCTTGCCGAACTGGAGGAGACACTTGACCGACCTCGAATGAGGCCGACCCTCTCCATGTTTGCGTCTTCCTCCAGTTTTCGTCTCAATTTCTTTAAGGGATTGGAGGATGGAGCTGTGGTCGCCCCTTCTTCTTGTAGCTGCTGCTGAAGTTCACGGATCAACTCGTCCTGCGCTTGGATGACAAGGTTTTGGGCCCTAATCTTCGTGAGGAGAGAGTCGACGTCGCCTATCTGATCCTGAGATGCATCTTGCTGAGAATCCTCTTGCCAAGAAAGCTCCAATCGAAGGTTATCTCATCGGGAAGGTGTTGGGACCTCCTTAGAGGATGAACCTGACCGAGCTTCCGGCCTTTGGATGCTCGCTGGACCAGATTTTGCCCCGGACCTCCTCTGGCGGGGGACCGGCGGCAGCCGCGCCGGCAGTGCTGATGGTTCTTCTTCCTTTCTGGTTCTTCGAGGCATGGTGTTTGGGGGAAGATGGGCTTTTGCTCGTTTCCCACAGACGGCGCCAATTGTAAGTGCATAAAATGACTCACAAGGTGTAGGGAGTGGAGCTGAGAGCTCTCTGGTTGAACACCGCTGCCTGCCTGAAACCTGGAGAAGTGAGGAAGAAGATAACAGTCAGAGGACCCTGGCTGTGGGCAGCGCAGGGCTCTCCGATGCCTAAGTCAGTATGAGAGCTGGACTAAGGATAGAGATTTTGGGGAAGAAGATGATACCAGCGGGTGGTGTAAGTGTTGGCCATCGTTGTTTTGAAGCTGTTGCTGTGTTTATATAAAGGAAGAGAGGAGACGGTGAGGTGGTTAGTCGTCCCATCATAGCCCACTCTGTCAGGCACTAGGGAGGTACAGTGACTACAGTCCCATCGTAGCCTTCTCTGGCGTCTGTGGACGCCTATCTGTCAGGTTGCATGGGCGGTATGGGAGGCTTTGTCAGATGATATGGGCGGTGCCCAGGTCTTGTCGCACATGTTGTGGCGTGCTTGAGCGTCCATGGGAGGACAACTGTCAGCCCCCGCCATGGGTAACTTCCTGGTGCTATAGCCGAGGTGTGAACGATCTGGGGTGCCTGGTGCCTGGTGCCGAGGTCGGGAACGACCTTGACTTGGCTAGAAAGAGATCTGACAAAGGTGCCGAGGTGGAGCACTTGATCGAAGTGGGATGCTTTGGCCGAAGTGGAGCTAATGAGCGTATGGCCGAAGTGGAATCACTTGGCCGAGCTGGAGGCTGGCACTGTTGCCGAGACTGAGCTCTGCCGAGATGGACTAGCTGGTGCGGGAGTCCCGGATGCTGCATCTGACAGGGATCCCGGTGAGTTCGGGATTATCCCCACACAATAATATATATTTCTCCTTGGGGTTTTCTCTCATTTGGTGTCATTAGTCTCTAATCAAGCACCAAGGTTTGAGCTAGCTACTTGATTTTATTATTATTACTTATGATCATTCCAAATGGCCGGCCTCAGATCAAACCAACGAGCTTTGTCTGAATTAGACCCAATAGATGGCATCACTCATACAGATTTATCCTTCCCTTGAGACTCAAAAGTCAAAACACTTCCTCGCGACCCAATAATGGCTCTGCATAAAGCATAATAGAGATAAGGTTCATGATATGTAAATTGATCGCATACAAAAGACTATAGTCAGAATAATACAAAATACAATGTTGATCAAGAGGGAAGTAAACTATTTATAATCAACATCTTATATTGGAAGGTGTTATATATTGCAATTTTTAGTTTTCGACCTTTTTTTTTTCCATAAGAACACTATTTTCTTGCAACATCTTTAACTTTACCTATATTTCAAAATATCCAATAATTCTAGATTTATAATATTTCCCAACAATGCTGCTATATCTTCAATATGTTGCCACTATTTTGACAAGGGTTAGCCTGGTTAGGTATGCCAAGATAAACTCAATAAAGCTTTATCTCTTAGGGTCTGCTTGGATGCACAAGGAAATACAAGAAGATAGTATTTTATAGAATATAATCTTTTATTTTTTAAAGAAGAAAATCTTGTGTGTTTGATAACTCAAGAAAAATTTAAAGAAAAGATTAATTTCTTTCAAAAAGCTCAATATTCTCTTGTACAGCTCCCCCATGTAGAAAACTTTCTACAAGATAAAAATCTTTTAAAACAACGATTACAATGTGGTAGAGTAAAGTAAAGACTTTAGTTCACCAAATCAATCATGATACGTATGTTTACATATATGATAAAGTAAAGTAAAAGTAAATCTCACAGGACTGTAAAAAAGGTGAGGTAAAGTAAATGTGGGATAAAGTACATGTTAAAGTAAAGTGAGAAGAAATGACAAAGTAGCTTTTTTTTTTTTACTTTACTTTATCACATTTTATCATAGTTTTATATGATAAATAAAAAGTGACTTATTTACAGGTGTGGTAAAGTAAAATAAAGATTGCATCATATCAAGGTAAAATGTGAGGTAAAGTAAGGTCATATGAAGTATGTGGTAAAGTAAAGTTGAATAGAGAGTTATAAAGTAGTTATTTTCTTTATTGACTTTACTATATTTTATCATGATTTTATGTGATAAAAAAAAGGAACTTATGGTAAAAATATAAAAGTTAAACTTTACTTTACCACATTATTTTTTATCTAGATATGGTAAATTACATATAAACTAAAATATTTAATAAAAAAAATATTCTTATAATGTAATTTACTTTAATCATAGCACCTTCCAAACAGCTTAATTTAAAATTTATAATATTCTTAAAAAATCGTCAAACAATAAAAATATTATATTATTATAATATTATATTATTGTATTTTATACTATTCTATTATTATAATATTTAAATCTATAAATATTTTATTATGTAGACATCCTAACTAGCCCTTAAGTTGAATATTCTCCAGAATAAAGGTATCATTCCACTTACTCCTTAGTACCATCATCTTTTTCCACTATTTGTACTGAAATATTGCTTTCTAATTAGGTAGTCCTTGCCCACATCAAGTTATTGTCTTTTGGACTCTGCAGAACTGCAGTTGTACCTATCTTCAACAATTTTCTAACCCACCAATTCTATCTTTCGTGTAAACTATGGGTAACTATATGCTTTTCCCCCAAGTCATTAGGGAAAAATATATACAACAAACTTGTGGGGTTGCCAAACAATAATTTCAACGCTTATCACTTCATCATGTCGATTTCTGTCCTCCTTCAGACCTATCTATTCTTATCATAAAAGCATCCAAAGCTCATTTCTAAATTTTATAATTTAAAACTTTCAATTACTTCAAATGTTTTCTGTTCCCCTCTGTACGAATCTTTTAATGGGACAACTAAACCTTTCAATTCATGGGTCTCCCCTGGCCTTATCAGAATCATCTGGTCTTGACTTCATAGAAGTTTTTTGAAGTTTGAACTCATCCCTATACTTGCAATAACGTGTGGCTCACGTTCCTTTTCTTTTTAGCTCTTTCTCAAAATTTTGTTACAATTGAAATTATTCTTTCACCAAATTGATCATGTGTAAATTAATTGGTTTTTTTTTTTCTCTGGTAAATATTCACGTACAACCATAAACACTACCCAATAAGTGTGAGAAACCCCTGCAGAGACATGAGCCCCGCATGCACAAAGATCACTGACCCCAAAGTTGACGCCCATCCAAATGGACTAAACTACTGGACTGATTGTGCACTAGTTAGGATGATAAAAACTTGTGGTCCAATTGGCTAGAATGATGATCCGAGCATCCATCACTGTACTGTACACAGATAGCAGTTTGGGGCTGGGGTGGCTTTAAGTAAGTGTTTTGGCACTTTTGACTATTCCTTCTTCATTTTTTTTTTAATTCGAAACACATGTTATAAACATGATTAATCTTACAATAGACTCAACTTTATTTAGAAAGAAACTTGAGACGTCTCAGTCGGAGTCGGAGTTGGAGTCGGAGTCGGAGTCGGAGCCTCGTAGGGGATGGTATAATTTAGAAGTTTGGGTTTTAAATCTACAGCGAAATAATACAATTACCTGAGGATTATGGAAGGCTTGGTTGCAAAGTATTCCATCTGATACAGACCAGAGTATAATTGCAAGGGCAGAGGTATTTATCAATGGATGAATTACATGCAAAGTAGACAATTAACTCATAAGATGTTATAGAATTTAGTAACGTGAATGGTGGATATCAACATTTCCATTGTACTGGGCTGGGCCCTTTTCTCATGCACTTAGAGGGTTGACCTCCAGGTAGTTGGGGCTATAGGGGAGTTTATCCAGCTTTCCTCTGGGCCCAGAGGGATTAGTCTAGCCCAAAGGGTTGGGAACCTTATAATAGGAAAAAAAAGCCACCCTCCAGGTAGATGGGGAAAGGTCACAGATGACTGTCAAATGTAGACTCCTACTAGGGGTGTCAGTATTGGACCATCTCAGCATGGGCTTTGGTTAACCAAAGCGGGCTTCTTGGTTAGGATTCAAGCCCACCCCTAGCAAGTAGAGGAAATCTCAGGTTTTTCAATTTTTACAGAGATGGCATAGTATAATTTTGTTGAAGTTTTTTCCTTTTAGTGCTCACTAGTTAAATTAGGTGGCTTAGGATCATCACTTAGAACATGATTGTGCACCGTATCTTTCTTTCCACACCTCCTATGCAAGAGGAACATGGTCCACCGTTTATTGGGTCTCTATCCACAATCCACAGGAACCATGGAAAATGGTGAAAATCATTCTCATTTTCGGCACAAAATGCTCTACATGGGCACACCCTTAAATTGAATGGGGTGGATATGGGCCTATTTATATTGTTCGAGCTAGGCCTTTGTATGCTTAAAGAAGTGCATTTATTATGAAAATGGTATAGCTCTGAGTCAAACTTTCTAACCCATGGGCTGAACCCAGTGCTGAAAATTTGAACTGATAACTAAATGGGCCGGGCTTGGGCAAAGCTTTGGCTGGGCCCAGGTAAAAAAAAATATTTCGCCGTTGCCGGGGATCGAACCCGGGTCACCCGCGTGACAGGCGGGAATACTCACCACTATACTACAACGACGTTGCGTTTCTTTACTTGAATCGAAATTAATATATTCTTTTTACTATGTATCAACAGATATATCTCATCATATTTTCTAGGTAAATTTTGAACACATTTTGATGAATTTATATCCTTTTTTTATTTAAACAAAATGATTTTGAATTTCTTATTGTAGGATTACGTGTCGAATGCTCTCTCTCTCATATATTTTAAAATTGTCCACAACTGCAAGAGTAAGATTTTTTCTTTAATTTCTATTTTTTCCTGAAATTTGGTGCTATGGGCATGGTTAGATGCGATTTTTTTTATATTCTTTTGTATTAGATTTTGAGTTTTGGACATATATTATGAGCAAGAGTTGTTGTTGTTGTTTTTTTTTTTTTTTTTATCGTCATTATTATTATTTTCCAAATTTTGGGTGCAACTCAATATCGATAGGTGAATTTTTGTTTTGTCTTTTGAAGAATTCAGGGAGCTAACAATCAATTGGTGAAATATCGCACAACCAAGTCAATTTTCCATGAAAAAGTTAAAAGGATCCCTGAGCTTCTTAAGACCTTTTATATGGGTCATTTTCCCCATTGTTATACTTACCATCCTAAGTATTCCTAACCATTAATCAGGTTAATCAAAGGGACATTGAAGAAAGCATTGCTAGGGCCTGAAACTGTGGGATGGATTTTGAGATCAATGGAAGGAAAGCAATGGATGATCATAGCCATTATGAAGTGGTGGTGGCCTCTACATTGGATGATCAGACTTAGAATGATGGTTGTTAATAATTATTCTTTTTAAGTGTTAATAATGGATTTAGAATACAGATCTAGACCCTGTTATGGCCAAGTAATGCCTAATATATCAGTCAAAAGTCAAAACTGGTATATTTATTAGAGCTAGCTATGGGCCGGGCTGGACCTCTGGTCTTTAACCTTGGTATGCTTGGACATGACATGTGGGCCCGTAGGGCCAGTTTTAAATTAAATTTGGGGCCCAGTCATTAACAGGTTGGGGTGGGATGGGACACATACATTTTTAATATAAATGATGAGTTATATCCAAAGAAAGAAGATCCTTTCATGATACAGTCAAGCTACTCCCCTATCGAAAACTGGATGCAGCAATGGGCAATAAAGGTTGGGCCCATATTAAATGGGCCACATCCCAAAACCCATCTATTTCTGACTGGTAACAGAGTTTACCAATAGTGTTTGTTTTTAGTAGAAATCTACCAATAGTATTAATGTATAAACCACTTACATTAATATAAATCCGATGCAATCACTTCTTACCTAGTCTGGGCCACAGTAACTGGGCCACATTCCAAAAGCCACTCACAATCAAGTAGCAAATGAAGAACGGCGGCATACCTGAGTCGTAAGGAGCGTCAGTCCTTACCTGGGTTTCTGGGGTTCGAATCCCGGGTACGTCACCTCTTTCCGCTTGTGCGGGCTCCTTTCTTACTTGTATGGGCTTTCTTCTCTCGTGTGCGGGCTTCCTTCTCACTTGAATAGGCTGCTTTCCTTTATATATGTGGGCTCTCTCCTGGATCCCAACCAGCTTCACTGGAAAAAAAATCAAGTAACAAATGGATGGTAATAAATATTGAATTGAGAAAAAAGTCTATTTGAGTAGTGGCAAGGGTCACCAAACATCTGAACTCCTGTGACTTTTGGCAAAGGCACCAACAGATGATTGGGGGTGTCATCTTGTCTCTGAAGTTGTTCTTTGGGATCTGAGACTGAGTATTTTTCATGTTTTATTTTTATCATTTAACACAAAATCTCTAATTCTTTCTATTAAACAGGCTTTAATCCATTTGTTTGTATTTGGATTTTAAGATTTTTAAGGCATACGTTCATATCCAATAGCTAAAAGTGAAGGCTCTAAGGCAGTGATATATGCTAGAGACCATCCATTAATCTCTTCTTCTTCAGAAAATAATTCCGCGGAGTTTTTTTTTCCAACCCCGCATAGGAAAGCTTTTCCACGGAGTCACAAAAAATTTAGCTCATTTATAAACTTTCCTTAATGGAAAAGCAGCGACACACACCAACATAAATTTTACTATAGAACAGAAAAGTATTTCCACAACCTGCACTTTGATTATGGAAAACAAAATGTACAAACATGCCCGCCCTCATGGGGTTAAGATTACAATTACAACACATCATTACATATCTCCTTTTTAACCCCTAAAAAAGCCCCCATACATGAATAATATGATGACTAAAATACCCTCAAACCGTGAACCTCAGGTCTTGGCTAACCTAGACGAGCCAATTATACTAAAGTGGAATACAAGATATACCCAACACTACTACCATGTCAGTAAAAGAAGAGAAATAGTTCCTACTGTCAAAAAGACATTACACTTTGCAGTTAGAAATTCCACGCATGTATGATGCATAAGAAATGTTACAAATTAACCATGCTGATAACAATGTTGATTTGTTGCTGGCATTTTGTGTAGACCCAACCATAAAATCTAAGTGTTAGTCAATTGATTTGATACTAAACTGTGTCTAATTAATGAAATAGAATGGCAGGTACAAAATCATGCATTAAAGTAGAAGAATATCACCCAATTTTAATATCCTATATCTTGATTGCTTGTTTGTTAATACATCGCATTCCAATTATTACTTAAATCTAAGTACATACAGAAATCATTTGAATGGATTATTGTGTCAAGTTCTACTGCAAATCCATTGCCTGTCATCCTTTTTTTTTATTTGAGGTAGATGCATTTCAGAAATCAATGAAATCTCAATCTTCACCGTTCATGTCATGTACAAAGTTAGTTTGCACTGAATCAAACATTGATTGACAATCCTCCATCAAAGATGCTAAAGTTTCTAGGAGAACTTGATGGTGGACTCACTGGGGGTACAAATTATCATAAAATGATCTCCTTTTGGAATCTCTCCTATGTACTACCAACCATCAATCACCTACCTCTTCTTTCTTTTCCCCTTTCAATTCAATTGCTTTTTTTTTTTTGGTTGGTATGGTGGTCGGTATGAAGACTTTTAAAAGTTGGGTGTCTCCCAAGACCACCTCCATTTGGGAGAACCCTAAATTGACAGGTCCCCGTCCACCTAAGACAGAAATGGCTGGTGAGTGGTGACAAGCAGTATGGAATCGGTCGTTGTCTCAGGCAATCAAATAATGGGGTCCACTGTTGAAATGGCCCAGTACAAGATGATATTCTGGGTGTCAACAGTGAACAGTCGCTGTGGACTGATGACAACCTTGTTTTATATAGAAGGTAAAATAGCTGGAGCTTGGAATGGGATTTTTCAAAAGAAGCCGCAGCTGTCTCTGCTCCACTGGGACAGGAAATGGACAGTCACCCTACGTGTGCTGGAATTATTTTCAACCACCATGGCTTTCCCACAATTTTCTTTGTATCAGGATCTTCTGCACCCCATCTTTTGTTCCTTAGTTTTCTGCGGTTTTAAAATTAGAGGACACGGGTATGTTTATAGGGCTTATTGGTGTCTTTAGATACGAGAAAGTTTGTCCTATAGACTATAGAGATCCAACAGATATTCAAATCCAAGAGTAAATTTAAGCAATTTAAATTTTGCTCTAATTAAAATGATATATACAATTAAAAGAAAGTATCTTAAAGTAGTACATATTTAAACATGGGACTTATTGGATATGATACCATCCTAAATTTCTTTAGCCAAACATTCCTACTAAAGCTTCGAGGTGATAGTTCAATATTTCCCCTCGGGTGAAGCCCACTCCTCAATAACACATTCATCAATCAAACAGTCTTATGTTAAATCAATTGGAGTGAAATCATGCGACCATTTAAACACTTATAAGGGACATGTAATGTAATCCCTATAAGAGCACATTTGTATAGCGTGGTGTCACGACCCTAGTCCGAGATTGGATTACATTTGGGTAAATCCCGAAGTCCGACCACATGACGTACTCCCTTGAACTCCGAATTTAATAGAAGTTAAAACGAAATCCATAAGGGATAATATACTTCACGCGAGTGAGATATTCCAATCACACATGTCATATACATAACAATGCGGAAGCCATATACAATACGATATCCATGATACATGAATGTACACATATACAATGCTCTTTACACAAAAGTAAAACTCTCAGTTTATAAACATGTCACCATATGCATATTTAAAATACAATGCAGGATGACAAACTTAAAGTTCTCAAAAATCGCTTTCAGAAGTTTCATACTTCTCTCTTGCACTCAGATATCTTAAATCAAATGATATCCCGGCCATTCCACCCAACTAGTCCTCTTGGAGGAACCGAAACGGTGTCCTCCGCTAGCGCTGCGGCCTCTGTAGGACCAGCATTGGCAACTGGGCCTATAACACCATCGATAACACTAATGAATACGACGATCCAGCAATGTATAAACATATCTATAATAGAATATGCTATAATAGATCTAAATTTGTTTAAATCTAGATTAGACAATCTCTAATTAAATAACAATTGTAGGCAGTTCGTACAATGATACCAATATATGCAATAAGAGTCAAGTTTAGGATCATACACAAGTTGGGAACTACATAAGTATTTCATTTCATTTCTTCCAAATGGAAGTATTCTTTCAATTTTCAAATATATATAATACATGGGATCTGACCAGTGTCCTGATCAGGGACAAATGGCATCACTATAGAACTCCGGAACGCCCCTAAATTCTTCTACTGCAATAAGAATAAATCATTTAACCCATTTCAGCTCTATAATGAGCTTTAACGAGACAACTAAGTAGTGCCAGACTCAAGAAGTCAATTCAAATCAAATACATACTCAAGTCAATGTTCAATCCTTTTTGGATCTTAATTCAATTTCATAAATTTCATTCGTAACAACTGAAATGAATTAAGACCAATGCAAATAAAAATATAGACTCGAGATCAACAATAATAATATGAATGCAACTTGATTTAAAGAGTTAAGATAATTCACAATTCTATTCATTTTTCTTCTCAAATCAACCATTTAGGTGAGAAGTTCGGTTATCTAATGTACGTGTTATTCGCGATTGGTATTACATTATATATGGAATGTACATTAGAGTTTCCTTAATTAACACCTATGGAGGCTTAGATTACTTGTATGTGCTAGATAACAATCTCAAGTACCTAATAGAGCTTGGAAGTTCAGTAATTCTCAGAAACTACAACCAATAAGGTAACCAAATTGATGTTCGGTTAGTAGAGTATTAATTTTTGGTCAGCCGAACAGGTAGCCGAATGCACCTATAAAGTTTTTCAGAAATTTGAAGTTACTGAAAAGCTAACCGAAGGTAGCCAAGTGTCTGTTTTCGGTTAACTGAAACGGGTAACCGAACTTAGGGATTTTTAGATTGAATTTTGATTTTTTGTATAAAGAGTCTGTGGGATTAAAAGATTTTTAGGACTATTAAATGATGTGCAAATCCAACTCAATTCGATTACTAATCCTAATTTACTTAGCTAATCATAATTAATTAGCGTTAACCTCGATTAACTCGGGACGGGGTGTAACACGTGGGTCACAAGAAGCTTGCAGACTTTCACTTTTTTGCAAGATGCTCCACTTTTTCCTTACTCCTACTAAAAAGAATTTTCTACAAATTTGCATAAAATCAGGTAATTAAAAACAGTGGTTTTTTTTTTTTAATTGTGCAAAACTACGTCACACAAATGTGCCTTAGCCTAGGATAAATGGAGCTTGCATGCATGGAGACTCACATGCCCATGTTGCCATATTATATTGGTTCTCCCATAGTAATGCAGCTGAAATACATATTGACGAGCCCGTTTCTTTCAATTCTACTTTATAAGTGTAACCATCATTGAATTTGCAAATTGATTCGATTCTCTTCTTTATCATCTTTCTTTATCAAATTACAATCAATCTTCTTCGCTGATTTATATATTGGTTTCAATGAGCCAATTCACTTGAACTTTCAAAACATGTCAATAGCATTATGAAAGAGAACTGACGAGGGTAATGTCTTACCGACTCAGGGACCACCTTTCTCCACGCATTTCATTCACATCCCTCGGCCACTTTGTACAGGCACTAGCTTAATCAAAATCTAATCCCACTAGATTGATAAGTACTTCTAGCTATACGGCTATATCATAAAACATGATCAAACTAATGGTGTACAGCACTTTTTATATAAAGTTTTTTTTGGTACCGCAATCAAGGGTGCTAGCCTGCTAGGTAAGAGAAGAGAGCCCGCACACGCGGGAACAGAAGCTTACACGTGTGGGAAAAGAAGATTGTACATGAGGAAAATATGACATATTTAGGGTTCGAATCTTGGACAACAAAATAAGAACTGTTGCTCCTTACAAAAAGCCATTCTCCACTTCTTATATATAGTTAAAACGTACAAGCTGATCAATGTAATGGTGCATATCTCACCTATTTTAGTGAAATTCGGACCAATGCCTAGCTAAGATGCGGCATGTGAGGTCATTGAGTTGGAACACCTAATAGTTGTCTCCACAAGAGTCAAACAGTGAGATCCCTATTGATCAATTCAATAAAAAAAAAGTCATTCTAAATAGAATGGAGCCTAATTCAAATATTCTGAGCAGTAACATACATCCAATTTCAAGAAAGATTTTGCACCTTCATGACAAATAGAAATGTTTTAGTTACACGTACTGAAACAACAATGGCAGTCCAACTCACATGGTGGAGTTTACTGTCGCTACCTATATGAATAATGAATGGTCCAAAGAGTGTGATAGCATTAATTAGAGGGGAATTTTCTCCCGTGGACATCTACCCATGCGGATGTTCACATTATCATGATGAGTTCCATGAAGTTCGGGGGTTCCTCTTTTTTATGGAGAGGCCCCACTTCTTTAAAGTCCGAATTGAGATATAAGCATGACTTAAGTTTCAATTTGATATGAAGATCGTAACCATAACTCAAGAACATCCAAGATAAACAATTAGATAAAATGATCTAAGCCACTTATTTTCTGGGGCCACACAGAAGAGGGTTTTTTTTTTTTTTGCTCGAAGGCAAAAGAGAATTAGATGGTTATGCTCATCAAATGGATAAATTATTTTAGTCATACATAGATATCTATTCAAAAAGGGTATTAGTCAATCTGTGTTCCTGTGCCTGCCCCGAGAGAGGAGATTGTTTATTTTTGGTTGAGAAGACAACTCTTATTTCCTTGGATATTTGGGCTATGGTTGAGAAGACAACTCTTATTTCCTTGGATATTTGGGCTATGGTTGTGCATGAGCCCCAACTAAGTTTATCTTCACTTTGTCCGAGCTTGGCTGCTACTCACAAAGTCGAGCTCAGGCTTGTTTCCAGCTTTACAAGTTGAGTTCAAGCATATAGATAAAAAACACTTAATTAAGCTTGAGCTGATCCTGATAAAACACAAGCCGAGCTGCACACCTAACTCATGGGTGCAGTGGGCGCACTTATCCCTCTCTCCCTCTCTCTCTCTCTCTCTCTCTCTCTCTCTCTCTTAAGGTCTCGAGCCAAGCTGAGCTTCATCACGAGTCACTCCCGAGTTCTTAATTTCAAGCTGACTCAACCCATTTTTATAACAAGCTTGAAAAGTAGGCTCCATTAAACTCAGGCCTACAAAAAAAAACTGAGTCAAAGCTGAACTCGTGGAGCAAGGTGAGCCGGATAAGCTCAAGAGAGCTACCTTGCTGGTGAGCTAAAAGTCAAATTTCCTTAATTAAGTGGAGGTGGTTGGGTTTGTTATATGTCATCTGATAAAACATATCATGTCTCTCAAGGGATATGATCGTTGAGGTGAGAGCATCCAATGAAGGGTGTGTGGGACCAACAATCAGATGCTTTATACAAGTAATAAACTTGATTGGATCAATAAAAGACTCTCATCTTTAATGATTGAAACATCCCTAAGCATCTTCTTTCTTCCAGCTGTAGCTGATGTTAATAATAATAAATGTTCGTCATGCATGCTAATTAAGTATATATGTTTTCTTCAATCACTTAAACCATAATCTTCCTATATATGTACAGATGGGGTCCATCATATGATTATGATGGGCCCAGATGCAGATCGACTATGGCCCAAAAATATCCCTAATTATTTGGTTTCTTTTTTCTTTTTTCTTTTTTCCCCCGTGTCTTTGTTAACCATCTATTTGGAGGCATTGACAAAAGGAGTAGTCTTGTTCATAGGCCATGCATCACACTCAACAGTCCAGATTACTGGGCCATGGCCCCTAAATCCCCATTTACAGATCAAGAGCCGAGGATGCTATGATTATCCTTGAAGTGAGGACTACAATATAAAACTCCTCCTAACATCAATCAACAATTATTTCACATATATATAGTTTATTAATCTATCAAAGTTGGGCAATTTTGTGTTCTGCCTCAGCTGATCCAGCAGGCTGCCCACAATTCTATAATTGTATAATGTAAGTATGTATACTAGGAAACAGTACTTGTGTCAATAAATTTAAAGAAGTGGTTTCATCTCAACAAAATAATATAGGATTAAGTTAAACAATAAGATAACTAATTTTATATTTTGATAGGTACAAAAAAATTTTAAAAAATGAAGCACTTAATTAATTATGGACTATTTATTTGGTATAACAACCATTGTGGAATTTTCGTGTAGCACATCCACATGATCAATTATTTTTCCATTAAAAAATGCCAACCACCCAAGTCCCAAAAAAACTGAAAAGTTTTGGATATATTATCCCAACCAACAAGTTGGGATCCATGAGAACTTAGCATAGCCATGGGAAAAGAAGCTTCCTTTGAAAGAAGCCTACTTTCATAGGAAAAGAAATCTATAGATCAAATTTTAAGTACTTACATGAGAAGCCGAGTATCCAACCAAATAGACATCCACTTGGTCTCGAATTTGGATGGTCACCAATAATTCACAAAATTTCAATATAATGTGTAACTCTATTGTAATCAAATTTGATGATACTCAATATATGGATCATTATCAATTTAGGATTAGTGTGGCTTGTGGGGGGAGGAAGGAGCAATTTTCACTACTAATGGAGAATAATATTTGAGACTTGAGAGGCCCACAGACTGGCCAGCTGAGAGTGTCGTTTTCCTCTATGGCGTGTCCACGATGCAACCAAGACAGCAGTAGAGATGAGCATAATAGATGGCTGATGGGGACATACGGTCTACCGTTGTTCTTTCCTACTTGGATTTCAAGTGGGCCCCACTCTTCCCATGCAATAATCCATAGCCATGCACATTCCAGTTGGATACATGCATGAATGCAATAATGTTGATTAACCTCTGCAAATCTCTCTCTCTCTCTTTCTCCTAATAATTCTGCTTATTTTAACATGATGGTTGGTCCAAGGAAATTCTAAGTATTCTGGCATAAACTTTTATGAATCTTTTTTGTATGTTATATTTTTTAATTCACAAATAAAATAATCCCATGTGAGAATTATACACGTATATAGATAAAGACTAGTAATGTGACTACTTTTTTAAAAAAATTATAGAAAGAAACACTTAATATGTCTAGTTTAAAATATAGTTTTTGAGACATCATATATATATATATATATACACACTTTCACAAAATATATTGTGAGAAAGATATTCTCACATGTACAATTGAATTAAATTTGCTAGTTTGGAAGATGTGTATTAAAAGAAAATATAACATACAATTCACTAAAACACTTCAGGACGTGCACACACATACACGTCAAAGAATTCTTGTTTAGAGAGTTCACAAATTCTACAAATTTTGTCCCCCCACATGCAATTCCAATATCCTCATTGCCAAAGAATCATTTTTAATTATTAAGGAGGTTGGAATTCAAAAAATTCAAAATAATATTAGTGACTTTTTAAGTGGTTAGAATTAAAAATTCTAGCGAAAAAAGCATAACACTTCTAAATGACAAGGGGACAATTGTACTATCAATATATGAAATTCCTAATATGACAAATTCTTGTCAAGACTTCTGCTAAAGAAACATGCCCATAAACACATTGGGGCTTTTTGAAGAAAACCATATGATGTCGAGCAACTTAACTATAACTTAATTGAAAATATCCCAAATTATACTCATACATGATATCAAATGGCTAATTATGATTTGTAGTTCATACATGTAGGGGCGATAGTTCTCCGACACAAATTTTGTTCTGACTATTTGATAAAAAAATATGAATAATGATATGATTTAAATATGCGGCAATCATAATTTCATTCAAATGGTCAATCTTCGCACGGTGGTACCACTCCTGTTTGAATAAAATATAGAAATATTTAATAATCAAAAGAGGTGTTTATTTTGAACAATTCAAACTTTTTAACAGGTAAGCCTTACTGTAGAATTTTACTCCATTAACTCATGGTCTAAAAAAAAAACACTCGGATTTCTCTAAGTTTGTCAGAGCCCCAGAGGACCTGGACTGTTGATGGTCATATTACTTTTGGCCTCTTCTTCTATTGAAAACAACGGACTGGCTATCTAATATTCCTTTTTTGAGTGTCAATAGCTGAATGGTTTGGACTGTCCAATGTGCACCACACCACCATTGTTTTTTAAGTTTCGCTTAGTGGGGAATGTGACTTCCAATACGAGGAATGAGGTGCCATTGCCACCGATCCATCAGTGGTTCGACTGCATGACCTCTTATTCTGTTATTAACATGAATTCTAAAATTGAGAACATCATGATAATTACATGTAGGATTTAATCTTAAATAAATTGAAGATTACCTCCAGACATCCTGATGCAGAGAACTTTCTGATCCTGCTTTCTGATGTTGTTGTTGATTGATGATGAGATCCGTCCAAGAAAAGTGTAGGGGAATAATTTTGATTTCTCTCTCCTTGCCTCTAAACCTTAATGTGTTGAGTTTCGTAAGTAGTCTTTGTGATGGAGGAAAGACTCTATTTTATAGGTGGAGAGAGGACCGAATTTCCAATTAGGATTCATTAGTTTTAATCTCAATCGTCCATGAAGGTAGAGAATATTATGGAATATATATCATTAGGAAACCGTATTTGAGTAATTGATAGCATGTATCCTATGAAAACGGGATTCCTATAATGACCATATTTCGGGAAAGGTAATGACTTGTGGTCCAAGTAATGGACCTAAAGTTAATTTCCTTACATGACCATTTGTGTAGAGTCCGTCGTAGCCATTACAATCGTATGACAAATTTATGAGATTTCATCTTGAGGCCCACGTAAAGATAATCTGGACCGTTCGTGATGAATTTCATCTGTTTCAATGATATATTTTCAAGTATCGGTTAGAAGGTAATCGGTTCCACCATACAATTGATTGTACGTATGACCGAAAGTGTGTTTCACACCAATTATCCAAACAGGGACTCTCTTTTTTCTGACTTTGTAGGCCAATGCAATAACATGCACACATTAGTTAGGTGGATGTCTCAGATGAGCTGTGCGGGATCAAGGCTTCTCCTAGAAGAAGAGATGCCCTTTAACATGGCTACATGCACCTGAAAAGGCAGCTTCATGAACCCTCCAATCTAGACAACCGAAGACTTTTCTACCAATTTGGACAACCGAAGGCTTTTCTCCTAACAAATTGGAATTGGGGTGCTCAGATTTTTTTTCAGATCCAAGTGTTTGGAATGATGATGGTGCCGTGCCCGTCATGTTGCCAGAAGAGCAATGCAAGAAAATCCTTTTATCAACTGAATGCAGTCCCGTTCTTCGTAACTCGAGATTTATGCAAGAGCAATAAAGTTGTGGCATGTTTGCATTACACGAGTGTCCGTATTATCAACTTGTTGCCCGCGGTATCATAGCATAGACTTACAACTTGACTTTAGAGACTAGACCTTGCTTGGCATCTCTATTCTTTTACTGACAGACCATTTAAAATAGAGCCATTAAAAAAAAGCTATAAAAAAAAGAGGCTAGAACAAAAAAAAACATGTTTGGTAATGAACGGGTCTACTTCAAATAGACCGTTTGGTATGCCCTCTATTTACCTCTTTTTAGAGGGGTTTGCCTCTTTTTAGAGGGATATCTTCTGTCATTTGATGCTAATAAAGATCAATTCCTTCAAACATAGTTTATTGTGATGTGAACTTCTCAACCAAATGGAAGATTCACAAAAACAAACATGGAATAACATTTCCATGATGATAAAGAGTTTAGACCATTGTAGGGAATATAAAATAATTCCAGGATTACTTATCTAAATATCACTCTGAGAGTATAGTTAGGAAAAACCATATCAATGCATAATCAAGTAATTTCCCACATCAAACTACAAAGGTTCCAATCTAATCAGTTCCAACTAACAAACCACTTCTTCCATAGTAAATACATAAATGATAAATGATAAATCACATAACCCAAATAAATTATCAGAACACTGATGTTGGAAGATGGAAAGAAATGGATTAAATACCGTTTCAATCTCCTCCAACTTGGTTTTCACTCCGATATTGCACTGAATTAGATAGTTGTATATTCTGTGCCATGTTTATGGCGGCACCCATTTTCCAGATGATAGCATTGGATGCTCTACAAAAATTTTGATGGGGTCTTAGTTTTAAACCTCATATAACAAAACCAAACTTTAAAAAATGTCAAAACCCAAAAACGATTGCAACTTCTTCCTTCTACTTTCACTCTTACGTAATTTAAAATGGTAAATTTCTTCTATTCCTTGCTAGAAACTGAATTTCCATGGCAAGTTTATGTACAGAGCTTGAAAACGGTAGCTTTTATCAGTTTCTTTCAAGTTTACCTAGATAGAGAAAAGCCTAACTCAACAAAACCTAATTTCCACATGACAAAGCTCAAATTTCACCCAAGCTGTAAAATTTCCCCTTTCTACGAGGTGGGTTCCTCTCGTTCCTCCACAAAATAAAAAATCGAGTTCAAATTACAGCTCTTTTTACCATCAAGAAACACAAAATTAGGAAATGGAGAGAAGAAGGGGATGAATTGTCATTATACTGACCTTGTTTCTCTTAAAGCTACAATCTTCATCGAGTCGCTCGATTGATGTCTCTCTTTCTGAATTTCTTGAATGATTTCGTAAAAAGTTTCAATCTTTCTCTCCCTTTTCTGGATTTCTTAAAGAATCTATGTGGAATTTGTGGGTGGATTTGATTTGAGACTAAGAAAGAGACAGAGTCACAGAGGACGAAACCTAGCTTCGTGAGACCGAGACAGCGACAACGAAGATGATGAGACGGAAGATTCAATCGCCCGCTCCGTCTTCCGAATCGAGCGATTTCTTCGATCCGAATCCGACTTTGTGTCCATCTTGGGCGGCGGATCGTACGGTCAGGATGATTTTCGGGATCCATTGCAGAATCCGAGGCCGGAGTAGAGACGGCAGGGAGAGGGAGAAGATCGCCTCTACAATGCCGAAGATGAATTCGAAGAAGGAGATGCTATGGGAGAGATGCATTCAAAGGACTTTTGTTGAGAAAATAAATTCCGTCCGGGGCAAACTTGTCATAAAAAAGGGGTTCCGCCTCTTTTGTTTGAAGAGGCAGTGTCTCTTTATTTCCACCTGCCCAAAATGGGAGCATTTGATTTTAAGAGGATGAGCCTCTATTTCTCTAAAATAGACAGAGGGTAAGATGGTGTGCCAAAACGCTCTAAATGTTCAAAACTCTATCCGTTTTACGACGTTTAGACAAATAGAGGATAAAAATAGATTTGCCAAACATGCACTAAGATTACAGATTAATATAATATATATATATTATAATCTTTGCTTTTTTAGTCCCCAACAATACCTTGGTACAATGAACAAAATATATTTGATCCTAAACCCGGTCTAATAGACCACTCCCGTAATTTTGAAACATAATACGTAAACCAAACAACATGAAATCAGAATAATAAAATGTTTTGGGATATATATGTATCCGTCTTGAATGGACTGTACATTGTTGGATTGATTGCACACTTAGCCGAATAGATTGTACACCATTAAACTTGTGAGATCCAAATAAAGATGATAGGATGAGAACCAAACTTGAAATCCCCCCTTGGCTCACAACCAGGTGCACGTGCACTTATAGTACACACATCACATACCTAATAAGACATGAAGATGTTCATATGTATCCATCCCTCACCATATTTGAGAGGAAATTTAATAGGGCCCCACTAATCACGAGACTGAAGAAGATGGAAAGAGGCATTTTGGTTGGGCCCAGATATCAAGTTTAATCATATGCCTTTAACCCCTTCATCCATGGTTTACGACTTTATATTAAGGAAAAGAAATTAACTCTCGATCCAACGGTCCGTTCCATTCGGATATGTGAAAGCTCGATGGATCCAATGTAATTCAGGGAGTTTCGTGTGTGTGGATGGTTCGGGTGGATCATAAAGTCAATATGTTATGTGTGTGAGATATTTTCCCTTAAGGAGATAGGGATTGATTCCTGGGCATGAACGTGAGATATTTTCCCTTAAGGAGATAGGGATTGATTCCTGGGCATGAACGTGAGATTATGGTGCCAACACCACTTAACCATGAGTGTGTTGGCAATGTTTGTGCTGCTTTTAGGGAAAATTTGAAAAACAATCTTTTCAACTCATATGATAACTTCCTCTTCTATTGGAACTTAGTAAACCACATTTATAAGGAAAGAAAGTGAGGTTTATGTTTCCGCAAAATGTGGGAATCACACTAAAATAATTGTAACATGATGCATGCGGATGTTTTAGGGTCTAGCCCCATTTATTTCGTGTAACTAAATTTTAAGAATTCCAAGAAATGTATTTATAATAATGGTTAAAATTGAAGATGTGAAGGTGAGTATCAAAAAGACTATCAAATAATTTTATCCTTAATTGAGAATGAATTAAAAGGAGATGGAAAATAAATATTTTATCATTATTCTAGTAGTGCAAATTCTAAAAAAGTCAATATCTTATCTGCACCTGCACTTTATATCATTTATCCTTTTTCATAATTATGTGTTTTTTATGTAGAAAAAGTAATGAAATGAAAGAGAATCACAAAAAATTGTGCTTTTGAGAACTCATTGAAGCTTGACCTTTGAGTCTAGTACTTGATGCTTTTATGGTCACAATGAGAAAGTACCTTTTATTATTTCTGCATCTAAAGGTCTTGTGGTTCTTAATTGATTTGTTGCGTTGAGGGTACGTAAGTCTTCGGGTCATTAACCTCAATTCAACATTGGCTCCTTCTAGATTAAGAATGGATGGGCCAGAGGGATTTGAGCTGGGGACCCATTGAACACACAGACTAAGACGATGGACCTGATTTCAAGCCAAATATTGTAATAAGAAAAGGATATTTTGTTGCATATTCTTTCAAATTCATTTTAGGGCCCTTATAACCATGGCGCCAAACCAAAACCTCCAAACACAGCCAGGTTGGAAATAGGTATGAGTCCTAATGTTGCTATTCAGGTCAAAGGCAAGAGTGATCTCTGCCCTCTTTATGATGGATTTAAGCGTAGTCACCTAATCCCAACCCCCATTTGTACCTAATAGCTTTTGTCCATTGGGACCAAAGTTGGTATGCTTTTCCTAATCGTATTGAATTAGTTCCTTGGCATAGTTACCTGAAACAGTGGTTTCCATTATCTGTCTTTACTTTAAACTCTAACTAGTCGGCACCGTAAAATAAATAATCATATATTAAAATTACTTACTTCTTTTTATAGGTCGTCAAGTTGCATACAACAGAAATAGAGAAATTGGAGCAGAAAGATAATAGTTACATAAAGAAACAACTGAAAGATGAGTGGTTTGATGAAAGAAAGGAGTGGGTAGTTGCACGAGTAGTGGAGAGAGAAAGTGGAAGCACAACTGTCGGTAAAATTTAAAACTGTCAGTCGAAATTAAATCCAAAAGCCTTTAGCTTAATATAATAAAATAGGCTAGTTCTAAGCCGGATTACATTTAATAGGTCTTCAATTGATATACTTATTTGGGCATTTGGGTGACTATTTTTGTGCCCAGTTACCCAATATTTCAATAATTGTGGACTCGCATCCAGAATAGAATAGCTACATGTGTTAAACCTTTCTTTTCTCAATTCGGCTTTATGCTCATTGGGGTAAGCCATGTTCTTCCCCATCCTAGCTAGACATGGAAAAGCTCTTTTGCTTTGGCCTTTGCCTTTCTTTTTTTACTTTTATCTTTATACTTTCTCTGCTGTCTGATTCTGCTCTCTTCAGCGGCACTATACACGCACATAAATCATTCCGCCTAAAGTTTGGCAAGGCGCTAACCTTATGATGAAATGATTGAGCTTCTTAGGAGCCCAAAAGCACAATGTCCTAATGTGCTAATTGCACCCCACAATTACCAATTGAATTTAAGCTTAGGATGCCCTTGCTTCCTCATAATCTCTCATTAACAATTGTTTTCTTCTAACTAAGAATAAAAAAGAGTCTCCTCTTAAATCTTAAAAAAACATTTCATTTTTTTTTTCTAAAAGAGTGATTCAAAACTGGACCATGTCACTAACCAGTCGAACAAATGTGAGAGACAAAAAGAAATTTTGGTCCTTGTTTGATGTTTGAAAACATGATATGTAACACTGTATATTTTAAAGATGAATAAAATAAAATTATGAAGAGGTCAGGTGAGAATGATGTATCAACAAATTTGAACATTCTTGGTGGGTGTATAAAAGAACTCCTATACATATTTTTGTGAGGTTGGGCCATCACCGTAGTGAGTGTGATATCATCGCCAGACAGATAAAAGCCTTGCTTGAGAATCTTTTACTTGCGTACGTAACTACGTATGGTAGTCTGTCCGTATTCCATAGACAAGATATCTTGTCTGACGGCTTTAATCGGATTCAAAGCAAAAGCACAATCACGTTCGTCAATCCCTTTACAGTTTACAGCATTCCAATCATACCAGAAAGGAACATGAATTGCAATCAATGGTTTCTTTGAGTAAAAACTAAAAAGCTATAACTTGCAGTGTAAAAGTAACAATGTTCAGCCATTAATGATAGATGAAGCCTTTTTTTACCAGTTGTTTTAAACTGTAAGTATAATTAATTTCGTGGAGAAAGAGTGTGTAAGGGTATGATGGATAACAAGAGGGGCCTTGTGGGTCCTGTAGGGTTTATTGAAAATCATGTATTGATAATTACGCATGAACCACCTTAAAATGTATAAGTGCCTAGTATGATCTAACTCGCCTTGAGAGCTGAAAGTTGCCTAGTCTGTTGATACCCCTTTTCTCAACAAACTATCCTATCTTTTTTTTTTTTTTTTCGTTCTTACATGAACAGATTGTCCTGGTTTGTGGTAACAAGCGTTTTTTTTTGTGTGTTTGATTGGAGGATGTTTGAGAATTTATATATGTGGGATATCTGAATCCTCAAAACTGTTTTCTCAGTTATACCCACAAATGTTGAAGGCCCTTTATCATTTTGAAATTTAGACAATTAGAAAAATTTTCTAAGCCCAAAAAGGTCATCTTTCAAGGCTAGATTTCTGAAAAAACTTGTAAATTGAACATAAATCCAAATAATAGAGGATAATTGACTGCCATGCTTAAGAATTTCCAAAGAGTGCGTTTGTGAACAAAATTTTAAGCATGCTTTAGTGTGTTTGGCGTAGAGCATACGAAAATAATCAGTTTTTCTAAGAAGCAGATATTTGAAAGTCCAACCCTCTTCAATTTGGAAATCTGTTTTCACAAAAAGGGAAAAGTGCATTTTCCCTTCTGCAAAATTACACAAATGCCTAGGTGTTTATTTATAAGATAACAAGTGAAATCTTAGATAACTAATAAAATCTTACTTTAATATGAGGGTATACATTGATATATACAAAAATTAAATACACACCTTAATTAAATTTATTATATATAATATTATAAACACGCGTGATTGGATTAAATAAAGATGGGCTCTATTCATGTAAAAAATTCAAATACTAAATGCTCAATTGAATCCTTTCTCCACTCCCCTAACCATCATCAAAAGCATCCAATGTAGCCTGGGCCTCATCAGCTAAGCCCACACCAGACTTTATCCATCACATTGGGCCCCAAGGTCGCATTGAATGATTTTAGAGATAAAGTCAACGATTAGAGCCAATTTTTTTAGGGTTGGAAGGATCATCCATTCAATAATGATAATGATTTTAGGTCGTGGACATTGCGGGCCACAATCATGATGATGTCCACACTTGCCACGTGTACTGTAGCCGTGAGCGGCCGCACAGATTCGCGTAGCCTCGAGGAGTATCTTTCTCTACTGCCTATATTTTGTCTTCTCCACATGCTTCTTTCTACATGCTCATGAAGGCTGTTGAGTGCTGAAAGCCCCCAAAAAGACTTCAATCTTCTCACAAATCCCCAAAAATTCCTTCATTTGATCAGAGCTTTCTCTTTCAATCTTTCATTTCAGCAACAACAAAACCCTAACCCTAGAATTCCTTTTCTCTGCATGCATCTGCTTCTGAGCTCTTTTTAATGGTGATCTTCTCATTCCTTCCTCCCACCAGCATTTTGTTGAAACCCTAGGAGTCGTTTTCTTTCTTGAGCTCTTTAATGGCGTTTTCTTTGCTTCTGATCTGAATGCTGCTGTTGTTGTTAGTTGTTATGATGGATGTTGGAAGCTTCAATGTGGCAGCTTTTTTAGCTTGGATTTCTGCTGTACTTGCATTTCCCTTACTTGTATAAGTACTTCTCGCAAGCTTCAAGAACTGGGGTTATAGAGAGTTGTTGTGTGTGGGGAAGGAGGAATTGGAGTTTTGTCTGTACTCTTTTTTTTTTTTTTTTTGTCTCTGCTGTGTACGAAATGCAGGTGCTTGCGAGCCCTAGAAGCTTTATTATGGATACCAGTTGCGGAGCTTTGCTCAGAGAGCTTCAGGTCTCTCTTTCTCTTTCTCTAAAAGAAGTGGTTTGTTTTTTTTTCTTCTTTTGTTTCTGCTTTTGAATTTTGGGTTTTTACACTCAACAAGCAGAGCAGAGTTGTTTCTTTTATTTTTTTCTTCTTCTTCTTCTTCTTCTTCTTCTTTTGTTAGAGAATTTCTTACTTAATTTTATTGCTTTAATTTGCTTTTTCCTGTAATGGGTTTTCAGTCAACTTGGGAGTTTTGCTTCTTTAATTGCTTACTCAGCTGGTTCTTGCAGAATCTTTTTTTTTTTAATTGTTATTATTATTATTTTCACTTAAATTATTTATTGGGTGTTCTGAAAATTAAATGCTTCATATCTGTTTGAATGTGGCCCAACCCCAATCTTAATTTTGAATCCATGTTTGGGCAGTGCTGTTAATTGTACTCTCTCTCTCTCTCTCTCTCTCTCTCTCTCTCTCTCTCTCTCTCTCTCTCTCTCTCTCTCTCTCATTCAACACCCTTCAGTTGTTCCTTCACTATTTTTACTATTAGAAGGCTATTATTTTATTTTAATGTCCTTAGCATTTTAAAGGGAAATTGGGTCAGGACTCTGGTTCACATAGAACTTCTAAATGTTTTTAATCTTTTTTTTTTTTTTCAAAACTTGTATTGAAATTTTTTATTTTTTTTTTTAACTTTATAAGTTTTTTCTTGAGTTCATCTATGTGCATTCTCTTTTTTCCTTCTGAAAATCCGATTGTATGAACGTTGTAATGGTTGGGTGAGCAGCAAATGTGGAATGAGATTGGTGAGAGTGAAGTGGACAAGGACCGCATGTTGTTAGAACTGGAGAAGGAGTGTTTGGATGTATACAAGAGGAAAGTTGATGAAGCGAGCAATGCCAAAGCACGGCTCCATCAGGCTGTTGCTTCGAAAGAAGCAGAGCTTGCAGCCCTCATGGCCGCTCTTGGGGAACTTAATCTTCAATCACAGGTCAGCTTTCTTCTAGTCTTCTTTATTTAACATTTCCTTTATATCCTGCATACACAGCTCATTATACTATTATACACAGCTCATTATACTATTATAGTTAAATGTTTGGAGGACCAAGTGCATTTGTGTGTCTTTTAAAGGCACGATTATGTTATATACAAACTTGTGATGTATTATATTTCCCATTAGCATCATATTGAAATATTAATGTGTGTGTGAGAGAGAGAGAGAGATCCTGAAAAGAAGCCTGACGGCTGACACTACTCATAAGTGTGGTTGGTCCAGGCAAAATATACCGGCACTTCCATTCCTCTAAAAGTTACTTCATATGGCTATATGCTTCTCATTAAGTCCCAACCTCCTTAAAACTAATGGACGTGCTGCATAGTGTTTGGTTTTCCTTTTTTAAGTATTTACTTCATTAGTAATCAAGTGAATAATCTTCCAACAGCAACATTTATTTTTGATACTGTTAATAGTTACAAGCAGCATTTTATGGTCAAATATGGCCTATAAGATAAACGAAAAATGAATAATGTAGCTGTACCAGTATCCCTTTATTTCAATTCAGCGGTCTATGTAAGTACACGTACCTGTACCTTGGCCATGTCAGGAGGATGCCAGTGACTGAGTGACCACAACTCTCATGTCACTGCGAGCACATCCAAATTTATGTCTGATTGAGTGCACTTGGATTAGGTTTATTCACCGTAACTTATGGTCTTATATTTCTGGTTTACTTCAGACAGACAAAAGGTTAATGCCATTGAAAGAGCAACTTGCATCAGTCAACCCAGTATTAGAAGATCTAAGGGTAAGGAAAGAGGAGCGAGTCAAACAATTTGCGGATATAAAGGCGCAGATTGAAAAGATTAATGGAGAGATTTCAGGATGTTATCATCTGAATGATGCTGTGGCCAATCATATTAATGTTGATGAACATGACCTGTCATTGAGAAAGCTTAATGAATATCAGACACATCTTCGTTCCATACAGAAGGAGAAGGTATGCATGTTGATTAGGGTTTCCTCAACTCCACTTTTGGTAATTTTTCATTTGTATCACATTCTTTTTTGTATTCACAATTGGGTTGTGAAGCATTGGTAGTTTATTCTTCGATGGTTAGGCTGCAGATTAATTGTGACTTTATTACACAATGATAATTCTACTATGGCTTATTTTTAATTTGGGAAGCTATGAGTCATGAATAATTATTATCTACAATATTCACGAACTGTACTATGATGGTGATCAGAATAGGTTTGTTGTTGTGAATCCTTGAATATTGACTTCCACTTAATCTTTACAGAAGTTATGTTTTTACTTCTTCTCTACTCTGTTGTGAGTCTTGGGCCACTATGAACTTTGATTCAATTATTTGATAAACTTATCTTTATGGTGGTTAGAGATCTTTCATTCTTCACAATGTTTATATTGAAGACACTGTAATTGTGCAAAAACACTTGTTTTTTCTAATTACGAACACTCATGGTAGTTTTATGTGATGCATGTGTGTCACCCACTTTCATTCTTATGTGCATGGCATGCACTTCCATCTGTATTTTTTTTTATTATTATCAATGAAGTGTATTATATATGTCCCATGTATGTTTTGATCTGTGACATTGCATTCTTCTGTTTCCAGTCTGACCGCCTTCACAAGGTTCTGGAATATATTAATGAAGTGCATAGTCTATGCGGTGTGCTTGGGCTGGATTTTGGGAAGACTGTGAGCGAGGTGCATCCAAGTCTGCGTGAGACAGGTCCAGGGAATTCCACAAACATCAGCAACAATACTCTGGACGGTCTAGCTCAAACCATCCTTAAGTTAAAACTGGAGAAAAAAAATCGTGTTCAAAAGGTAAGAGATGCATGACCTCCACCTTTGCCTATGTTAATTTCCAGTGTTTTTAGACCCTTGATTTTGAATTACAGTTGAAAGATATCATGGCATCTCTGCTTGAACTATGGAGCTTGATGGATTCACCTGAAGAGGAGATGAGTCGTTTTGGGAGGGTTACCTGTATAGTTGGATCTTTGGAACAAGAAATTATGGATGCCAGTGTTCTTTCCCAAGACATAATTGAGCAGGTTTACAGTTGAATTTCATTTCACCTTCTGCTATAATGATGGATGTGTTTGGATTGTGTTCATTAAAACATAATCGATTTAGATATTTTTTGGTCGCCTGTTGCTGGGTTGCACCATGCATTTGGTGCTGCCCAAAAATGAAGGATTATGTTAAGTGGCGTACTGTTTTTCACGTCTCTCACCCCCAAATCAATATCGGCTATCACCTCCCATAATTATTTGGGGCAGAAAAAAGTAATGGTCTCCCATTGTTTATGGTTTCTGATGTCCGTGCCAGAAAGGTTGCACCATCTGTTCTGTCAAAATATCAAAATCAATTTTGATGGGGAGTAAATCCATTCATTCTAAAATCGGTTCAAATTTCCCATTCATGCCTGTGGCAGGCAGCTGCTGAGGTTGAAAGACTGACTAAATTGAAAGCAAGCAGAATGAAAGAACTGGTTCTGAAGAAAAGGTTGGAGCTAGAGGATATATGTAGAAAAGCACGCATAGAACCAGATATGAGCACTGCTCCTGAGAAGGCCAATGCTTTAATAGATTCTGGTATGAATATTGTCATTCATGTGTTTGCAATATCTGTCCAGCCTTTTGGTGCGTCTCACCATGCTATTGCTCAGGTATTGTGGATCCTTCTGAAATTCTGGCTAGCATTGAAGCACAAATAGAGAAAGTCAAGGAGGAATCGATGAGCAGGAAAGAGATTATGGACAGAATAGACAAATGGCTGGCTGCTTGTGAAGAGGAAAGTTGGCTTGAAGAATATAACCAAGTAAGCATATTTACCCACACCTACACATACGCATTAACGTTTATGTACACACATTTACATGCATGTATACACACATTAAAATGAACTTTGTTGGGATTTGGGAAGGCTGTCTCATTGACACCAACCCCTTGTCTCCATCTGCTTGTAGATCCCATCATTAGTTACCTCATAATTGATGCAATCGTTGATACGATCGCAAGTGCCAGGGCACAATTAGGGTTCCGAAGAACAATCACTCGAAGAAGAAACCGTCTCCAACGAAAAATCCACACAGGGAATTCTATTAACTCAATTCTAATATGAGATTACCAATCTCTACATTGCTGTATATATAATAAAGAAACTTAAGCTCTAAGAAATCTTTCTTAATCAAACTAGGAAACAAGAATAAAATCCTATCCAAATTAGAAACCTAATTCTAATTATACTCTTTGCTAAAAATAAACTAATAACAATTAAAAATCAGAATTTCATGGGTCCCACATGTGGCCCACGAGTCTTGTTGCCATGACATATTATTGTTGCTGTATCATTCTCCCCGGGTTGGAAAAGAGTTCGACCTCGAACTTGGCTCTTCTTCTGGATGTTGTTTCCGTAGATAGTGTGCACGTGAAGCACTTAGTGAAACGAGAACGTGACCCTTTCTTTGGTGGCGTCGGCTTCAGAGGACGGAGTGTGACTTGTTTTTCACCATGCATGGATGTGTATGTGTTGTCGCGCATGCCATTAGTTCCATTCTTGTCATACATCCATGGACGACCCAACAAGATATCACAACTATCCATGGGTATCACATTACACCAAACTGTATATTTATAATCTGCACCAATGGAAAAGGTAACTGGACATGCATATCGGACTTGCACTTCATTACCTGTCATTAACCATCTAGCAAAATAATGACGGTGATGCTTTTGAACTTTCAGCTGTAGGCGATTCATAAAAGCTTGGGATATAATATTCTGACAACTTCCTCCATCAATGACTACCGTGCATTCCTGACCATTAACTGTTCCTTTTGAGCGGAAAATATTTTCTCGTAGCCATTTCTTCGTAGTAGTCGATGTAGTTTCTTGGATGACCATGAGAGACTCAAGACCCTCCTCGGGCAGAATATCCTCCACTTCTTCTGTTTCATTATCTTTAGGATCATCTGGAACATCTTTCACATCACTTTCATTCTCAATGAAGTGGATGTGTTTGGGACACTCCCTTGCACGATGCCCTTGTTGGTGACAATTAAAGCATGTGATCCTATTTGGACCTTCGGGCTTGGGGAAATCTTTCTTCGATGAACCACTCGACTTAGAATCTGCAATGGAAGAATTCTTCTGCATAACCTATTTAGAGGCATTAAGTTTTCTAACTTGACGATGTGCAATCCCCTCAGCTTTGATAGCATGCTGAACAATCTCATCGACATTATCAAAATGCTTGAATGTAAGGATATCTTATATGTCAAGTGTAAGCCCATTAAAGTATCTGTCAACTAATACATCCTCATCTTCATTTAAACCACAATGAGCTTGCATGGTCATAAACTCCTCAGAATACTCAACAACTGTCTTAGATCCTTGTTTCAAGTATTGAAAACGTGTAACGCAGATCTCTGGAGTAATTGACAGGTAGGAATTTCTGCTTCAACAGATTTTTCATCTCGGCCCACGTATCAACAGGGTCAATTTGTTGGTATCTAATCTTCTTTTGCAACACAGCCCACCATATCGCAGGATAATTGCGAAATCTAGTTGCCACCAGTGTAATCTTATGACCATCCGTCATTAGTTTATGTGCAAAAATATTTTCAACGCACACTAACCAATCCAAGAATTCATTTGGCTTTAATTTCCCATCATATGCGGGATTCACAAGTTTAATACCCAAATCTCGATCAACATTGACTGCATGTGGATCTCGTTGATTCTGATTATGTCCTACATCCTCTCGATTATCTTCACACCGATTAGGTTCCAAATTGATTAATCGGATTTCAATCCTTTCAAGAGTCTCTTGCATTTGAACTTGCATTTGAACCATCGTTGCGGATAGTTGATTAACAGTTACCGATAATGCCGCAACGGTTCCCCTCAAATCATCATCATTATGGGAGAAAGACTCCGCTTCAACCTGCTTTTTGGGAGGTATAATTGGTGAATGCAAATTTAAAATTTGTGACTGACCTGATGTGTGGATCTGCTTTCCACGATCACTTTGGTGAAAACGGATCGAAAATTGGATGGTGGATGAGCCCGATATCGTAAGAAGAAATCTCAACTGTTGATCTTGGTCAAATTGGCTGTTGATCAGATTCTGTGATGCAGTGGTGATGCCGGATATGAACCTGGCCCAAACCGTGAATGAACTGAATTGAAGTCAGGCCTGGAATGGACTTGGCCCAAATTCAGATGGGCCCCGAGTGGCTGGCACGTGTGTGCTTCTTCATGGGATTTATGCAGAAAGGAAGAAAAAGGCTGAAGCCGTTTTCGGTGCTGAAGAGAGAAGGGTTTTGAAAACCCCTCGCTGCTATATGCTCCGAGTCGAAGGGGGAGATGGCGATGACTTGGATCTCGGTGCTGGCATGCGACGATGACGGTGAGGACGACGCGACGATAGCGAGGGTGGCGCGATGGCAAGGACTGGCGAGGACGATGGCAAGGAGGCGGCCGGAATCGGTGTACGGTACGCTCTTCTTCTTCTTACTTCTCTGTTTCTTCGATTCGTTTCTCTCTTCTGTTCTCTCTCTCTCTCTCTCTCTCTCTCTCTCTCTCTCTCTTTTCTAGGTGGGGTGCTGGACTGAGAGATGGAGATGTGGTTTTGTTTGGGTTTCTGGGAGATGGGAGATGAAGATGTGTTCTGAATGGTGCGATTTGGGAGTTTCTGGAAATAGGTGTTTCGGTGTCTCTGGGCTGGGTTTGGGGATTCCCGTGGAATGGGGGTTCAGGTTGGGATGATGACAGGCGGTTGATTTGGGGCTTCGGCAGATGGGTGAATGGTCACAGGGGTCTTAGTTTGGATTATGGGATGGGGTGGGACAGTGGAGATGGAACGGTGTTGATGGACAATGGATAGGGGTAATCAACGCCAATCGATCGAAGATCTTTCGGTTCTGATACCAATTGATGCAATCGTTGATACGATCGCAAGTGCCGGGACACAATTAGGGTTCTAAAGAACAATCACTCGAAGAAGAAACAGTCTCCAACGAAAAATCCACACAGGGAATTCTATTAACTCAATACTAATATGAGATTACCAATCTCTACATTGTTGTATATATAATAAAGAAACTTAAGCTCTAAGAAAGCTTTCTTAATCAAACTAGGAAACAAGAATAAAGTCCTATCCAAATTAGAAACCTAATTCTAATTACACTCTTCGCTAAAAATAAACAAATAACAATTAAAAATCAGAATTTCATGGGTACCACATGTGGCCCACGAGTCTTGTTGCCATGACATATTATTGTTGTTGCATCTCATCAAAGCCTTATCAGCTTTTGTAAGTTCTACTCTTTTACTCAACCCTATTTTCTCAATAACTCCATAATCCATCGTGTTTTTCCTCACTACATTCCATGTCTTCATTAGTCTCCTCCTTTTACTTCTTCTAAAACTCTACATCATACAGAGTCATTCTTCTGATTTTTTGCACATGTTCTTTTTTTCCCCTTCTATTGGATTTGGAGCTACCTGTAAGTTCCTCTAATGTGCTCGTGAGTTCAAATTCTATCCTTTGTTGTACTCTACATATCCATCTATGCATTTGCATCTCGCAGAGTATATACTTTTGCTTGTTTCTTTGCTACGTAAAATTTATCTCTATTTGACAAACCAATTCTGTCGCCTTAGAAAAATGCCCCCTTTAATCTAAGTGTCACAGTGATTACATAACACTCAACTAGCTTGTCTCCACTCAACCCATCTTGCACTGATCTAATTTGCTGTAGATCCGTCCTCATTCAAAAATTTCTCCCAAGTGTCAAAATCTATTACATTGTGGCATTAAGTTCTCAATATTTAACAACTCATGTTCCCTTTCTAGTATCTACTAAACTTGCTTTTGATGCAAATCCTAGGGTTAGGATTTGGATCGTAGGAGTCGCAACACAATTTTAGGTTTCTGCAGAAACAATTTCATGATGATGACACTCTCCAACGATAAAATTCCACAAGGGCAAAATTATATCAAACTAAACTCTGATATTCTGATCTCTGCACTTCCATATAAATAGTTAGAAAAACCTAGGGGCTAAGAAAACCTAATCAAAATAGGAAACTAGATAAGAATTCTATAGAAATCAGAAAGCTATTCCTAATTACAACTCTTTAATTAAAATTAGAAACTAATAAAATTAAGAAACTTTCTGGACTCCCTTCCTTGGGTCCCACGCACGAGTCTCTCTCCAACGACATATTGGTGCTGCTGCATCAGCTCTCCATATATATTCTTTGATTTGTTAATTTTCAATGCAATGGATTCAAAAGTGTTTTTTCCAATTCCTAGCTCATCATTCACTTGATTTCCCGTGGAACTGACAATTACAAGTTTACAACATCATCTACAAACAACATACGCCAATGGACTTCATCTTGGAACTTGGATACTTGTTTAGTTGTCAATGACCAAGGCTAATTAATATGGGATATATATAGGATCCAAACCGACATTTGGTTTTATTCAACTCCAATTGGGAATTTATGTCTCCTCACACACAATTCTCACATTTTCTTAGTTTTTTTAATTAAAAGTCTCATCCTGTGTTTGGATCTTTTTTCTTTGGCCTGCTAGGGTGGTTTTCAGTATGGTACCCTTTTCATTAATAAAGGTACCATAAGAAATATTAATACAACCATGATACATACATTTTTCTTCAATGTAAGCCCAACTGACCTCCTGTACACTCTTAGTAGGCCTTCTCTTAAACCCGTAAACATCATAAGTAATTTTTCTCCTATTAAATGTTTCCATAAGTTGTCTTATTAAAGATGCATTTGTGCGATGTTTGAGTTCTACGGCCCCACAGATTCCTTTTCTGCAGTGTTGCGGAAAAGTGATTTCTACCCCTCCCAGAGGAAATTTTTTTTTTTTTTTACAGAGTTGAGGAAAATTAGTTCAAAATTTCCATGGAACTGTGGAAAAGTGATTTCTACCCTTTCCCATAGGAGATGTTTTTTTCGCAGAGTTGATGAGGAAAAATAGTTAAGTTTTTCCCTATTTCTGTGCATAAAAGTGTTGTGCCAAACAATGGAGAAATAACAAGCATAGAAAATTAGAGGCTTTTCTATGGTAGTATGGTACCAAGAAATCCTTGGCGTTGGACAAAGATGCTCTAAGAATGGCTTTTCTATTTACCTTTTAAAAAAGAAAAGAAAAAAAGAAAGGATTTTTTGGGTTTGGAACCTTTATGTAACTGGGTAACCGGAGGACTATTGAAATCCCTACCTGGATCAAATGCTGTTGGGAAGTTGGAGTGCTTTTTAATCTCCTATGTTACCTTATTTTTTCCCCCTGGGATATATTCTATCTTTTTGTTCTTAGCAAGCATGATCTCTGTACCAAATCTGGCAATGTTTTATGCCTTATTCATGGTGTGTGAGAATCCGTTTTGCACATTCAAGGTAGGATTCTTCAAAAGTTCTGAACATTGAGCAGGTCTTTGAATGTGCATAGGACTCCAATAGATTTTTTTTTTCTTTTTTCTTTTTTCTTTTGGAGGTCAGTTACAAAAAAAATCATTGATGTAAGAAGTTTTAAAACTGTATGTATACACTAAAAGGTCCCTCTTCCCTAGAAGGGGAATTGGTGTACCAAAAAAGAAGAAAAAAAAAAGGTGCAATCTTTTGTGTACCAATGAAATTGCTGTTGGGCGCCTTTCTTTTCCTCTTTAGGTTTGGGTTTTTGATATTAGGCACATTCTTGGAGCATGATGTGTTGATGGTATTGTTTGGTGCTTCTTGAGTCATTATTTTCAAAATTACACTTTTTGGACTGCAGGATGTGAACCGATATAGTGCTGGGAGAGGAGCCCACATTAACCTGAAACGTGCTGAACGAGCTAGAGTAACTGTTAACAAGATTCCTGGTATTTATTTTCCAAATATACTACTTGTAGTTTGCATCCTTATTATGCTCGTCAGGTGTTAACTGGTAATATTATATACAGGTATCATAGATAATCTGATAAACAGAGCATTTGCTTGGGAGGGAGAAAGGAATATGCCATTTCTGTATGATGGGGTGCGCTGGGTGATTTTGGATATCTGGTTATGTATAAGTTCTTCTTTTTCCTAGTAATTACGTAAACTTTCATTTAATGCAGGTCCGATTGGTGGTGATTTTGGAGGAGTATAAACTTACCAGGCAACAGAAAGAAGAGGAGAAGAAACGATTCCGTGTATTGCTTTGTTCATTAGTTACACTATTCTATAATCTATGTGAAGTACCAATAAAAAATAATCTCTGTGAAGTATTCAGCAACTAAGCTCTCGCCCTATCTGTTTTGTTTTCAGGACCAAAAAAAGTTGCAGGATATGCTCCTTACAGAGAGGGAATCCATTTATGGGTCTAAGCCAAGCCCCAAAAGGAGTAACAGTATAAAAAGGCAGAATGGAGTACGTGCGAATGGAAATGGATCCATGACTCCTACACCTCGACGATACTCTGTTGGTAGCGCAACCCCTGAGCTTCTCACCCCACGTTCCTGCACTGGACGTCAGAATGGATACTTCAAGCAAATGAGAAGGCTATCAACTGCACCACTGAATTTCGTGGCCCTACCAAAGGAGGACACCATCTCATTTGCATCTTTCTGTGGTTCTGAACCAGGGTCTCCACTTCAGGGTTGAATCATTAATCATAAAATGGTAATGCTATTTTCTCCTATTATCTTTGTTTCTTCGAATTCTTACCCTTTAAAATTTCAACATGCCACTGTGAACCAAGAATTTCCACCTCCTGTACTGAGTTTCGATACTTGAAGTGAAATTTTAGTGTCGTATCACATGAGGATTCTGCAGCATCCTGATGCATTCTGGTAGGGGCAGCCCACCACCTACAAGTGGGGACATGCCTTCACTCAGACCTTTGATTTGAATGACCCTGCTGCGGATGGTTGGTTCTCTAAAATATTTCCAAATTGAGAGATCCAAGCCACCCTTGGCCCTCAAAACCATAACTAGACATTTTCCCTAGTGTTTTTGTGTTTGTGTAAACCATAAATAAACCTTTTCCCTGTTGTGTGCATGTGTGTGCGTGTAGGTGACAGATTTGACTGCTGAGATTTTTTAGGCTAAAAATGTTGGGGGCATGCACCATCCATGGAGGGAATCAGATTAACAGTTTGGATCAAATACTGCGATACTGTAGTTGTGGATTTGTTTATCAGGACACTTGGATGTGTCCTAATACTACAATTCATAACTTCCTAATACTACAATTCGTAACTTAAGGATATCCAGTTCTAAGACTTTAAGAGACCTGAGTTGAGCATCAGGACATACTTGGTGCCTTAAGGTACACAAGTACAACCATGTGATCCAGATTGCTGCAAAGATGGGTCCCTCCAGTTGGGGATGCCCAAAAATCTCTCAAATGAGAACTCATCACCGATTTGTGTTTAATCAATAGTGATGATAACCATACCGCATGGGTCCAGAAAGATGCATCTTGATGACACTAGTAAATGATCTTGATTACAGAAAAATGTAACAGGTCATTTGTTTGCGGTCATTTACATATATAAATTATTCACATGCGTCACGTACGTTTATGATCATTTACACACAAATGAGGTGAAAATGGCCAAAAATTTCACTCTCCTTTAGCAAACAAAGGTGCTAATACACTTCTTACACGGTTATTGCATTATTGTGGGGCCCATAACCTCCTTTATTTTTTCTCATTCGTGTGGGCTTTATATTTGTAAATCAAGCCATTCACTTTGTTTATTGAACTATTAAACCCTATTGAAGTTGATTATCTTAAATCTTCATAGATTTTGAGTAATTTGTCAAAAAGTCCCTACCTATAGATCTAATTTTCTACACTTTTGTGGGCCGCCAATTCATGATTCGAATTGTTCGATATTCTTTTATTAATGGTAAATATTAGGATGTTTAATTTCATACCTTAATTCTTCATGGGTTTTGAGAAATTTGTGAGAAAAATCTAAAACTGTTGGTAATGTGTTTCACACGTAACATTTGCATGTGAATACTTGCATATGCAGCATTTACATATATAAATCTCATTTTCTTATTACATGTTTAAAAGGCAAATGACCAGAACTGTGAAAGTTTGTGGGCATCCCACATCAATTGTCTCAATCACACCAGTAAATGGAATCCAAAGGTATTGTGAGGGAGCCTGAGGCTAAGGCCACTTTGCATGTCGCTGGTGTCAGGTTGCAGTGGTTAGATATATGTCACGCATCCCACCAATGAATCTATACAACTTTCCCTGTGGGTGAAATTGTTGACTTGCCTTCTTTATTTTTTCTGTTTTCTGCAGGAACAAAAATTACCAGCTTGAAGAGTTGGGCGACTGTAAATTGGATTTGAGGACAGAAGAAACACTTGTGAATAATGTATACTAGTGTTTGAATGTGCACCAGGTAATTTAAATGGAGGGAAATAATTTGGGTCATACCCAGCTGTGAGGACTCAGAGTATTGACCACCCTCCACACATGGTAGGAGATGGTTTGACGTTATGGTTTTTTATGTAATAGGGTGTAATATGCGTGTATTCCTTTTCCTTTTACCAGAATTGCTAAGCTGAGTGTTTATTGAAAGAAATGCCATCAGTCATGCATGTGTTAAAGTTAAACATGATGTTGATTTTCTGGTTTCACCTGTACATATATTTTACGTTGTTCCAGTGACTACAAGTTGTTTTCTGAGTTACTTTACATCTGCAGTGCTACAGTAGCTTGTGTGTGTGTGTGTGGTGATGGCACCCGGGAGTACAGAAGGTACCGAACATGACGAACTTACTTACACCTATAAAAATAGGGCTTGGGCACTAGGAATGTTCATGAGATTTTGCACTACAATATGCCTTTGTTTGTCTATTCTTGCACACAATACTTTCTTCCAATTGTAAAGATGACCCAGTCGATGAAATAAAAAATCAGAAATTACTGGATAAGGTACTTTGGATGTCCGGTTGACCAAAAAGACTCTCATAGTTCTTTTGTAATATTTGTTTTTGTTTGAGCAATGATATTATTATTTGTTTCAATTGAGCAATGATATCGTCGCCTTTTGTTTCTTCCTAGGGAGGGAACAAAAGGCAAAGTGGGTGCAGGGCCCTTTCATTTTCCTTCGTTCAAAACACTTATTCAACCACCTCTCCTTGTTGTGTGATTTCCATGATTACGCCCATCTTTGCTAAATTTAGACTCGGCTTTGTAGGCGTTAGCAAGGCTTTCTTCTTACCTCTTCTACATACCTATCATCCAATAAGGTTTTCCATCTTAAAGTTAACATTTCTGAAGTTACAACGCCCCCCTATAATTTGATTTCAAAGCCTTCTTCCTGCCCTTGCAAAAACCCATTTTTAAGATAAAAGGTCTCTCTCTCTCTCAACACCAAATGGTACCAACGTATGTTTAAAGCCAATGAAGACGGCAACACCAAATGGTGCCAACCTATGTCTAAAGCCAATGAAAAGGGGGCATATGAAGGGGGCTTTCATGGGGCAATTTGCTTGACAAGTTGGGCTCAGATATATATTTCATCCTTTCTATCTAATCTATTTGAAACATCTAAACAAGTCGGGCCCACATAACAAGGTGGGAGGAGAGCAATAGGTTGGGTGAAAAATGGAGTGGGGGAGATGGAGAAAAAGGAGGGAGAAAGGATGAAAGAAAAGGAATTGAAGAAGTGGCGAGCGATGATATCGTTGCTACAATATCATACAAAAGTAAAAATTGGCAAAAGGGCTTTTACTGAAAAAATATAAGGGTTCTTTTGGTGCACCAGACATCTAAGGTGATTTTTTGGTTATTTTCACAAAAAAATTATAAAAATGAACCTCTTTTTATTGGTAGTAAGAAGATGCCGGCCCTTTTTGGTAAGGTTTATAAAGATTGAGGTCTTTATATTTAAAAAAAAAAATGAAAAATTAGGAAGATGCTCGATTGAAATTTATAAAGCATTTCTCTAAAATTTATACACACCGATCCAAATGGGCTGCATTAGCACAGGAGAAAATCGTCCCCTCTGGAAAAAAATTATAATTATGAAGCCACACCTACTTATAAATCACAGGAGAAAACACCTTTTTTTAATAATTGTAAAGCCACACTAAAGAAAGGTTTACAAATGCACCCCTGTTTCTGACAATTTACAAGGAATTCCTGGGCTGGGGGAGCAACGGTATACTTACTGGTGCTTTTGCAGAATTTACATGCCATCATGCCAACTGAAACATAGGAATTCAATGAAAGTCAAACGTTAGGTGTAACAAAATAGTCAAAAGTTGTATGATGATAGACCAGGAAAACCGTTTTCCTATAAAAATATCCTCAGCCCCTGGGCAGGTACACCTAACAGCCTTGCACTTAGCTATCCAAGGTGCTGAGCTGATGAATCCCTCCAGGGCAAGACCACTTTTAACACTTTTCATGGTGGGACTGGAAACCATTGATCAGTGATCTTTTTTTTTTCAACCAAAAGAATAAATATGAAAACAATAAATCAAGACCCTTGAGATAGGTTGTTGTGTCCACTGTCTAATTTTATTTTTTTTCTAACAGAGGTTCTCAACCCTTTGAATTGGACTAATCCCTTTGGGTTAGAGAGAAACCAGATAAAATCCCTGTAGCCCCTAAGTGGTACCACAAGTGGATTCAACTTACGGTTTCTGAAGAGGGTGAACCGGGTGTCGATACTAATACCTCTAGCTCTAAAAGAGGGAAGACCTGTGGTCCTGACGACTCGACCAACCCCTTAGAATTAAGTGTCTATTGTCCATTAAGTGACAACAATGGGTCTCCATTTCTCTGTACATGTGGAGGCCAGTAAATGTGAATTCACACTTCTACAAGGATCATCCACATTTATGGAGACCTTAATCCTGTGTTAGGGTCATGTGATGGGGTGGGATTTTTTATATATATATTTATGCTGTCCACCAAACACTATTTGGGTTACCCAATGAATATGTGAATTGGATAAAAAAAAATGTACCCACACAAGGGGCAAAGAAATTAAACAAAGCATTGAACTTAATCTTGGATCCGACGCTAGCCGAATCTAGGTTAAGGTCTAAGATCAGACGCTAGCCGAATCTAGGTTAAGGTCTAAGATCATATCATCACCATCATAGTGCTGTCTAATCAATATGGGCTGGCTTTAAAAATTCATTAAAATGGCTATAAGATTATGCTGTGTTGTTAGGCCCCTTAACCTAGCTAAAGTGCATGAAAGTAAAGTCCATTTCTAGAGGTGGATGTTTGTGAAAGAATTGACGAGATACTGGGTGTTGGTGAAGTCTAATAGCAGTTCCAAGTATTTTTTGACCCCCCACTACACTGAATGAGTGTTCATGCATCTCTATCCATGTCCCTTTTGAGCTCCTACCTGGGGATATCTGAATCCAACAGGGTACCCTCAAAAGAGCTCTTAGTAGACATTTGTAAGGTGTTTATTGTCAATGTAGAGACTGATGGACGGGGTCATAGGTATTGGTGATGTTTATTGAAAATATTGTGATAATATTATGATATATATAAAAGGATACTTCTTCTTGATATCACAACATCTTAAAATATCTTCAGAAAATGGAAATATTGCTAGAAAATAGATTGAGAAAAACAGAAAAAACTTGCAAAATATTTTTTACGAGGCATTTGCTTGCAAAAATTTCTGATTGGATTTTTTTATTATTGGAAGTTTCTGACATCATATCAATGTTTGTTCCCTCAACATTTGGAGTTTCCATTTTGCTTAGTGAGTTTTCAAAACTTCAACCCTGTATGCCGCCTTTTTTAGCATACAGAGTTCTCCAAAATTCCTAGGTATTCATTCAAAAGTTCTTAAGGGTTCTTGAACATTTGCGAATCTAGGGGAATAGTAGTTGGGGAACTCATATATCCCCATACAAGAATTCTCATATGTCCTTTAATAATAAAAAAAAAGCGCCCTTTAGCATAATTCTTATTAAGTTTATATTGGTTTATTATTAATCCTAATTATATTACATTTCAATAACACTTTTTGATAATCTCCCCAAGACAACCACAAAGTTGAAAATATCCTTATTTACATTTCTATAACACTATTTTTAAATCTCCTAGAATTTCTCTGTAACACCTATAATATCTCTTTAGATTCCTAAAATCTCATCTCAGTGATAGAAACCACAGTAGAAAATACATGATACCCACCTTTAATAATTATTGTACATGGGGCCACCTTTAAACACAACATGACGCAACTTTATAAATTAAATACCACATCAGCAAGGGTCCACTGTCCAATTGGACACACCTTTAGGAATTTGGATATGAGGCCCACCTTTAGATGTCACATCATATGACCCACTTAGGCTCCTCGAAATGCCACATCAAAAAGAGCCCACTGTCCAATTGGGCACACCTTGAGGAATTATGATATGAGGCTCACCTTTAGATGTTACATAATGTGACCCCACGAAGGCTTCTCGGAACGCCACGTCAACAAGGACCCATTGTCCCATTGTCTAATCGATTAAGTCATATTAGCCCCATTTAAAATCCCATCTAAATCTGAACTTAATATTCAATGAGAAAAAGATTAAAATTGCCTTTTCTACTGTATATACCTTTTCCATCTTATTCATTTCTTTAATTCAAATATTTTAAATGGGTTTCTTAATAATCATGACAATTAAATAATGACAATAAAAGGTTCCCTTTTTAATTGATTCACTTCTCAACCAAATAAGTGATTGGTTATTTTCCTTAAATGGGTTTCCTAATAATCATGACAATATTCTGTGTTTATTAGATTTTTATAAACCGTTGATTATTTCTGCTCATGCATGATTTTCTGATTTAGGGCATTTACTATATTTCTGGATTGTTAGGCACTCATCTCTAGATTAACTCTTTGAAAATCATGATTTGATGATCATACATCATTGATTTATGCATAATGGGTCCGCACGTGCTCATTTATTTTCATTTATTGTTGCCTTGATTTACACGTATTACATTATTATCATAATTTATCAGGATTTTACCCGAAAAAACCATCTTAAAGTTGTTATAAACTCCAAACATCCTCAAAGTCTTATATACACCATAGTGGTTCCCGGGGGCCTGTTTGGTTTTTTTTTTTTTTACTTTTTTCTTTGAGCGGGGATATCCCCGCTCCCTTTTCCTTTAAACATCCCAAAACCCTTTTCCCATTTTTCATTCTTCTTGCTCTTCTTCTCCCTCCAAGCGATTTTGACCTTCACTCGCTTCAGTGGTCCTAGAGATTGTCCAGACACCGGCATAACACGATTTGGATATGAGATCTCCTGAAAGCCCAGCAGAGGGACGTTTATACACTATCGTCTTCTCCATCTTCGTTTTTCAACTGAAACATCTTTGACAAACAACACTTTGATAGGCAGGGATATCCCCGCTCAACTCAAACATCTCTGACAAATAACACTCCGGTAGGCAGGGATATCTCCGCTCAATTGAGACGTCTCGGACAGACAACACTTGGGTATGCAGGGATATCCCCACCCACAACACTGCCATGGGCAGGGATATCCTTGCATGATTCCACTGTGTGAGAAGGGATATCGTTACCCAGAACAATATCATTGACAGGGATATCCCTACCCACAAGACAATGAATGCATATATATCCCTGTTCAGTTTAGAAGTGAAATGAGTCTCCATAACTCAGAAAGACTTGTGGAACCTTTCACATAATTAGACATGTACATTTACCAGCATGTTCCCTGCCAATCACATTTAATATTCTTCCAAAATAGTCTAGGTATTGAATTACCAACTGTCTATACAAATACAATTGTCTATGACTAGAAACCTTACGTACATCCAACTTGACAAAAGTAGATTCTATTGTAGGTACTGAATATACATGCAAACTAACCATGCAAAAAAAAAAAAAAAAGGTGAATCACACAATTTTTACAAGATCTAGGGCCTTTTGAATCTGTGGGAGCTTAGCACCCATGTCCTTTTGAATATCTCTACAACTGTTTTGCTCCGATAAAATGAAATGTCAGCTTGAGTGGAATTGATTAGTTCGCGGAGAATGCAACATTCAGCGAAAGCACATGCGAATACCCTACAGTCATTCCCATTGTCTTGGTAGGGAAGTTTATCTTTTCTTTGAAGGTCCAAACGAAAGGGTCATTCCAACCATACGCAATAAAATTTTGAGTGAGCCAATCAACTTGGGGAGTATCGACATAGAAGATTAATTTTTTTCCAAGATTTAATTAACTTCAAGGAATTTTGTATGAAGATAGCAAAATGCATACTTACAAATTCATTGTAAGTAGTTAGAGAATATCACTTGTCAAGCTATTATAAAACTCTCATTTTGCCTCATATGGGTAACCGATCAGCAAACTGAAATGACCGATGCGATGCTTCAAAGATACTAATATTTTATTATCCATCACATTTGTACCATTTAGACCAAAAGCAAGGGGTTCCGTTTTCCAGTGTCCTTCCTTCCACATACTCTGCATGATTCACTAAGATATGTTAAATTCTTTTGACTTTTTTGTAGTTCATAAATAGTTATCATGTACAATTAGCTTGTAGCCCAATGCTAGATGAAATAAGGTTGTTTTTGTCCAAAGCCAAAATTTTAACTGAAACATTTCGGAAGATATACCATGTTAGATATGTAATTGAAATGAAGCATTTTGGCCATTTTGGCTGAAATGAAATCATGACAACATTGACCACATATGGGCTTTGCAGAAAGACCTCCCCTTCAGTTCTCTTAGTTTCTATACTTTATGTGAATTTTCATTGCCCTAAATAACCATTCCTCAAATATATTAGAAACAATGAGGTTTGTGGTGCTTCCAAAGACAAGAAAAAAAAAATCCCAGAAGTTGGGAAGTGAATATCAATGCACTTTTCCATTTTTTTTTATCTATAATCTTTTCACTTTTCAAAATGAATAACCATTTAGAATCCATTTCATATCAATTCCATGGAAGCCTTATCCTACTTATCATGGATTAGCTTTATGAGTTTAATTTTCCACTTATTGCACCAAGTCCACTCATCCATTAAGGGGCATGGGCTCTCAACCTCCACGATCTTGCATGCCACTTTAGAATACTTCATTCCTCATTTCTCATCCTTATCCCAGTCCACTTCAACTTTTCATACAGAGGATCATTTTCAATCTTTTGGCAAGTCGAACATTTAATAAAAAGAGAAAAACCCTGCAAAAATAGGGGCAAAAGAGAGTTGTGGGGATCAAGATTGTCACTCTTACAGCCCATTTTCCAAAAGCCTCCATTTCACATTTGGTACACATTGGGTTTCATGACATGAAAATGAAGTATTTCATTCAACAATTAAGATAATCTTTTGGCCTTTTAAATGTCATATAAATTGCAAAATCTACTCTATCAAAAAAAGTTTGTGCAACGATTTCATCTATAAAGCATGGATTGAATTACAACTATGAAAAGGGAATAAAAAATCTACTGTGCAATCAAGTGAGAATCACAAATTCATAATGCATGCATGCTTTTAATATTGCTTACCTTCTTGTAGAGATGCGATATCATATCAATAGGAGGTTGGGGAATGAGAGAAAATGAAAAACCAACTTACATCATAGCTTGGGCAACGACGATGAATAAGATGATAGTGTATAATGCTCATCTGTTAGGCTTTCAAGAGTTCTCATATCCAAAATGTGTTATACCGGTGTTTGGACAAGCTCTGGGACCATCGTAGCAGGAGAAAGAAGATCGGAATCGCTGGAAGGGAGAAGAAGAGGAAGAAGAAAACGAAAAAAGGGAAATGAGTTTTGGGATGTTTTAAAGGAAAAGGGAGTGGGGATATCCCCGTTGAGAGAAAAAAGTAAAAGAAATACCAAGCAAGGCTCATGTGACTACTGTGGTCTTTATAAGACTTTGAAGACTTTTTGAGTTTATAACAACTTTAAGGGGAATTTTCCGGTTAAATCCTCTATTATATTTTAAAGGATTTAATCTCTGATTAATGCTGTTTTGACTACGGGATTGAATAGAGAGATTGATGGTTGTGAGACAATCTTTTTAATACTTTTTTAACAGAAATATTTTTCTTTTTGCTGAGATTGTTCCAAATACTTTCTTAAAAATATTCAATATTTAGAAACCTTTTCAATGATTTTTAAAGATGAGAATTGAAGAGGAAAACCAAATATTCGGTTTTAACCGATGTTCAACATCATAAATTATAGCGGTTTAATCACACCTCTATCCAAATAGTTACATCTTTTAGTTTTTAATTAGTTCATGAAACTAACTTATCTTACATGAGCCTAAGCAATAAAAATATATGGACATATTTGTGCATTCTATTTAAACAAAAACTACTTATATAGAATGGAGAAATAAACATTTTTCTTTTTCTTTTTTTTTTTTTAGACCATTGTCACATTCCTTTTTGAACCACTAGCAAAACCCCGTGCTATGCACGGACCACAGAACCACCAAATACACATACTAATACGAATTATTTTTAATAAATTTATTAATTAACAAACTTGTGAGTCCTTATTTTTATTGCTAATTTGATCTTTATGTTTTTTTTCAGATATTTTATTCTTTAGGTGAGGCATGAATTGATTAAGAAAGATCAAATGATCATATACCTAACAAATTGACCAAATATATTTAAGTGGGACCTAGATGAATGGGGTCCACCTTCTCTATTCTAGCAGTCCATAAAACCATATGATGCGAGCTAGGACCCATTAATTGATTAATAAAGATCAAATGATCAAATAATCATAAACCTCACAAATTGACTAAACCTAGCCTATTTAAGTGGGACCATGATGGATGGGGTCCACCATATCTATTCTAACCGTCAATAAACCATATGATGCGGAATGGGACTCATGAGCTGCTTGATAAAAATCAAAGGATAAAATGAGCATAGACCTCACAAATTGACCAAACCTATTTAAGTGGGACCCAAATGAATGAGCTCCATCATCTATATTCTAACTGTCCATAAAACCATATGATGCTGGCTGGGATCCATGAATTGGTTGAAAAGATCAAATGATCATAGACCTCACAAATTGACCAAACATAACATATTTAAGTGAAACCTCCAAATGAATGGGGTCCACCATATCTATTCTAACCGTCCATAAAACCATATTATGCAGGATGGGACCCATATATTGATTAAGAAAGATCAAATGATCATATATACCTAACAAATTGACCAAATATAATTAAGTGAGACCGAGATGAATGGGGTCCACCATCTATATTCTAGCAGTCCATAAAACCATATGATGCGGGCTGGGACCCATTAATTGATTGATAAAGATCAAATGATCATAGACCTCACAAATTGACCAAACCTAACCTATTTAAGTGGGACCATGATGAATGGGGCCCACCATATCTATTCTAACCGTCTATAAAACCATATGATGCTGGATGGAACCCATAAATTACTTGATAAAGATCAAAGGATCAAATGATCATAAACCTCACAAATTGACCAAACCTATTAAAGTGGGACCCAGACAAATGCGTTCCACCATCTATATTCTATCCGTCCATAAAACCATATGATGCAGGCTAGGACCCATGAATTGATTGATAAAGATCAAATGATCATAAACCTCACAAATTGACCAAACCTAACTTATTTAAGTGGAAACCCACCCCCCATATGAATGGGGTCCACCATCTCTATTCTAACTGTCCATAAAACCATATTATGCTGGATGTGACCCATATATTGATTTAGAAAGATCAAAGGATCAAATGATCATAGACCTAACAAACTGACAAAAAATATTTAAGTGGGACCCAGATGATTGGGGTCCATCATCTATATTTTAATCGTCCATAAAACCATATGGTGTGGGCTGGGACCCATGAATTGATTGATAAAGATCAAATGATCAAATGATTACAAACCTCACAAATTGACCAAACGTAACCTATTTAAGTGGGACCGTGGTGACTAGGGTCCACCATCTCTATTCTAACAGTTCATAAAACCATATGATGCAGGATAGGACCCATGAATTGCTTGATAAAGATTAAAGGATCAAATGATCATAGACCTCAAAAATTAACCAAACCTATTTAAGTGGAACCCACCCAGATAAATAGGGTCCACCATCTCTATTCTAACCATCCATAAAACCATATTATGCGGGATGAGACAAAATTATTGATTAAGAAAGATCAAAGGATCAAATAATCATAGACCTAACAAATAAACCAAATATATTTAAGTGGGATCCAGATGAATGGGGTCCACTATCTCCATTTTAATCGTCCATAAAATCATTAAGTGGGACCCAGATGAATGGGGTCCACCATCTCTATTTTAATCGTCCATAAAACCATATGATGCGGGCTGGTACCCATGAATTGATTGATAAAGATCAAATTATCAAATTATCATAGACCTTACATTTAATTAGAAATTGGCTCTATAGACGTGTGTGAGAAGGTACCATCACTTAGAAATGTAGCACATCTGGTATGTTGGCTTATTTAGTGATATCATTAAGAGATTTTAGGTTTTTGAGTGGAATGGAGAGATTTTAGGTCTTTTAAGTGCATAATAGATATAGAGATTTTAGGGATAAGGGCAACTCCGGAAATGGCATTGCAAAAAGTTTGAGGTTGCGCCAGTGCCTTTATGTGAGGAAGAGTACATCCCTTTAGTATTATAGATAAGATGCATTTAGCAGCAAAGTGATGAAATTAATCACCTTGGAATGTAATTCTTGTAATTTAATAATTACTAACTGTGATAAAAAGGCTTTGGAAGCAACCTTAAACCTCACACAATAAAAAAAATGATATTTATTTTATTTAATTTCTTAAAGTATTCCAAATCTACTCTTGGTGAAGTTATTTGCTAATTGGATAAGAAAGTAAGGATATGTATTTTATTTAAATAGTCCTTGGAATTTTCTTCATCTATGTTTCCACCAAAATACCTCTCTTGAGTTGGCGATGTTGGTTCATTCTTGATCAAGATTTCTTTTTCTTTCATTCGTTTCGCATTAGTATATTATGTATTGAGCAATAAATTCTCACTTGATTTATTTTTTCGTAATCTACTTTGTACAATCTGTTTTCTTTTAACATGGATAACTCTATTAACCTTTGTGCACGTGCGCGTGAAATACCCATCTATTTAGATATTTTGAATTCATTTTTAATTTATACAAGTCTATTGTGTTTTTTCTTTTTGAATATAGTTTTATATATAAAATGTTAATAAATATAAATAATTTATTTATTTCTGTAAAATTTATTCTTTTTTAATAATATTTGAGAAAAATCATATATTTCATTATATTTTTATTTTTTTTGATCCGAACTCATCACAGGACTTTATTGCTAGTAAAATTCTAACACACTATTTGCATAATTCTTGTTGTTCAAATCACATCACCCATTTATTAAGAGACATACAACACAACACATGGATCCAATATCACAAGACCTATCCCCATCTTAATCTAAAGGCAAGACCCATGTAGTTCCAATACACCATGGATCCAATATTGAATCCATCCCATTGAAATCCTTATCTGCACATATGCATTTTGACTTCTCTCTCAGCCCCAAGCATGCCAGCTTGTGAATCATAATTCCTCTCCTCATATAAAATGCCCAAACCCACAAAACAAAAATCAGATCTTGGAGAGAAAGGCACACACTACACTCTCCCCCCAAAAGAGAGAGAATAAATGAAAAGAACTAAAGAAGAAAGATGGATGTGGTGACGTTCGGTATCATAATCGGCATAATCGTACTATTTTTCATTATCGTTTGCTTCATAACCATCGAAGGCACATGCAAACGCACCTCCGGCTCCAACTAAAACTAAAGCATCATCATCACCATCACCATCTGATCTCATCTCATTTCCTCTTTCTAGGGTTTTTAGGGTTTTTATGATACAGAAGGAAAAATAGAAGAACTTGGAACCTCCTTATCATGTCCTCTCTCATTTCTTCTCCTCTTCCTCTTCTTCTTCTCTTTCTCTCGCTCCTGAGTTCGAGTTTCTGCTTAGGGCACGAACCGGAAAATCCGGCGTCTTGTCCTTTCAGCAGCCATGGATCTCATCATCATGACCATCAGCATGAGCATCATCAACATCATCACCATGATCATCATCATGGCCATGTGGAGAGCCACTCGAGATCGAAGCTTCCAGAGGAATTGGCTGAAGAGGACGATCTGGGACGACTCGAATTCTTCGATTCTCGCCGCCCTCTTTTAAGTGAGGTTTTATCTCTCGACTTGGGCGATCACAAGCTCTCGAAACTGGGTAAGTTGTTAAATTTTTGAACTTTTTAAGCTTCTGCTGTCTGAGATGGGATTAGGGAGGAGGAGTTAGTTGTTGTTTAGTGTTCTTCAGCTGCTGAATTGATTTGTCTTTTTGGAAATGAATTTCTCAATTGGTATGAGACTAAAAGTTTAGATGATTTGATTCTATGGAATGATTCCGTTGGGTTGTTCCTGCCATTTATTTGCATTTGGGATAAAAATTGGATGGGTGCCATCCAATGATCAGGTGAGCATAACTGTAGAAAGAAAAAAAAATGAAGCTTTATTGACAATGGCCCACATTCAGGGAGCGAGTGTTGCCCCACCTGATGATAGGCAAGCTTTTGATTTTCTCCCTAGGGTTTAGTGTGTTGTGTGTGTCCATCGCATGAACAGATCTTGCAAATGTGATGGTTCTGTTCTTGCACGGTCTCTTGTGTTCACAAAAATCTGAAATTGGAATTTTTTTTTGTGACATCTAATTCAGTTTGTCTATTTTATAATTTGCGGAGAAAATGTTGGAAGCAAAATGTGCTCATTGAATGAATGTAAATAGTTTGCGTTGGGTAGATAGCAGGCATTTTAGCATATGTGATATCCATTTCTTTTTCGTACAATGTTTCTCGTTTGGTTGCGAGCATATCCTTTTGTTAGCCTCCATTGCATGTTTATGTTATCATGTCTGCACTGGAGAAAAAAGGATGAAAATTGATCTGGTTTCATACAGGTTATTCATTCCACCTACTCTATTTTATGAATGGCAGTTGAATTTCAGTGCATTATCCTTGCTTTCTGCTCATAGTTTAACTTACTGTAGCTATTTTGTTGTTTACAGATGAAAATAAATTGCATACTTGTCAATTTGCTAGATTCATTTGCAAGATATAAACTAAAATTGATTTTTTTTAATATCTTTATTAATTTGTCTGAAATTATTTTTTTTTCTTTTTTGGACTTGAAGGTCTTTGGATTCATGCCATGGGATGCTCACTCTTGGTGAGCATGTGCTCACTTATATGCTTAACTCTTTTGCCAGTGATACTCTGTAAGTGGTTTCATCTCTACTTGTTCCTGAGCACATGTTCTTGATTTCAATAGAGCATGTTTGCAACATAAATACATCTTTGTGTTGGCATTCCTACCCAGCTCGGTGGCAACTAATCTTTTGTGTTCTTGCAGTACAAGGGAAACCATCCAAGACATTGGTGGATTCTTTGGCTGCATTTGGGGTTAGAGTCCTTGCCTCTGCTTGTTAGATTTACTAGCTTTTTATTGTTCTGCTGTCCATGTGTGTTTCTAAATATTTCTTTTAAGCATTAATAATGATTGTTTATTGCATAAGGGATTCAAACATCATGCAACAAATCATCTTTACTATGTTCATCGTTTAGCAGTTGTTTTTGAACTTTTGCCTTTATATATACTTTGGGAGCAAAAATGTTTGATTCACTGAAAACTTCTTTGATGGATTGAATAGATTGAAACACAAGAGTAGATGGAGATAATATAATGCAAACTGCACCCTCTCAATAATGATGGTGATATTTTTGGTTGATCTAAAGGGCTTGTTTGTTTGCATTCTAATACATAGGTATCGAATACATAGGATTCATTCCACAAGTGGTTAAAAATGAAGATCAAAAGGTGAAATTTCAAAATCAACATCACATAAACATACCTTTTAGCGAAATAAAATTAGAAAAGGAAGATAGGAAATGAATACCCAACAATCACACCTAGTAGTTAATTTCCCATTTTCTTTTGAATTAATTTCCCTGAAAGGAAAAATTATTTGATGTTCATTTTTTAAAATTCACCTATGATCTTTATTTTTAACCAATTATGGTATGAATTGTATGGATTAAAAGACTATGTATTCTAATGCTAACAATCATGCCCAAAGTGTTCACACCTATTTTACGGACAAGCATCTAAAAATTGATATGTGCTGGTTGATTTTGTTGTCCACAGGCGGGGGCAATGTTAGGGGATGCTTTTTTACACCAGCTACCACATGCTTTTGGTATGGCATATGATATGACTTTTGTTGACGCTTGTGATCTTATTGGCTATTATTGCAGTTATTCTTAAGAGGACTACTCTTAGCAATTAGTTCCATATGAACAGTTCAGACAATTTCATTCATATGTTGTTGTGGAGGAAATTTAGTGGCCCTAGGATATCCATGGTCTTGTTGGGCCTTGAGCTTAAACTTGTGGAGCTCATATTTTACCATTTATGTTTTTGACATGATGGGACCTCATTGATAGTTTTATAATCCTTATCATCAATATTTGGCCCTTTTCAACTCTGGATGTGTATGTCTTTCTTAATTGTTGATTTCAAGCCATATATCGGAGGGTTAGGATTGTCCCATTGTGGAGTCTTTTTGGTCATAATCTATCATATGTGGGTCCCACCAGATTACTAATCCATGGCCCCTACATGTGTAAAGGCAGAGGCCAGAAGATTAATACTTTATCATGCGTGGTTCCAATCAGATCAAAAGTCCAGATTACTTTGCTATGGATCCTACCTGGGTAAACTAAGTGGCCGGAAGATTCTGTGTACATCGGTAATTTAAGAGTGGCATGATTCTTCGTCTTCGTCAATAAAGCTTTTATATGGTAACAAATGAGTGCTTTTATTAAGAACATCAAATCTATTCCAACTTATAAACTGATAACTTAAACTTAAAAACTGAAAATTGAGTACTTAGAGACCCGAATGTTACTTTAATATCAGATAAATTTTTTGCCACTCTATTTTCCTCGGACCCCGCAAAAATAGCAGATCTAAAGATTACTCCAACATTTATTCTACCCCTAATGGTTGTATTTTTCTCTCCAGGTGGTGGACACTTGCACCCACATGATCATCATTCCGACCATGTACATGATCATGATCAGGTTCATCATCATGGACATTCTCAGTCTCATTCTCATACTCTCAAGGATCTTTCTGTTGGACTGTCCATTCTGTGTGAGTATAAAGGATTCATTTACAGGGTCCCTATTGCCGTGACATTTTTATGTTCTCTTGCTTTATTTTCTGAGTTGTAGAGCGATTTGAACAAACAGAATAATTTTCTGGTTATCTCTTTTAAAAGACAAGCATTTCACGTGGATGTTATTATTGACTGCTGTCTGCAAACTCTGATGTCAGTCTCCTCGTAAAACAAACTTATAGTATATCTGTTAACAATGGATGTCTAATTATGAAAATGTTCCTAACATTTATATGCTATGGATGTGCTGCATATTCTTTATGTATTTGGAACCTCAATTATCGCAGTTCTTGAATCCATGTAAAGCAATGGATTGGTCCTCATTTGACTAATTGGAGGAATATCATAATGGTTATGCTGGTCTACTACAGCTTGAAATGATTGATTTCCAATCTATGTTTGAACCGGAGAGGAATTATTAAACACTGCAATAGCAGTTATGGCATGGGTACAGCCCAAATACCATGAGGCTAGGTTATGGAGTGGAATGGGTGCGAGAACTCCAATTGACAAAATATCACAGTGACCTTTTCCCACATGTTGTGAGTAGCAATTCTGGGGTGGACTATCTAGCTAAGTTTGAGATCCAGGCCTCTTCTGCATCAGTTTTGTTTATTCAATGCTCTTGGCATTTTGGCCTTTTTTATTCAGTTACATTGCTTTTGCTGATAGGGGTTATCAATTGAGTGAAATGCAACTTCCCCCTTCTTTGAATGTATTTTTCATTTGTTCAATCTGCAATGGGACAGATGGGGCCTAGTATAAAACACGTCTCGTGGGCCTTATAATGGAATGCCCGTTCCCCAAGCCCTATTGGCTAGTTGGTCTTATCAATGTGTATACTGGCTTGCAATTGATCATCAAGCTAATAGTCTACATTGGTAAGGGCAAATTAGATGGTGAGGGCCATGTGAATGTGTATCATCAAAAGATAGGCCCCACTATGTCACTATGTAGAAATTTTCTGATCTAAGCAGGTGGTGTAGTTGAGGACTGCATGTTTTGAAGTATCCACATGTCAAGGCTAAACATCAATAATTATGTGGGCACTGAGGGCTACTGTTATAGCATTTGTAATGGGCATTTGGGGACTCATGATCTCAGCTAGGTTGCCCATGGGTTTTATGAGTGAGAGCCCTGTGGGGCCCACTTGGTGGTGGCGGCGGGGCAGGGGTTTCAGATCCAAAGAATCTAAGATAGAAGTCATGGAGACATGGCTCCTCCTAAAATTAGCGGTGAAAAAATTGGACCTCAAATCCAATGGCTAATGGAATTTGGATGAGTGAAAAATCATGTCTGCTGGCAATTCATGGTGTGAGGGAGGTATGTGATCAAAGGTGGACCCATTGGCCTACCTGAATGTTGCCCAGATGATCATTCACCAGTATTTGAGTTCTTTACCTTTTTTTCCTGTTATTTTTTTAATAAATATGATTATCTTTTTTTGTGATCAATTGTAGTTTCATCTTTTCTTAAGTATTATACTAGTTTTCATCATACTATGAAAAAAGTCTCTATTGATTGCTGTTCTGTTTCTTCTCTGAAAAAAGTCTGCTAGGGATTTACCTGTTCTCTTCACAAAAGTACAAACAACATATTTGACCTATACCTTTTGTTATCTTCTTTTGCATCGGTTTCTTTTAGAAAGCCTTTGTCATCCTATTCTCATATTCATCTTTTAGCTCGTTGGCTATCAACTTCTTGACTCTTATACTGGTTTCGTTGCAGCTGGAATTGTACTTTTTCTTCTGGTTGAGAAAGTTGTAAGGTATGTTGAGGAGCTTTCTGGAAGAGGAGCACATGTATTGGGTCACGGTCACCACCACCACCACCATAAGAGTGGTAATAAGTTGAAGGATAATGATCTTGGCCGTGATGATCCAAATGCTCCGTTGACTAAAACAGAGAATGGAAATGCTTCAGAGATGGCATCGGACACGTTAGATGGGGTATCTGATGACTGCTTAAACAATGAAAAGCATTCCCAGGAGACTGTTCTCCGTAAGGTATGTTGAGGATTACTATAACATGTTATCTTACTATTATTGTATTAAAAAACATCATCATCAAAGCCTTGTACCTACCATGTTGGGGGTCAGCTACATTAATCCATTCTTGTCTTCATGGAATATCAGTGTCTCAGAATTCATGTTGTAGTCTACTTGACGCAATTATCCTCCTTTATCCGAGCTTGGGACCGGCAATTACAACAAGCTGGTGGAGTTATTCTTTCTATTAATGCACTATCTAGATTTTACTGAGAGCTTCCAAGTCCTGGACATCTAATTGCTTGGTCAAATGGCTTGCCTCTCCAGCTTCCTCTTTCCATTTTTGATTCTTTGCTGTGATTGGAGCACATTTCTGTTATGTGTAATTAATGGTTTAGTTAAATTGTTTGAATAAGCTTACATTATTTTAAACCAATAAAACCTGATTTTCATTCCTAAGATTTGCAGCATCAGCATTTTAAAATCCTATTATGCATTTATGTTTGTTAAAAAAGAGACTTATTGTTAGCTTTTTTGGGACAGACAGTTGCAGGAGACTCGAATTGAGTGTCTTGTTTTTCCCTATTTATGTATTTACTTATTTTTTATTGTTGAAGAAATGTAAGCTGAGATGAACTTGGAAGGCTGCATCCTTGAAGTTGCAGCTATGATCATCTTCCAAATTTGCTATTGCCTGAAAAGCGCCACAAGGGAATTGTAAGCTATGATGCCCAGATATAACAAAGCAATTGTCTTTGTTGTATCTATTGTGTCATGCTAATCATTTCATCATTTGTGTCACGCTCATCAATATATTTATGCATAAATTCATTATCATCATAAAAAAAGCCTTATCCCGACTATGTTGAGGTCACCTACATGAATCTATTTCTCCATTCTGATCTATTTTGAGCCAAATCCTCGAATAGGTTGCACTTCTACAGATCTATCTTTACTATTAATATCCATGTCCTCTTCGGCCTATCCCTTTTCCTTGTGGGACGTCAACCTTCATAGAAAAACATTTCCTCAATGGCGCCATCGTTTTCTTGTGTTGGACATGTTCAAACTATAGCTCAAATGAGTCTCGCTTAATTTATCACATACCGATGCTACCCCTAAATGCTTAATTTATCTTTCCTAATGTTTCCATACATCCATCTCAACGTTCTTTTCTCTACTACCCTCATTTTGTGAATGTGTTGCTTCTTGATTGGCCAACATTTTGCTTCATAGGTCATAGCTGGTTTAATCGTTGTCTGATAAAATCCTCCTTTCAATCTTGTTGGTATGCTCCCATCACAAAGCGGTTTAGAACTAAGTCTCCACTTCAACCATCCTGTTCTTATCCTATGTTAGATATCTTTCTCATTCAGAAGCAAGTCTCCACTTCAACCATCCTTCTCTCTTATTCTATGTTAGACACCTTTCTCAACCTCTTAATTATTAATTATTGAGCCAAGGTATCATAATGAATATTTTTGTTGTATCTCTTGAGCTTTAAGTCTCATAGGAGTTTCAGCTCTTTGCACATCCCCACTAAAGTTGCAATTCATTTTTTTTTAGGTCTTTCTACGACTTATTTTAAAGCCCTTGGATTCCAAAGCCTCTCGTCATCTCTCAAGTTTTCATTCATGCTAGCTCTCGATTTATCCACTAATAGTATATAATTTACAACTAACATACACCAAGGTACTTTCTCTTGAATATGAGCAGTTAACTCATCTATAATCGGTGCAAAGAGATAATGGCTTCAACTTGACTCCTGATGCAAACCTATGGTCATTGAAAACTCACCTGTCTCTCCACAGGTAGTTCTCGTACTCATTACTGCTCCCTCGTATACGCCTTTAATAATGTCAATATAACCTCTTGGGACACTTCTTTTATTTAAAATCCACCAAATCAAATCTCTGTATACGTTGTCATGTGCATAATTGTATGATTCATATACTTCTTAGGATTCAATTTTAATTGAATGGTTTGAATTAAATCTTATGATTGGAACTTGTGGTACAAACCAAGCTTTAGCTCCTAGAAAGTAGAAACCTAACATTGTTATCATCATCATCATCATCATTATTTTGCTTCTTTTGGCTTCACCAAAAAGACAGACAAAAACATGACCTACCAAAAACTACAACGAACAAAGGGAAAGCACCTAAAAAAACTTTTATACATCAAAAGAAACAAAAGTATAAAAAACTCCTTCCCTGGCCAGACTATCCGCCATAGTATTAGCCTCTCTTAAAACTTAAAATATGATGGAAAGAAGCATCCAACAGACTTGAAATATATTGCACCTCCTACACCCAATCCGCTAGCTTCTAAGGATGAATAGCTTTTCTAGAGCCCTATTGGATAGAAGAAAAAGAATCACCTTCAAGGATAGGATTAAGACCTCCAATTCTACTCAGCTCACGACACCCAATTAGAAGAGTAAACAACTCAGCTTCGCTTGCATCAAAAGAATCCACTGGCCCGAAAAAGTTTCTAATAATTATTCCATTCCAATTTTTCTGATGACGCCACCAATACCTCCTCGTCGAACACTTTGAACTACCATCAAAGTTCGACTTAAAAATACCAGGAGGGGGATGGTTCCAAATTGGTCTTTGCACACTTCTAGAATGCCAACCTCCTTTTATAACAGCTGCCCAAGAGGGCCAAGTCCGATTAAGATCTTCCAAAGAGATACCAATAAAGTCCTTACTATTACATACCCATTCCGACACAGTCCAAACGATGGATTCAACAACTTCCTCAGCAGATTTGCTCTTGTTTATAAACACTCTTTTGTTCCTCTCTAACCACAGTTTCCATACCGTAGCATAAGCAACTAAGTTCCACAAAATATTGCCACGAACAAATTTACTTCGTAAATGCTATTGAAGAAAAAGATCTTCCACATTCTTAGGCATCACCCAACTCATGTCAAAGAAATTTAACATAGCCATCAAGACTTTATAATCAAACTGGCAATGAATTAACAAATGATGCGCCGTTTCCTCGTCCTTTAAACACATAGGGCACCCATCTCCTAAAAAATGCTTCCTTCTTCGCAACTTGTCTATAATCAGAATTTTATGCTTTCCAGCCACCCAACAAAAAACCAAAACTCTTGGCGGAACATAGGGATCCCAAAAAGATTGCCAACCTTTTCCTCTACTTGAGTTGTCGGCCAAAACATTATAAAAAGTCTTGACTAAAAACTGACATTTTACAGCAGGTTTCCAAAGCCTTCCATCATCTCTGCAACTGACACATAAACCTTATCAAGAATGCCAAGCAAAGCAGCAAAGTCAGAAATTTCGATGTCAGTCAGGTTTCTTCAAAATGAAAAATTCCAAACTACACCTCCACTATAACCACAAATTTTTGGCAACAAAAGCGTCTTGCCTCTGATCCACCAAAAACAGTTTGGGAATTGATTTTTTAATACAGGCTGCCCCACACCACTCATCATGTTAAAATTTGACACAATGACCATTATGAACCCTGTAGCGAATCCAAGAATTAAAATCCTCTTGAACAGAAACAACAGACCTCTATAAACCTGAAACCTTGTACTCTTGGTTTGGAATAATCCAACCTCCATTACCCAACTTTTATTTACATAATAAAAGCCACCTCCAAAAACCCTGGCTTCGAACCCCCACCCTCCATAACCACTTTCCCAACAAGGCTTTATTAACCTTTTCAATAGAGCGAATACCCAATCCACCATGAGCTAAGGGTTTACAATCCTCCTCCCATTGAACCAAATGATACTTCCTCTTTTCAGCAGAATCAGTCCAAAGAAAATCACGTTGGATTTTCCCAATTCGTCGATACACACTATTAGGACATTTTAATATGTAGTCACTTTCATTTGGTCCTTTGGATTATTCTTTTTTCTTTTGATGGACCTTTTTGAAATTATGTAGAAAGGGCCCTATTCTGAAGTTTCACTTTCGTTTTGGTTCTTTTAAATTTATTCTTTTTCCCCCTTTGTTCGATGTATTATGTGAATGAGCAATAATTATCTTGCCTTTTGTATATGGTATGTATCTTACTCTATTGGTTATTTCTATAGGATAAACAAATACTTATACACAAATTATTAATAACAATAATAATATGGTTTTTTAGCATTTTAATTCTCATAACTTTGACAGTGTTGAACCATTCAAAAAAAAAAAACTTTGGAAGTGTTGATGAAAAATAGATGGATTATTAATTTTGGTTTTTCTGACTTTTTTATTTTTCTAAATTTATAAATAATAGAAAAATAATTGTGTCAATTTGCAATTTGACTCATCCCTCATTTTGACCAACAATTTCATCTCAAATAATAGGACATTGGTCCCATGCACTCTTTCATGCATCTGACTATCTGAGTCCCATTACCCATAAAAAAAAAAAAAAAAAAAAATTTCTGAGTCCCATGGTGAAGTGATTGAGACCATTATTCAATGGGCCTTACCATGGTTGGGAGGTGACTGCCCCAACATTATCTATATCGGAAAATCCTAGTCATCCAATTTTTGGCATATAGATAAGCATATATGAAGACTCTGTGAAAGCAGGAGTTTGACTCTTCCATGTAGCTAAAAAAAAAAAGTTACATGAAGACTGGAGAAGTTATCAAGGATGCCTAATGTCCAGCCCATTGGATCAGTGGTCTGGATCACCAAAAAATGGATTCTAGATTGGGTCACAACAAGATGCATCTTAATTCAAAAGCCTACTTTGTTCTTTTTTTCTTATTTTATTGGTCGAGTTTAGTGCGCTATCTTTTATGTTATTGGTTTGCAATCTTCTCATTGGTGATAACTGTTACATCTTCTGTACAGAAAATTGGCTTAGTTGTGGCATGCATATTTAAGTTCCATTTACGATGCACACTATCCTTCTCCAGTTGCTCTGTTGCTTTACCATAAAATCTGAGGAACTTTGAAGTTTATGACTAGGAATCAAGTCCTTGTGCCTGTTCAGCAATATTTATCATCCATTTTCTCTAATGCGTTGATACGTGTGTCAGAGAAGTACTTCTACTGCAACTACCGATGACAACAAAAATGCTGCAATTGTATCTACCACAAGGCCTGGGACTGAAAAGGAACGGGAACCATCACCATCAAGTTTAGTGTTTGGTTACCTAAATCTCTTTTCTGATGGTGTGGTAAGTCTGTGTTCCTTTAGAAATGCTTTATTTCATAGAGTTCCATGGTTATGATATTTGGGTTTTGGAGGATATTACTCATTTATTCAGACACTTGATGTGAATATTGCAGCACAACTTTACTGATGGAATGGCTTTAGGGAGTGCATTTTTACTTTATGGTTCAGTTGGTGGATGGTCTCGGACACTGTTTTTACTTGCACATGAGCTCCCTCAAGAGGTTCCTTCTGCCCTTTACAGAATCTTCTCATAATATGTGGCTGACTTCATGTGTGTCTTGTATCTGTCCCCTAAATTTTGCACTGTGGACCTGCTTCTCATCATAAATTCTGGATAAGGATCACACCCCTGTGAATTGACTAGCCTAAATATCACTAAGGTCAGAGTGATAATGAGTGATGGATTGAATTTATCTATTACACCAATATGAGTTTTTTTACAAAGGTGATTTTCTGTCCAGCAGTAAATATGGTTTTCTAACTCGGCAGGAATTGGGCTGCACAAAAATTGTGTATGCACACACAGTTACACCATTTATGATTTATCCCGTCCAAAATGTGCAATGTGGGGTCCACCTGTATGCGTACACAGTTGCACCATTTATGGCATTCAAGTTTTGGATCACAGCTTTCGCCCTTTGATAGTTGGACCCAAATCTCACTCTGACCGGAGTGATTCGCTGCTGGATTGAATTCCACAATTGATCACTTTGATATGCTGTGTAGATGATCTGGCCTAAGAATCAGGCTGAAGTCCCCATGCCCACTGCATGAATGTAGAATGTGAATGGTTGGAAAGTATTTTATTCATCTGTAGACTCCACCTCATTCACGGATTGGGCGTGGAACACTTGCATGTCCACATGTAAACAGGGGTGACATGTCTTGTTGTGTTGTTTATTTAATTATCTTTTTAATTTGTGTGTAGATGGGTATCAAATTTGACAGCCTCATTGATATGGGTGGAATTGAGGATATCAATGATTTTACTCCATTAGTGATTTTTCTTTTGGGTTCTTTGGACTTTACTGACAGTCACCAAACAGATGGGAACTGGGATAAGGCTTTTATAATGTTGATGTGTGGATTTTTCCCCATCATTTATTACAGTTCTTTCGCAAAACAATTTCATTCTAGATATCGACTGTTTAGAATAAATGATAATGTATTCTTTACCATTTTGTCCTGGGAGAAATGAAGTTCGCCCCTATTCCTTTACAGAGAGTGGTTGCCATGGCATTACCCATTTCTTGGATGCTTCTATACATAACATAAAAGCATTGATTCCTGGCTTGTGCAATCAAGACAGCCAGTAATAGTATGATTGCAGTTCACCATGGAAAATCATTAAACCTAGGTTCTGTTTTAATCTTCACAGGTAGGTGATTTCGGAATCTTGGTAAGGTCAGGCTTCAGTGTCTCCAAAGCGCTCTTCTTCAATTTTCTGTCAGCGCTGGTGGCATTAGCAGGAACTGCGTTGGTAAGTGCATGACTCATGGTGCATCTGGGCCTGTTGGTTGTCCCAAAGAAAGAGAATGGCAATGAATTAGTGTACACCTATTCAAATTTGGGGAAGCATTCAATTTTTTTTTATTTAGGGACAATCATACGTATTCTTAGCATCATAATTTGAGCGATGGACTAAAATTTGCTTGCACTGCAACAGGCTTTGATCTTAGGACAGGATCCCGGTCAGTCTTCTTTGATTGAGGTGAAAGTGCATTTCCTATAGCCCCCCTTTTGATGCTTATTTAGTTTTCTTTATAAATGTGGACGATATCTTTTCTGCAGGGTTTTACAGCAGGTGGTTTCATCTACATAGCTGTTGCTGGGGTGCTCCCAGAAATGAATAGTGGAAACACAACATTCAAGAGTACTCTGATTCAGTTATCATCTCTGATTTTGGGCATGACTGTTGCTTTGTGTATATCTCTTGTGGAATAGGTACATTACATATCAACACCAATATCAACATCCCTGTTTTTTGTATTTTCATTACAAAATTTGCCATTGAAATTTGATTCGGTTGCAAGTTGTCTCAATAAAAGAAGAGAGAAAACCAATGCTGTGGCATAGTGGCCAGACTGAAATGGACGAGATGCGAACTTGAGAGTGAAACGTGCGAGAAACCGAATGTTAAAAATTTATATTTTGCACTTTTCATGGAAAGAGTGAAACAAAGATGGAAAAGTTCTGCCTACCTATTTATTGCAAGTGGTAATGAAAATAAGTCCGGGGGAGGCAGGATAGGTTCAATCCTTGGTTAACAAAAAACTGGAAATGAGAGTTTTTATTTTTTGAAAGGAAAGTGTGTTTCCTGGAATCATATGCTGTGAGGCATGTTAGTGGGCCACCCTTTACCTCTTTTTCTTTTTTTTGCAAACCTAGGGAAGAAGAGACTAAACCCACTTAATACAACCCAAAAGCCAAGGTAACTTTTACGTGAGGGTCAGACTAAAAAGAAAAATGAAAAAGTGGCATGGGTCTAGTATTGGGCCCATTTGACAATTGGGTCTAGGTAAAGGCCCAAACTTATGGGCTCTAGGTACTGTTCAAGGCGAGTCATTGCCTCACTCCAAGTCATGGATATTTTTCTAAAAAGAAATCATGGATATTTAAATAATAGGCACAGCCGTTTGGAAATAAAGAGGTCCAGGTAGGGTTGTCAATTAATATCCCTTTACCTGACTATATCCAAAGACCTAATACATGAGCAAGAAAAATAGCAAGATGTTTCTCTTTACATGTTACATTTGAACTTGTGAACATTGGAGCATCTCATTTGCATAGGGATTAATGATGTGTAGTGATGGATCGTTGATATGTGGCCCCACAACAGAATCTGGGCATTTGGTTATCATACTTCAATCTGTCGGTCTGGGTGCAATCCATCTCATCACCCACTCAAGACACAGATTGATGTTGCTCTGGGGGATGATGCGTTGATTGAGCAAAAGAAGGGTGTCTGGAGATCTTCATTTGTGGGACTCCTGAGGGGAGTGAAATTATAGTTTCCAAAGCCTCTCTAGGGCTATGTAGGCCAGGAGGATCAAATTGGCCCCACAATCCTTGTGATCCTGCCAAGCTCAATGACCTTAATTATGGAGCATTGCATTAATGTGGGACCTATATTTAGTAAGCATTTCCTTAATTGCACTACAACCAATGCTCAGAGAAAAATGGCCAAAGAGGTATGCTAGTAACCGAACCGAAAGTGATGGCTGAATCTTAACCCTGAATGAAATAGTGGGATCCCATACTGCAAATAAATCCACTCTAGCCAGAGCAGGGCCCAACATCAGATTATTTAGCCACACAAAAACATGCCATTGACTCCCTTTAGTTTTTGTTATCTTGATCACTTGTTCAATTCATGATCAATCTGTAGGTGGGCCCTAATCAGACTGAAATGCACAATGGTCTGTTGGTAATAGAGGAGTAGCTCCAGATTCTGTTGGGTGGATGGTAGACTGGTGAGCTGTTGAAGACTGAAGTTTTCTTCTTGTTATGTTCCTATGGAGTTCTTGGAATATGTCTGAAAAGTTCGAGTACCATGCCTATGCACGTTCCTAGCATGTGTTGTGGAAAATGTATTAACACTGGGAATTTCTTGAAAACTTCTCCCTCCTTTCCAAAGGCCAATGAAACCCATCATTTCTCGCTTGAAAGAGATGCGTTTTGTCATTACCAGTTCCTCTCTCAAGTCAGAACCAATTGATTGGGACTTAGGGTTAGGCCATTTTCCTTAAATGGTGGGGGCCATGGACCATTGAATGGAAGTTGCTGAGACATTAGCCTTATTAGTCATTCCAAGATAGCCATTGTCTTTACAAGGATACTACCACTCCTGTACCAACACTCCCTCTTACAACCACATGGTTGAAGAAGTCCATTATAAGCATGTAAAAAGAAGAGTAGTTAGTTGGTCACAAGGATACTACTTGAATTCACATAAATCACATCTCCATTTTTACTCCTAATTTTTGTTATTTATTTGGGTGTGAAATTTTCTCCTGGGGCCATCTTGTTGAGGGTGTAGTGTTGGCCTTAAAAACAGGGAACAAACCAAACCCCCCCCCCCCCCCCCCCCCAATTTTACTCCTAATTTTAGTTATTTATTTGGGTGTGAAATTTTCTCCTGGCGCCATCTTGTTGAGGGTGTAGTGTTGGCCTTAAAAACAGGGAACCCCCCCCCCCCCCCCTCCGAATTAAAGGCTCCAACTCTAATGACATCTATAGGACAAAGTTTCCCTCACTTTTTTTAGGTTAAAGACACTGCATATATATATATATATATATATTTGAGCAAGTATTTTGATAAAACGACTAGAGAAGTAAATCTAAGTTATTTTGAAACATGTCTTTCCAAAAAGAAAATAAAATCCTTCAATTATGGTCCCCCCGCCCCCGCAAAATAAAAAAAAAGTCATTAAACAACATATTTAAATTTGATAACTAAATTAGAGTGAAGAGAACTCTCTAAATGGTTCCTCTTCTCGATTTATAGGACTGAACTAAGATAACTCTCCAAGTTCTGCCCAGAAGCATCATCTTTATGTCTCTATCTTTTAATCACTTTCATAAAAATAAAATCCATTATTGAATGTGGAAACAATTTTAAGATTGAAATGCCAAAACACACTCATGGTCAAGTGGTATTGACAATGTAGTTTCACACACATGCTTTCTTGGGTCCTCAAGTTAAAAGTAACCACCGCATGGTAAATTGGAAAGCTCATGAGACTTAAGTCATGCATAAATTGAGAAAAACTCCTTATGGGGCAGTTCTCACTTGGTGGCTTTGGGTTTAAATTGTGGATACCCCCATCCCCGCCTCTTTCTGCATGTGCAGGCCTCTTCTGTATTTGTGTGGGCTGTTTCCTTACTTTTTACTCTGTCCCAACAATTTTGGTTGGGTTGGCAAAAAAATCGAAAAAAAAAAAAAAGTTTTCCTGGGCGGATTCAATACTGGGGTGTTGACCGAACCCACATTAATGTAACGGGGCCATTTCTGTCTTAAAAAAAAGTGAGAAGGGGTTTTCCGTAAATTCCGACATACGATACATGGCATCTTCGGACTCAAGTACGGATGTGGAACCACATTCCAGAAAGCACTTAATCTCAGCCGTGGATCTTCGATAACTCCCATCTTGGAGAGTCTGACACAGATGATTCGTACGAATGGGGCCACATTGGCAATTTAAAATGACCACCTCCTCACTCTCTCTGTGTTTACAAGACTCTCTCACAATTTCTCCTCATTTGTCTCTTGCGAAGGAGAAGAAGAAGAAGCAGAAAATCGATCGATCAATCGATAGTGAATGGCAGAGCAGCTTACAGAAGATCAGATCTCCGAGTTCAAGGAAGCTTTCAGCCTCTTTGACAAGGACGGAGATGGTACATATCTACCTCTTTCTCTTCTCGTCTTTATCTTATCTTCAAATCCAGCTGCTTTTTTTTTTTCGTCCTTTTCCGATCTCTGTAGCGATAGTGATCTTAGATTCCTGTTTCTAGGGCTTCGATCCGTGATTTTTTTTGTGCAGAACGCACGCTACTTGTACGGACGATCTCGATTGATGATCTCTTCTTCTAGATGGATTTGGGGTTGCATTTGGTTTTGTGTTGTGTTTGTTTTTGTTCATTATGGTATTCTGATTTTGATCTCTTTGTCTTGTTTGGAAATGCTTGCTTATTTGATGGAAGATTGTATGTTTCATTCACAGATCTTGTGGATTTTGGATCTTTGGTTGGATGATTTGAATGCATCGATGTTTCATTTTGATGTTATGTTTTTCTCCTTTATGCAATAATGGGAGAGAGAGAGAGGAGATTGATTTAATTCCTATGATGTGCTTGTGGTATCCGAAGAAACAAATCAATTTAGATAGGCCTTTGTTGCTTTAGTGGAAACTAGGTTAACGTTGTCAGACAACGAGAGAAGTTCCTATTGAAAGGGCACTATCTAATAGTAAGAAGTACCTATCGTTCTATTCTTGATTTCCTTGCTTTTTGAATGCATATAACTTGTGTGATTTTCATGTATTTGTTCGATGTTTTCCCTCATTATCATTGATGCTGATGTATTTAGTTCTGTTTAGCTTACTTCTATCTCCTTTTTTCTTGAGAAACATTTTTGAAGACATTCTCAGTTGCTGTTGTTAGCGATGTAGAAAAGTTGATCAAAATTGTTCCCACTTCCTGAAAACTGCATGTCTCTCATTCCTAGAAAATATGCAAAGTTACATATAATTTGAATGTTTTTTCTCATATGTTTGTGTAAATGTTGCCCATCATTGATTATTTTTCGCTTTCATGTATTATAATTTTATTCTCTTGTGAGCATGCATTTGATGATATTGATTGATGTAGGCTGCATAACTACCAAAGAATTGGGTACAGTGATGAGATCCCTGGGCCAAAACCCAACTGAAGCAGAACTGCAAGATATGATCAATGAGGTTGATGCTGATCAGAATGGAACAATCGATTTTCCTGAGTTTCTGAATTTAATGGCTCGCAAAATGAAAGTGAGTTTGACCTACATGCTTCCCTCTATTTTCAGCATATTTTGAATTGAAAGGTAGGCTACTCCATATTACCAATGGATGGTTTCAGATTTTATGGATTAGTTTGTTGTTTGCTCATCTTTTTGAAGTTCTGGGGAAGTGGTTGCATTACCATTTAAAAATATATAAATAAATAAAAAGTTCTGGGGAAGTGCAAAAGGAAAAAAAGGTACAATTCTACTTGAGGAAATCTGGAAAGGCTCGTCTTTTGTTATGGAATTGTTCTTGGAATTTCCCTCTCAACATAATTTTGTAAGAGACATTTGGAAGAAGTGAAAATGCATGGGATACATGGATGAAAATACTACGTAGCGGCCGATATATCGGCCCTAGCGGTGGCCACCGCCACGCTACGGCCGATTTATCGCCTGTCACACCCGTAGCGGCCGCTACGTCCGCTACGGGGCCGCTACGGCCGCTACGAGGCCGCTACGGACCGCTACGACCGCTACGGGGCCGCTACGGGGTGAGAAAAAATTTTTTTTTTCAAACTTTTTTAAAATGCATGATAATACTTAATTCTTTTATTGTTATTTCCAAATAACATTTTTACACAATTCTTTTACCCTTTTATGTTTAAAAGAACACCAAAAAGCACAGGATCTCGCCGAATTACAGTCGATATAGAGAGTTCTTCTTAAGGATTCTTCTCTAAGTACATCCTATTAGACACCCCCTTTGGTAGATGTATTTTTTTCTCTAGGTACTCCTAAGTCTTGACTCTTGACTTCATGACGTTTTTTCTTTTATGAGCCTTTCATTAGTTTCCAAGTTAGCATAACTAAACAACATGAACACATGTGAAAAAAATTATCATTATTATTATTTTCTATTTATATAGCGATACATGACCTCATACAATGAGGGGACCGCTACGCCCCCTTTTCTTATTTACTTTTGCAAAAGAACCACATATTCTTTCATTTTACAATTTTCTGGATTTTCTGGAATTTTTTCAGATTTTTTGGGCGATTTTTTCAAATCGCACCGCTACGCCGCTACGTATCCCCGCTACGCTACGTATCGCCCGCATCGTAGCGGTTTGGCGGCGGGCCGCTACGCCCGCCGCTACCGCTATTTTCATCCTTGATGGGATATCAATGTTTCAATGGCAAAAGGGTGTTCTGTCTGATTGGTGTGTGCCCCTCTGTATTAAAGAAGGGTGGGCCCCACATTTTTTTTTCTTCTTAAATGGTAGAAATGTTTCCGAAACAACTAGTGAAAGCACACCCTTTCATTCATGGGTGAAAGCTTCTAGTCATTTTGAGGATTGCAATATGTCCTTTAATCATCTTTCAGTTGTCAAAGTTTTTTCTCCCTAATAAATGACAAACAAGATTAAAAATGAAAAGTGGTGAACCTGTACCAAGCAATTCTCCTTCTATGGTTGTACCTTACTTTCTCTAGTTAGTGGCGAATCCCTTCCTAGAGCCCCTATATTTTTGTGACTGTTTTAAATCCTTTTAGTGGGTTATTGTTATGGAGACAATTTCGGCTATTTTATTGTTTTTCTCAATGACCTTTTAACTAAGGTAACTGTAGAGTTATCAAGTGTCATGGACTTTGCTTAGTTTGATGGATTTATGGGTCCTGTTTGGAGTGGTGGGGGGTAGATTTTCAAGGAGTGAGACCATGGGAACAAGAATATGAGGTCTACAAAATGTAACCCCCATCAGACCATACAAGCTATGTGGTCTGGGGCCTGCAAATTTTGATTCCATTTGGCGGACCTGGCCCTTTCCAACCACCCCTCACTATATCATGATTCATGGACTCAAAGGGTCCTCAAAGGGATCTCCCCCATAAAAATGATGTATCCAATATGACATGATACACTCTGTCAAACCTTTTATAAGCAGTTATATTTTCTTAGATGGATGGGATTAGGCGAAACTAAGGAGTTTCCTATCACGATTGGTCTACACCAAGGCTCAGCGTTGAGCCCGTACTTGTTTGCCCTAGTTATGGATGAGATTATAAGACATATCCAGGATGAGGTGCTGTGGTGTATGCTATTTGTAGATGACATTGTTTTAGTGGATGAGACGGGAGAATGAGTGAATGCTAAACTATAATTGTGGCGGAAAACAGACAAAAGGGTTTAGGCTAAGTCTATGCAAAATGGAATATATGGAATGCAAGTTTAGTCAAAGTAGGACACCTGGTAACATAGAAGTAAGTTTGGGCACACAAAAGATTGTAGAGAAAGAAAACTTTAGGTACCTTGGATCTATGATGCAACAGGATGGAGGGATTGATACTGATGTAAGTCATAGGATCCAGGCCGGGTGGACCAAATGGAGGAGTGCTTCGGGGGTCTTGTGTGATCGGAAAGTCTCCTCAAGGTTAAAGGAAAGTATTATAAGGTGGTGGTACGACCAGCGTTATTATATGGATCAGAGTGTTGGGCAGTAAAGCATAATCATGTCAAGAAGATGGAAGTTGCGGAGATGAGAATGCTAAAATGGATGTGCGGGATCACAAGGAGAGATAGGATTAGGAATGAGGAGATTAGGGGTAAAGTAGGAATAGCACCAATTGGAGATAAAATGAGGGAAAATCGACTGAGATGGTTCGGTCATGTTAGAAGGCATCCAACGGAGGCACATGTTAAAAGGTGTGAAAGCATGGAGATTGCCAGGAGTAGGAGAGGGAGAGGGAGATGGAGACTCAAGAGAAGTTGGAAGAAACTATTAAACATGACCTTGCCTACATGGATCTAACGGAGGACATGGCCCTAAACAGATTTGATTGGCGTCGTCAAATCCATATAGCCGACCCCACCTAGTGGGAAAATGCTTGGTTTGGTTTGGTTTGGATGGGATTAGGCGACGAAATTTCAAGTTTTACAACTGTTCATACATTTGTTATATCCACTTTTGTGGTAGATTACAGAATTAATATATTGCCTATTTTGAAGTTTCCAGGCATAGTTATCAGAATCCTACGATTCGTATCCCGAATTCCGTTTCGTATCTATTTAATGAATCCCATTTTCAAATGAATCTTAGGGCTCAGGTGTGAATCCTACGATTCGATACTCATTTCATCGAATCTTACGATGTAAGCGATTCGGCCAAGCGATAATGGCTACAACCAATAAGTTAATATTAATAATCTTTTACCTTTTTTCTTTCTTTATTCTCTCTTTCTTTTATCGTCTGTATTTAAAAAGTTATTTAGTAGTTAACGAAACCTCGTAAGAATTCTTTGCGGCTTTTATAAGGTTTTAAAGATGAATAAAGAACATGCATTTAACTAAAACATTCGATTGTACGTATGGTGCTTTTCTATATTTTCTTTTTTTAATCTATTTTGGTTTTTTTTTTCTTCATGAACACTTTCTTAACTTTAAGAGATATCCTACTGTGTAAGATTGATGGTTTGGATTTTATTTTATTTTTATATTTTGATTTAAAGCTAATTAAAAATATATATTGATACTTTAAGCTTATTTAAATATTTACACATCATTTATTTAATATATATATTAATATATGTCATGATGTTCTTGATATGATTGTCTGATAGACTTACTTAATATATTTATACTACTATAAATGGGAAAATGGATGGTTATGAATAATTTTTTTTTTCTTTTTTTTTTTAATTATTTTTCATTTTTATTTGAAAAATAAAAAATCCTATGTTTGCGATACGATTCGATTTGATTCATGGGTACGAACGATTTGCGATACAATTTCGATTTTGAAAACTATGTTTCCCGGTATCATAGGTTTTGGCAGATAATGCAGTGGGCTATAGAACTTTCCAAAACCTTTAGGGCCCATTTTGTTTGCAGGATATCTGAGAAATCCAGTTAGGGGAGAATCTGAATTCCCTGATGTTGCCCCTCCATCTTGATTCACAAATGCTCAAGTGCCCAATGGCATTTTGGAAGTTGGAGTTTCGAGAATTCTATAAGAGCACATTTGGTAAGAGGCAAGGAATCTGTGAGAGGATTCCTCACTGCCCCTGCTATGGGAGGATTCCTCACTGATGATTTCACTTTGACATTGGTGTGTCTCAATGTATATAGCTAAGAAAAATTGGTTTCATGATTCCACTGTTGCAAAAATCGGCCTAGGCGGCGCGTAGGCGCTAGGCGGGGATTAATCGGACTAGGAGGAGATTAATCGGGTTAGGCGGGGATTAATCGGGAATTAATCCCTAGTCCATGCCCACCGCCTAGCGTCCGCCTAGCAATTTTTACAACATTACATGATTTCAAGTCCTATGGGGGGAGGTCAGACCTAAAAATCCTCAAAATTTTTATATACATTGGACCAAATCCGCGGGGATTTACAATTGCCAAACTTGGGTTTTCCCTGACTCTATGGAAAGTGGAAATCCTCTCCCCGAGGATCTGGTTGCCAAATGTGACATAAGCCAAAAGTGACAATCCATGAGGCTGGGTTTTTGGTATCTCACATGTCAAACAAGGAAATTCCAAATTCTAAAGGACATAAACTGACATTGCACTCAGAATTGCCCGACATATGGAATTCTTTTCAGAGATTCTTCCAAGCAAACAGCAACTTATGATCAGCTATATTGTCCTAGATAGATGTGATAGGGCTTTGATGATGATGAAACTTCAAAATTTACAACTCTTCATATTTCTGATAGATATATTCTCGGTGTGCTCTCACTTACATGGTCTTCTTGTTTCAGACCTGTTGGTTGTATTTGATGGCCTCGTTATAGCAGTTGAGTCTTTTAACACTGGATTTTGTATCCTGAGTGGTCTTACTGCTCGTCTGAGAAATTGGATACTACAGATTTATGCCATGGTGCTTTGATTTAGCCAAGTCTTGGGTTAGTAAGTCCTAGTCTCCATTGTATGATCCGGATTCAGCATGGATATGACGGGAAGCCATGGATATTTCAGGGGCATTGACTTTACACATACGAGGGATGTATTTAGATAGAAACAATTTAGAGACCCCTTTCCCTTTTGAAGTAATTGTATGGTAGTCTCCATGTGAAATAGAATCTTGATCATGACCCCATGATATGGATCAAAGTGACAGATAGTATACCATAATATGTTTCTCGCTTCACAATTGGCATAAATATCAAGCTAGCACGCATGCTTATGTTTATGCAGATCGTGCAATTGGTCTATGTATTTAGTTCCACACATCTTATTTAATTTACTCATTAATTGTCAGCTACTTTATTTTGCATTTAGTTCCACTCATTTAATTTACTCTCTAATTCTGAGCTACTTTATCTTGCTGTTTTGTACGGATTCATGTTTCTTTCATGTTTTGTGAAGGATACTGATTCTGAGGAGGAGCTGAAGGAGGCCTTCAAGGTCTTTGACAAGGATCAAAATGGTTTTATTTCTGCTGCAGAGGTAGAACTTCACTGATTCCTTTGTTGCTTTGTGTTTAGTGTATAATTAGATCTCCCATTCAGCTTCAAAAGTTGGCTGTAGCTCTCTTGAATTTGTTGATACCATGATTTAGGATAACTGCTTGAAGTAATTTGTAACCTGTTTCACTAGTCACTGTCACTGTTATGCAAATGCTATGGTCCAAACTAAGCTTGTCAATGGGTTTAACCCTGTATTTTGAACTAGTTGGGCTGACTTGATGGACCAGGCCCATTCAGATTGTCAGTCTTCCTTACCCCAGGTCCGACCCTGTCCATTAACATCTTTTTAAAACATAATATATGTAAGAATTTATCATTCTTGCAGCTTTTATGTACTACAGTCGGGCACCTTAAAAGCCGACTGGAGATTTTCAAATCTCCCATTCTCTAGTAAATCTGTTAGATATCTATTTTCAGACTAAAAAGGGAACTGAACGACATACTGAACGGGCTGTTACACTATCCATTCCATTACACAACTGTTGCCACACTGGTGATTTTGAACTGTGGTTGACACCTCCATTTTGTATATCTATCATGCTTTCTTTTTTTTTTTTTTATGGGTAAAGCACTTTTAATTTGCATGTATGCACTGCAGCTCCGACATGTAATGACAAATCTGGGCGAGAAGTTGACAGATGAAGAGGTTGATGAGATGATTCGTGAAGCAGATGTGGATGGTGACGGGCAAGTGAACTATGAGGAATTTGTGAGAATGATGTTGGCCAAGTAGATGAAACTGGAACACAGCATTTCAACAGACCTCTATAGTCATGTAGTTGTTGTCGTAGTAATGGCATCCATTTTCTTCATATATGATTGGGACATGAAACCATTGTTGTTCTGCTTTGTTTAGTTTGATGTCAGCAAGTGCTCTTTTTCTTTCATTAGTATATCATTTTACATGCTATTTTCTTATACAATAGGCGAGAAGATGCAGAGCTACTGATGTAGAATAAAAAATTTTCATGTAGTGGTTGAAATTAGCGTCTGAAATTGTTAAGAAAGTGCATGCCTAATTCTCTGTACGTGAGGAAAACTGAAGGCTCAAAACTGAAAAAAAAAAAAAAAGGTTTGACAAAAAAATAATCCGAATGTTTAGATCTTGTCCTTTTCCCCCTTACTAGAGACTCGCACTCACTTGTGGAACCCTTAAACACTGCATGATGTGTTGCTACCTCCTCGTGATGAACGATCTCATCATTTTGTAGAATGCTTTTATAATAAGCTCTCTTGCTGCTATGTTTAAAATAAAAATGACAGGTAGCATAGCTTGTGGATTGCTATCAGATATCTGATATTAGACAGTCAAAATAGAAATGTTGCCAATCCCAGAGCATGGAGGCTTTGTTTGTTTAAATACCTTTTCAGTTCAGGCTATATGGATATTTGAATATGAATCGTTGCGTGTGGTATATGGCTATATGCACAGCCCTTTGGAAAGAAAAAAACCCGAGTGCTGATGGCAATTAACCACTCCTTTACCTGACTTTCCGAGATCCAATACATGGGAAAGAGTAATAGCATGATGTTTCTCTCGACATGTGAGATTTGTACTTGTGAATATTAGAGCATCTCATTTGCAGAGGGATTAATTGTGGTTAGCGGTGGACTGTCGATAGGTGGCCCCACAGTGGGAACTGGGTATTAGATATTGTAGTCGTCGCCTTAGATTGGTATGCTTCAATCTGTCATTCTGGGTGGGAACTCTTTCATCACTCGCTCAGTCCGCAGTTTGATCAATGTTGCTCTCTCTACTCTTGAGCGGATATGAAGAATGTCTTTCAAAGTTAGTTTGGTTTTGATTTAAATTCTAACAGATTTGGACCAAAACATGTTTGAAGCTAAAAAGCTTAAAAAACATCTTTCTGGAATTATTGTAGGCCAGGTGGGTCAAATGGGCCCCACAATACTTATGATCCTGACTTGCTCAGTGAGCCTAATTAAGGAAGAGCAGATGATTACTACCTCTTTCTCTTTTTTTTTTCCTTGTATTTTGGACCACTGATTACTGGTTTTAAACTCGAGGACTAGGGATCGATCCTGGATATTCATGTTAGACAAGGTGCCATTACCACTTAATTGGCCAACAAAACCCACCGTTTTTGCTTGAAAAAATGTCCATTCGTCAACATCGCTTCCTCTCTCAAGTCGGATGCAATTGAAAGGTTAAGCCATTTTCCTTAAATGGAGGGGGCCATGATAGATATTAGCCTTATCACAGTTCCAAGAGAGTCCTTGATAAAATCTCTCCCCTTTCTCTTACACACACACACACGAGATGAGAGGTTTGACTATATAGAAAGGAGCGTACACTGGCATTATTACAATTACAAATTTGAGTACAGCTCTCGACATAATCAATGAGACAAAATCTTTGTTCAATTACTATGTAACAAATGGTACGAACGTATGAACTGTGCAATCACTGTGTGAAGGTTTGACTAAACCTAGAGCAACCTTTTAACACAGGCTAAGGTCATTTCTCAGATTATAATATAAATTCCAAACTCAGATAATTAATCTAATCAATTAACCTAAGTCCAAATAAGAATCAATCACCATAAACAAGAAGAGACACAAGATTTATACGTGGAAAACTCTACTCGGAAAAAAAACCACGGGTGGTAGAGACCACCGAAAGCAAAGCACTATAAAATGAAGATTACAGGTGAACTCACAAGACATTTGACGCAGTTGAAACTCAACCTAAAAAGGATTGTGAAGAACTTACTGACGACCTGCCATTCACCTTCCACGTGATAGCTTGAAACCCACATTGAATGCCCCTTCAATGCATTCAAGAAAAAAAAAATGTTTTCAACGCAGTCTCCATTACACGATTAGCCCACCAAAACTCTCTAAGAATAATGTTCAAAGCTTAAGAGAATAAGATAGCTCAAGTAAGTTGTTTGTGGCTGCAAAGGGTCATTATATAACCCAAAGTTCGTGCACCAGTCCATAGAAACAAAAGGAGGACTCTAAGATGAAGTGGAGAGAAATCAGCGTCAGAGTTCTGAATGGACTTAAAAACCTCAGCTCGCTATAGTGAACTTCAGTCTCACTATAGCGAGACTGTCTTCTGGTTGCGCCAGGGATATGCCTCGCTATAGCGAGCTTCAGTCTCGCTATAGCAAGACTGTCTTCTGGCAACGATAATGAAATGCGAGAACCATGATCGGGAAGATCTCTTAGCTGTCTTTAAAACACTCTAGAAGTCTTCATGCCTTATCATAATAACTAGAGGATGTCTTCCACTATCATAGGATTACTTCACGGTCTTTTTCTTAAAGAAATAGAAAATATAACTCGATTAGGACTCGAGTTTTGTTCAAACTAGAAGAATTAGCCAATTAAAATTCTAACACTGTGGGTATAAATATGAAATGAATGGTGGGTGTGACCTATGCAATGGCTCTGGAAACAAGCATGACATATACAAAAGGGTGTAAAGTGGGCCGGGCCGCGGCAGCACGAAAAAATTTGTGCCGTGGCCTGTGCCGGCCCATTGACCGCATTGACCTTTCGAACGTGGCCTACTGTCTAGGCCGTGTTGGGTCAGGGTGTTCTATGGACCTCTATTAATTTAAGTGAAATTCTATTTCACAATAGATGTGCATTTCACATCTTAAATCTTATAGTACAAGAATGCTTAAAATTTATTAAACCTACCTTAAAAGTAATTAAATATGTTTTAATTTATATTTTCTCATCTCCCTTAAGAAGACAACAATGGGGGACGTATGTAAAAGTCTTAAAGATTTTCAAAAAAAACACAATCAGATGTAAAGCATAGGTGCAATTTTATCTATAGAATGTTAAAAGAAGCCTACGGTTATAAACATGCAGTCAATCAATATTGTGCTTTATATTTAACACATGTACGGATTTCTATACTTGAAGAAAACCGACAAATTCTTGAAATAAAAAAAGGGTTTTTAGAAGATTTTCATGATGCAACCTTTTTTTTTTTCTGGTATATTATCTCACATCAACTTAAGCTTTGAATGATTTTTATGAAATTAGTATTATTTTGAAAAATATTGAGATGTACCGATTTCCAAGAGTATGTGTGAAGCAATAGAGGTAAAGTTTTTACAATATTGGAAAAATGCTCTATTAACATTTTGTTTAGCTGTTACATTAGACCCTAGGTTGAAATTAGTAGATGTAGAAACTGTACTTAATGCAATAAATAAACAATATGAATCAAACTAATGTAAATGATATTTTTATGATTCAAGCTTATTTAGAATAATTTTATTTAAAATATTCTACCAAAATGGATAGATCCGGAACACCCTTTTCCGTATAGGCCCTCCCTAACCACAAAAAGGGAAAAAGAAGGCCGTTTGGGGTCTTATTATGAACACTCTAGGAAGTAGCTCCTTTTCCTCTAAATCCAGTCATGTCTTTAATGAATTAACGATGTATCTACGATGAGTCCGATTGAAGTCCCGGATGATAATGCCGTCTTTGGACTTTTGGCCTGGTGAAAAGCATGTGAAAGTAGATTTTTTGTGCTTTCTGCCATGAGTTGTAATTTACTAACAATCTCAGTGTCTACAGTTGCATTAGAGCAAGTGAGTGACTTATTGACAACAGGCGAACGATGTTATCGGAAGAAACGATGGAGACCTGCATATGCTTGCAAGAATGGTTCTAAGCAGAGAGTAGAACACAACACTTGAGGAGGAAGATGAAATAGATGATGAGCTTTCAACATTAGAATTATCATAGTATTCAATAATTATCATACTTGTAATCTTTGTAAAATCAAATTCAAGTTAGAAACTATCATCATAGTTGTTCATGTTGTACTTTTGTTTTTCAAATTTCTTTTATACTTGTAAAGTTGTAGTTCTTATTGGAGGCTCACTATTGCATGGATGGCTCAAATGATTATGGATGTTTTAAATTCTAACTTGGGATTGCCTTGTTGTGCTCGTTCAATCATTGTTGGTAATCTGGTTAATGATTTTCAAGTACTATTGGACTTAGCCCCACCTCATTTGACTCAATCCTGTTATGAATTGGAGGATGATTTATTGTAGATTGCTAAGTCTCCAACACTTTCAAATTGACATTCTCGATTTCAAATGAGTCGATTGCATGATCTTTTGCATGCAAAACATCCACAACAACTTATTAAGATCTCAAAGCCACTGTGGTGATTATTTTTCATAAAATTTAAGTAGATTAATGTCCAAAAGTCTTTTTTGATTTAGAACTTCCTCATTTAATTCGTCATTAATTCTTGAGCCCGACTGTGGGTTTTAAGTAATGTCTGGATGTATGCTTCTGATTATTTTCACCCAATTGTGAGATAATTTTCTTACCCTTTTCTTTTTCATGGACAAGGTGTTTGTATTTTGGGTTTAACCTAGTTCTTTGAATAGAATTCAACTTACTATTAAAAAAAAAATGAGGGAAGATGATAAGAAGAGGTTGCTTACGGAGTTCGGATCGTCAAAGACTCTCATTTCTAATGGAAGATAAGAACACATAGTTAAAAGAGTATAAAAGAAAAGAAAAGGGGCGTTTGGCGGCAGGTCTCTCGACATTACGTTTTATAGCATGGAGTCCAAGACATTTTCTCATAATGGCAGCGGCCCTCTTTGAACATTGAATGAGTAAAAAAAACAAAAACACCATCTCTTTATATACTATATACGTCATCAAATATGCTCCACTTAAAAACATTGAGACCGTCATACACTTCAAAACCTAAGCAAAATCAAGATTCTGAAAGTGAAGACGAATGAAACTGCGGAAAGAAGCAAAATCAACTCATCGGTGAACTCGAGCAACCAAATCATCTTGACTTGAACTTAATTGAGTTTGACATAAATTTATTTGAGTTTTGATTTAAGTTTATCTGAGGTTGATATGAAGTTATTTGACTTTGACATGTTATTTAAGCTTGTTGTGAAGTTATCTTAGTCTGATATCAATTAAACAAGACTTTAAATGAATTTATCTGTATATTACATGATTTTATCTAAGTTTGATTTCAATAACCACGTTTGTTATCAATTAAACAGGGTTTCAAATGGATTTATTGATCTTTGACACTATTTATCTGAGTTTTTTACTGAATTTATATTAGTTTCTTATGAAATAATATGAGTTTGGTATGAAATTAACTGGATTTCACAAGATTTTATTTGACTTTGAAATATATTCAACTTGGTTTTAAATGAGTTTTTTTTGAGTTTGCTGTGAGTTTATCTAAGTTTTGTATGAATTATTTGACTTTGGCATGCTATTATCTGACTTCGACATAAATTTATCTGTGTTTATTATGAATTTATTTGTGTTTGTTTTGAATTAATCTAAGTGTGTTATGAATTAAACTGGATTGAAGTGAATTTATCTGAGTTTGCTGTGAATTTTATCCAACTTTGATGTAAATTTATCTGATTTTGGCGTGAGTTTATATGAATTTATCTGTGTTTGAAATCATAATCAGTTTGAAAACAAGTTATTTTACTTTGATATGAGATTATCTGTATAGATATAAAATTATATGACTAGATATGGTTTAGTTTGACTAGATTTGGTTTGAATTTATCTAGTTTTGATAAATATTTATCCGAATCTAAAATGAAATTATCTATTTTGAAGTGAATTTAAATGAATTTGTTATAATTTTATTTAACTTTGCTTTGGATCGGGATAAGTTTGATATTAATTTATCTGAATTGTATATGTATGTAGAGAACCAAAAGCACCCAAATAAGGGATCGAAGATGACATAAAAAAGCAGCACCAAGCAAGCCACACTGGGTAAAATTCCATCAATCGTCGTTCCCTCCAATTTACAATTTAAAATTTGATCGAAAACTCATCTTACTATATTTAAATTGAAAAATAATCCGGAAAATATTATGAGTTGGAGCTAAAAACCACGATTAAATTGCATGACATCCATTTAAACGGTTAGAAGAGCAAGTCAGTCATAAAAAAATATGATGTGACATGCTTAGGGACCACCGCCTTGATTAATCCAATGCGTAGTGGACTCTAGGCCTTAAACAATAATTCTGTGTATTAGAGACTTTATAATACGTTAGTCAGGGATCTCTCGCTAATTTATCCAAAAAAAGTTCAAAACCCCCTTTATTTTCCTTTTTTAAGACTAAAAAAGGGACTTAATGGGTTGACATAATGAATTGGGCTTTTATATTCACCATCCATTATTTGACTGTTTCCACATTGCTGGTGATTTTGAACCATATATGGTTGACACCTCCGGATCATCCATTTTGTTGGATACCTATCATGCTCCCTCTTCCTTATTGTTTTACATTTTTGCGGATATGATGGGTAACATCAACAACGTTGTTAATTTGCATGTAGACACTGCAGCTCCGAGATGAGATGACCAATCAACTATGTGTAATCACATATGACTATATGAGGAAGCTGATGGGACGATTCGTAATCGTAAAATGGTTGTGGATGGCGATGGCCAGCTGAACTATGGGGAGTTCGATGAGTCTTTGAGGATATCCGACGCGTAGAGATTGAACAGCAGGAACACAGTACGCTGCGAAAGCATTTCAGCAGACATCTGTAGCCATGCAGTTGTTGTAGTAGTAATGGCATCTATTTTCATCAAATTGTAGAAATAAATATAATAAAATATAAAATATAAAATATTTATATAATTAAAGGATTGTCTCCAAATAGAGTGACATAAGAACTAACACAATCATTATGAAATATTTATCAATTAGAGCGTGTCATATATAACGCCTATAACAATTGAATTAAACTCATGCACCTTCAAAACACGCATGGTATTATGTCACTAAGTAGCTAAGCTAAGGGGGTAACAAATGATATCATTAAATATATATATATTTTTTTGGTAGTCCAGCTAAGGAGGTTTGGACCTTGAGAGTACCAATAGACGTGGGTAGAGAGAACCCACACAAACGCGAAGTGGGTACTTGCACATGTGAGGGGAGAGAACGTGCATATGTAAGGATGATGAACTCATCTCGCGCACTGATGATGAGTGAGGCAAGACCAAAATCAATCCTTGGTCATTTGGGTGAGAGCAGATGTTGCCAACGAAGCGAGTAACCCCACGTTCTCAAAGATCTCATCATTTTGTAGAATGTGTTTGCAACAAAAAGCTCTCTTGTTGTTAAGTGATGGCAATGAGTCGAATTTAAAAAGGGACCTGCCTCAACCCAATCTTATTAGGGGTAGGTTTGGTAGTATATTGATAAGGTTCGGGTCGTATATGCTTTTACAGCACTGCCCCTACGTGTTCATTTTATATATAAAACAGTTGCATTTGTTTTTTATAAAATCTTATTAATATAGGTGGTAGTAGGAAGTGTCGTTTTCCTGATGTCAAGGGTTCAAATCTAGCCTGCTCAATGAAATTACTCATATTTTCTCAAAATATATAATTCAATCACTATGCACGATCCTACTTTGGATTTTGAAAAGATGGGCCTCACCATGGATTTAGAGAAGGACGATGCACCCTACTACAACACACTAGCACACCATGTGCAAAGTGCGTACCCATAGTTGGGCCCACTTGATGGTGCATTCCATAGGACCACACACATAATCCTCCTAAATTTCACACGTCCCATAGATTTGCACCCATTCGAATGGATTAGATCGTTGGTTTGACTTTATAACAACCCAAATGGATTGTACACAGTTAAACTTGTAGGCCCCATCAGATGATGACGTTGGGATGATCGGTTGAGATTATTTTTTTTTTTTGCAGAGAGGAGGGGACCAGGGATTCATCGCCCTAGGTCCCATTCCCAAGTGGGCTTCACATCGAGGGGTGTACAATCATTCAGTCCGCAATTGACTCCACATCGAGGGGAGGTCCACCAAGTGGGTCCCACCCCGGATGTGCAGGATGCGCATCGGGACCATCTAGCCCGTTTATAGTCACCAAATCCTATGGATTTACACGTATCTGAATGGCATAGACCGTTGGATTGAATATTAATTTTTGTTATTTGATATAAAACCATTAAATTTACATACCACGGATTAAGGGGATAGAGGTATTAGATTGATTTCAAATTTGATATCTAGGTTGGCCGTACTTAGATCTTTCGATCACCCTCCATCCCATGATCAGTGAGGCCTAAGGTGGGCCCTAGTTGGCGGTCCTTGCTAGAAGACTGTGAGGACCATCCTCATAGGATGGGAATCATATATATAATAATGGATGGTGAAAATAAAAATGTTTCTTAGTGATCATTTTGTAATCTTTTGATGGTTTAAAAAACAAAGAACACTTTAGAAGGCTATTGTATATATAAAAAAAAAATCGCTTTAGCCAAACTTACGCCAAATCAATCTTTTCGTGCAAAATTCCTTCATTTTTTTGACCTTTTGTTTTTGAGGGTCGACGTCCTCAACCCACTGTGCGACCCTCTCAACTAGGGGTGCTCATTCTCCGAAGTGAACTATATGACCATGAACTCGGGTATGCACAGCTATTGATGCATTTTTTTTAGTTTTTGAACATGGTTCTCATGGTTAAGTGGACAAATGAAGTGCACCAGGGTTGGTCAATCCCATGACCCAAACTAACCATTTAATGGAAGACCTTACCTTACACATCACATATTGGACATTTGTCTGGTAAGGAACCGGCCCGAATTTAAAATATTTTATAATATTTAATTGATTCTTTAAATTAAATGATAAGAGTTATTGAATTTTAGGGGATAAAGTCAGGCTCGAGTCTGCCTATTTAGTCAACCAAGCCAAGCTCAATCGGGCTTTTGATCAATTTTATGGGATTTCTCAAAAGTCTTTGGCCTAATTAAATTAAATTAACCCTAAGGGGTAGCTCAGTTGGCCTAGGACCACAGTTTGCACCCGGAGGTTGTAGGTTCGAAACTGCACTACCACATTGGGGCTACAGGGGAGTTTACCCGGCTTCCCTCTCGGTCCGAAGGGATTAGTCCAACCCAAAGGATTGGAAACCCTTGGATAGCAAAAAAAAATAAAAAATAAAAAATAAATTAAATTACATTGGCAGGGTCAAGCTTTGAGCTTTTTTCAGTAGATCCACGCCCTGCCCAATTATTAAACGGGCCGAAATTACATATCCAAACGTGGACTAAAGCGGGCTGGCCCGGACTATGAATTTCAGCCACTTTGAAAACCGAGTTGTATACTTTGAAAACTGTGTAATGGCACGTGCAGGGTGTGAGCAAAGGGGGTTGGGGAAGAACGCCGCCTTTCAATTATGAAGGAGAGAGAAAGAAAGAGATAAGTAAATTACCAGATTTTGTTCTTTGTATTGGGGATTGATGAATTGATAGATAGGTCATAGATCAGGTGAAGAAGACATGTTTGAAGTGATTATTGGTGCTGTGTCTGGTCATGGTGAGTTAGCTACAACTACAAGATGTGAGGGAGGTACATTTACTCTGGACTCTGGATGGATCTGCTTCTTTTTGTTCTAGTCTTGTATGTGAAGTTGATGAATATCTTCATTCTTCTTCTATCATTTAAAATGTAAATTAGTCTAGTGTTGTAACAGCAATTGTTATTGGCTACTTTTTTGCAGTGTTCCATCCTTTATCTGCAAAATGCCTTTTTTGGACAGTATAAATCTTTATCTTGTTCTTGTTCTTGCCTTGCCTCAAGTATTCCAAATTTGAGATTAGGAAATACACTTTTGCAGTAAATTTTAACCTTCTGCTTGAGGCTACAAGTGTACCCAAATGTCCCCTCAGCTATGTCTACTACCATAAGAATATACACAAAGTAAATGCACATATAGAACATGTTATTTTTAGTCACACCAGAGGAAATCATTTTCATTACTAGATAATATCAATATCCAGAGACAAAGCACTAAAAACATTACAACATTTAGACATTCCACAACCATAAGCACAATATATATAGACTCTGCCTGAGGCTCCGCTGTAATGGCAGCATCTATTCTGCTTCCCCTGTCAGTTCCAGCTTCTTCTTCTTGATGTGCATCAATGTTTCATGCACACGCCAAGGAAATCTAAAAAAGCGGGACCCATTCGTCTCCTCATTGAAGTAATCAGGGTGATATGTCACATGGTACCATGCGCATATACATCATCGGCTACATCAGGACAATCTGTCCTGCTTCCCATCTCCTCAAACCATGTTCTCACCTCCTTTGTCAAAGTCTTCATGGCCAGTGCAATTGTTTCTCCATCCTTTTTCTTCGTATAGGATTTTGTCATCTCCAATAAATTTCCACTGACTATTTCTGCCTCAGTTTTTATCCCATAATGATCCATCAAATTGCACAGCTTGATACCATACCGCTCTTTATACCAGCTTGCATCTTCGATGTAATTCTCAAACCCTTCAACTTCCATGTCCGGGTCGTAAGTTTTCCTCGCATCCTCCTTGGTGATTGACTGTACATGGTCAGTGGGGATTGCAATGTTTTTTATTGCCCTGAAGAGCTTTCCAATCACTCTTTTCGATTTATAGGGTGGTGTGTTAGGCTTCTCCATGAAGTCCGGATATTCCTTGACATGTAGATGCGGTGGGAACTCGGCAGGCACTCCGGATTTTGCGTAGTCAACAGCAATAGAGGATAGCATTGCAAGCTCCTTGCAGGGGTCGCTTTCCGCCATGAGCGGCTCCTTGTCAGACCAAACAAGGTGGGCATTTGAAATGACTCCTACACTGTCATTGACCATGTAGTTAGCAAAGTGTTCCATCACTTCCTGCATCACCAATGGAGGGGACCAGTCAGATTACTCAGCTCTATATTCATAGAAAAAAAAAAACGCCTCGACTTTTTATTGATTGAGTCCATATGCGCAGACAAGAAATGCAGATTTGCAATAAATTATTGGGGGCATTGAACCTTTAATGACTGACGTGGAAAGAAAGTTGGTCTGCTCCAACATATGTTGATACTTCAAGTAGCCACAAACAAGTGCAGAGATATGACAAGTTGGGATTTGGGAAGATGGTATTGGTTCAAACTAATTTATCTATCTAATAAAGACAATTTGTTTATCACAAAACTATACCAACACCAATGCAATACATTCTATTCTGTTCAACCAATCATTAGGGTTCATTCCATGAAATCAATAGCATATGAATGAAGAAATGAATTGTGAACTAGGTTGGAAAAAAAGTTGCAGTAGTACCTCAATTTCAACATCATGATCCAGCGTCACAGTAGGCACAGGCAGATATTCCAGAGGTGGGATTTGGCGGGGTGGAATAAGCAAAGGGTCCCAGCTCATGGCATATAAATGACCATCTAAGTCGCTCCCCGAGCATTCATTGGGATGCGGCCTAAAACAACAGTAGAGCTAACACTCATTCAAAAGAAATTTGAGATGTTGATGATGATGATGACAGTGTGTTCTTTGTGTGGCATTACCAGTGCAGTTATGCAAAAGAACAAAAGAAAGATGCCAACCATATCAGTTCAGACCACACCTCATATAGTTGATAGTTAAGGGTGTAACTGGATGTATCAAAATTAGTATATACTTGTGGACAGGTCACATAAGCAGAAATCAGTTTAAATTGGTCTGGTTAAGAAATTTGAACAATAATAGAAAGCATTTGATGATGTGTTATTTAAATTATGCCTAGGATGTTTGCATTGTTGGAAATTGGTACGAGGAAATGATGATGATGATGATATGTCATAAGAATAAATTACCTTTTCCTTTCTGTGGGAAAACCACGCAATCAACCATATGATGCAGTGCTGGAACATCGACCGCAGACAACACACGAAGATCACCAGGGTAGAGACATGGGTTTTTAGCAACAAAAACTGTACCAACCACTACAAATGAACTGTCCAATTTAATTCCCCCAACTACATCAAAGCCATAATCATAAAATCGTTTACGCCCAACACGTGATATATTCACAAATACTTGGCCGTACTCCAAAGTCCCTGTTTCATCAAGGCAACCCATCATGGCTCTTCCTTTTGGAGTAAAAATCCTTGTTTTCATCCTCAGTTCCCACAACTTGGACGCACACAAATTCTGCAGCATCATAGAAAGGTATGGTTCAACATCAGGCTTATAACCACACCTTAGGATCTCTCTGAGAACTCTGCTGTTCTACCCAGGAGACATCTCCTCCAATGCCTCATGTGCCCCTACAGGATCTGTTAAAATCTTGTCCAGTTGATGTACAACTTGCCGTTGCTTCATCTGAAATACCCGATCTTTTTTTTTTTTTTTTTATCATTAACGATAAATTATATTAAAAGAGAAAGCCAGATACAAGAAACCACACGAACAAACAAAAAGAGCACGATGGTATAAAAGGATTATACCACGAAAAAGGAAAAGCAAAAGACAAAGAAACATTATCACTCAATGAAAGCCACCAAATTAGAAGACCTATTCACCCCTTGCTTAGCTAACGAATCAGCAAAATCATTAGCTGACCTCCCAACGTGTAGAAACTTTACTTGAATCGAGGAAGCTAAAGCTTTAATCTCATTAAAGTAAAATTAAAATCTCCAAGGAATGACAGCCGAAGAAGACACCCACGAAATAGCATTAAGAGAATCGCTTTCCACCTCTAACCTTGAATTAAATGAGGAAGAGGCAAGAATTCGAACAGCTTCAAGGATAGCTAACACCTCCGCCTCATTAGACTCCATAGTCCCAAGATGCTTGGAAAACATTACCAACACAAGCCCTCCACTATCGTGAAGTACCCCACCAATACCCGCTGGCCCAGGCTTTCCTTTAGCTGCCCCATCCACATTAAACTTCAACACCCCAACATTGGGAGGAGCCCAATGCACCACTTTTTTCACCTTCTTCACCCCACAATATAAGGAAGCCTCCCAATTATGCAACACACCAAAAACTTTGAAGCGTCAAACTCCTTCTTGAAGGAAGCCCATTTTGCAATTTGAACCACCACCAATTGCTCTAACTCTTCCACGGGCAACAAAGACCCTCTGAAATTCTATTGTTCCTTCCTTTCCACACTGACCACAAAATAGCAAAAGGAATAATCCTCCAGAGAATTAAACCACTACCAAAAAAAGAGGAAAACCTCCATGCTTCAACTAACCCAACCAACGACTTTGGGAGACTCCAAAGAACACCACATCGCACTAGAAACCTACACCACAAAGAATAAGAGAACTCGCAATGCACAAATAAGTGGTCCACCGTCTCATTGACCTTCCCACACAACACGCATATGTCAGAAATAGCCACTGAAGTCAGCCCTCTTCTTTTGAGATTGTCTGCCGTAGAAACTTTTCCGGATAAAGCCAACCACATGAAAGCCTCCGCCCTAGGAGGAGCCAAGCCTAACCAAGCCAAAGAAGCTGAAGCTTTGATACTTGGAAAGCCCTCCAATTCCTTATAAAAGGACTTACAAGAAAAAGCATCGGAGGGGCAAGGCATCCAAATGCGAGAATCGTCAACATCCCTGCAAAAGAAAACGCTAGAAAGAAGATTCTTCAAAGACCCAAACTCAGACTCCTCAAAAGGACGCAAGACCCTCCTGAAGGATACATCCCAAGACCCAAACCCCCCCCCCCCCCCCCCCCCCCCCCTACATAACAATCTTTGACCAAGGCCCACTTGTTGACCACCAATCTAAACAATCTAGGAAAAGAGAAGGATAAAGGACCCAGCCCTACCCAATGATCAACTCAAAGACGAACACGACTTCCCTCCCCCCCTTTTAAACCAACCCCCCTCCTGAATAACTCTCCCCCCGCAAAAGACGGATCTCCAAACCTCAGAATATTACCCCATAGACCCGACAAACGATGCCTAGGAACTCTACTAGGCTCCCAACCCCAAATATCTTCTCCATATTTAGCTTTAATAACTCTCCTCCATAAAGCTTCCCTCTCATCCCCAAACCTCCACCACCACTTAGCCAAAGAGCCCAATTTTTAAATTCCAAGTTACACAACCCCAATCCCCCAGCAGCCTTAGACCTGACCACATCCTCCCACTTAACAAGATGCAACTTCCTTTTGTCGCTCCTCCCTCCCCACAGAAAGTCCCTTCTTAAACGGTCCAACTTCTTTTTGACTGCCACCGGCATACACAACAAGGACATACAATAAACTGGCAAATTAGATAGGGAAGCTTTGATTAAGGTGACTCTTCCTCCTAAGGAAAGATAATTTCTTTTCCACATACAATTTTCTCTTGAAATTTTCTACCACTAGATTCCACACCTCTTTAGATCTTACTTTGCCCCCAATAGGCAAACCCAGATAAAGCAAAGGCAATTTACCAGATTTGCAGTGAAACTTAGATGCTAAAGTCTGAATCTCTTCATCCGTCGCCCCAACCCCCACCATTAGACTCTTGGAAAGATTTATCTTTAAACCTGAGCAAAGCTCAAAGCACCTGAGAATCCTCTTTAAGACTACAACCTCCTCCCATCTTGTAGAGCTAAACAAAATGGTATCATCTGCAAATTGAAGGTGAGTAATAGCTTCTACCCCTCTGCCAACCTCAAAGCCTTCCAAGATCCTACACTCCTTGGCCTTGGACAGTAGAGCACTGAGAGCTTCCACCACTATGGTAAATAGGAAGGGAGAGAGAGGATCACCTTGTCTAAGCCCCCTAGAAGCTTTGAACAGGCGTGAAGGAGAACCATTGACCAAGACAGAGAAAAAAGGAGATGAAATATATTCCTGAATCCAAGCACACCACCTTCCCCCAAAACCAAACCTCCTTAACATGTAATCCACAAAGCCCCATTCCACATGGTCATATGCCTTTTTCATATCTACTTTGAAGATAACCCCTGCTTTCTTAGATTGTTTTCGGGTGTGAATGAGCTCATTAGCAATAAGAACTCCGTCAAGGATTTGCCTGTTTTGCACAAAAGCCCCTTGGAAAGGGCCTATAATAGATGGCAAGACCTTCTTCAACCTATTTGCCAGAATCTTTGACAACAACTTGTACACACAGCCCACCAAACTTATAGGTCTGTACTCCCTCAGATCATCAGGATTAAGAACTTTCGGAATTAGAGTCAGAAAAGTTGCATTGATCTCTTTGCTCAATCTACCTCTCCTATGAAACTCTGACAACATGTCGCCGAAGTCTCGTTTCACTACATCCCAAGCCACCTTAAGAAAAGAGAAATTGAAACCATCCGGCCCTGGCGCCTTATCTCCCCCACATTCAACCAAAGCTGCTTTGATCTCTTCTTCGTCAAACTCTCTTTCCAACCACCTCTTATTACTATCTGACAAAACAGGGAAGGACATCCCATCTAGGGTAGGCCTTGGAAAGACTTCACTTGAATACAAACTCTCAAAGTGGCAAGCAATCCCTTCTTTGACTTCAACAGGCACACTGGTGAAACTGTTACCTCTTCGAATTTTACCAATGAAATTTATCCTTTTTCTAGCATTAGCTACTCGATGAAAAAAACTTGGTATTCCTGTCCCCTTCCTTCAACCACAGAGCTCTAGACTTTTGCCTGCAAGAGATTTCCTCCAAACGGTCCAGATCCCAAATTTTTTTGACAAAAACTCCCTTGGCCTCCCTCTCTTCCTGATTCAAACCTCTATTTTCCTCTAATAAATCCCACTTCTCAATCTTCTTGACTGCTGAAATTCTAGAAGCTTCAAGCCTCCCAAACACCTCTTTATTCCACACCTTGATCTTACCTTTGAGAATTTGAAGTTTTTTCACTAACCTGAAACCCGCATAACCTTGCACATCAGACTACTCCCACCAACCTTTGACTAACGGTAAAAAGTCTTTATGTAATAACCAGCAATATTCAAACCTAAAAGGTCTTGACCCCAATCAACTTCATTAGAGCTATAAGCTTTATAGGCCTATGGTCTGATGTACCTCTAGGCAAAGCTGTTTGAACAATCGCAGCAAAACTTTCTTCCCAATCCTTAGACACCAAGAAGCGGTCAATCCTGCTCATAGCCACTCTAACCTGGTTATTAGACCAAGTAAACTTTGACCCATAAAGAGGCAAATCTATGAACTCCTTACTTTCAATAAAATCTGAAAACCTTGCCATGCTACGAGACAAGAAAGAGGCCCCCATTTTCTCTTGGGGAGATTGCACCATATTAAAATCCCCGCCGACACACCAAGGCACTGACCAAAGCAAACGAGCTGAACATATGTCATCCCAGAATTGACCCCTACTAGAATCCTCATTCGGCCCATAGACATTAGCAACTGCCCACCTAAAATTATCAACCACCGAAAGGAATTTAATAGCTAACACCCTTTGGGAAAAGGAAACATCCTCCTTCCTAAAAACATCCTCGTTCCAAATTGAGATTAGGCCCCCAGAGGCTCCCTCTGAAGGCATCCACTCCCAACCACACCTTTTAGAGCCCCAAACCTTAAAAATAATACTTTCAACATCTTTATGGATTTTCGTCTCTTGCAGGAGCAATAAATCAACCTTATGCATCCTAACTAACCTCCTTACTGCCGCCCTTTTCGCTGGCTTCCCAAGCCCTCTGATATTCCAACTAATGATAATCATGAATAAACAAAGAGAAAACGCACCCCCAAAATCTGCAGCCCTTTAAGCTGTTTTCGCCCTCCTAAACCGCACTTGATAAAACCCACCATCCTCCTCACCCTTGCCATTAGAATCTTCTGCTTCCAAAACTTCAATACGATGCAAGATATCTTGTTCATGAGGGCCAAAGCAAACCCCTAACTATATACCCACGCGACCCACCTCCAACGCTTCGGTGCGAGAGGCCTCCTTATTACATCCACCAGCTGACCTGGACTTAGTTACAATCTGCACAAAATTCTCCTGGTGACCATCAGATTTAGACCCACTCAAGGCCCCCCTCAAGGAAGAAGCAGCGAAAGCTGCAGCTACCTTCCTCCTAAAAGGAGCATTACCCTCTCCCCTTAAAAGCTTCATTTAACTTCTTAAGCTTAGCTTTAACAAGAGGGAATGAAACCAATCTCTTAGCTTTAGCACCTCCTATAATACCCTTCCAACCCTTCGAGTAAGATAACTGCTGAGCAGCAGAATGGGCAGAAAAATGGCTTCCCAAATGAGTGGAAAGAGTAGCTGGGCCTTGATTAGCAAAAACATGCTCAACAGAAAGGCCCAAGCCCGCTTCCCTAGAGAAACTTTCTGACTGAAATGAAATGGGACCCACCGATTGACAAACGGCGTACTGGCGGGCAAGGGACTTGGCACATTTGGCCAAACATTTTGCCACATCATCAGGCCTGCTATTAGCTCCCAGAGAAACTGATGCATTAATTTTCTCCATCCTATCCAGTAACTGGATATCCACACCGTCCATCTCACAACCTTCACCACCAGTGAAGGGGTTGACCGAGCCAACTGGAAGCACTTGGATGGCACCGTGGTCTATCTTAGCTGCAGACCGATTCCCATGCCTACAACAAGTTTTTCCTGCTGCCACAGAGGCACTGATGAGATTAGCACCAGGGTCCATGCGTCTCCCCTTTCCCCTTCTATGATAAACCTTCTCTCTAGGCTTAGCCCCCTCCACCCTAGCTAGGAGACGGACCGGCGAGCGCTCCTCCCGAGAAAACTGCGGACAACGCACGCTCTCTGACGAGCTGCCGAACCTAGCAGGGTAGGGAATATGAAGATTCCCGGCGATCGCTTCCTTCTCCGGCGAAGAAGAGGATGAACCCTGTTGACTGCGGTGAAAAAGCAGTGTCTCTAGCAGCCCTTCTCTTAAGATCTTGGCCTGCTTGTGAATACTCTGTCTCTGAGGAGCTTGAGGTTGAGGAATCCTTCTCCTTCCTTAATGCATCATCATCCGCATCTCTAGTACCCAACACAGACACAATTTCCTGTCTAGGAACACCAGGAAATCCAAACTCCACAATCTCCTCCCTGACTGTAATAGGGTAGACATTCCCGAAGATGACAAGATCCACCAAATGATTAAGCAATTGGTGAGAATCTGTTTTGATGCAAACCCTCCCAAAAGTGAGCTCTGATCTCTCTTCAGTCTCCTTTGCCACCCCCAAAACCTCTCCAAACCGGCCCCCAATCTCCTCAAAGATTAAAGGGTTCCAAGCATGAAGGGGAACTCCAAAACATCTCAGCCAAACTGTTCTAACTGAGATATTAGGACCAGGCACCCATCTCTCCAAGGAACAGAACACATCAGAAAATTGAAGATGGAACTCTTTGAAGATGGAAAGAGCCTCCTCCACATCTCCGAAAGAAAGAAGAATCTTATTACCTCCCAGTTTTGCCATCTTCACATCCTCCAACCCATATGAAGCACAGAGACCTAGAATAGAAGGAATGACTCCAGCCCACTTCACCTCCCCGAGCAGACTGTTAGCCAGCCACTTTGAGTTGGCTGCTACAATCTCCCTTCCTACCATAACCGAACTACAAGAGATAGGACAAAGACCCTTGACTGCATCTGAATAGGACATCCCAAGAAGAGGCTTTGAAACAAAACCCTTGGAAACTCCTTCCCCTGCACCTTGACTACTAAAAACTTCCACTGAACGATGCAAGTTCAGCTCACAGCTGTTCAGCTCAGAGCTGATTAAGTTTCTAGGACCTACTCTCTGTGACCAACCAAATCTAGCCACCTTCACTAATAGTCTCCTGCCTCCAACAGACCTCCCATTCATACTCTGCACTGCCCTTGTTGCCGTCTCCCTGTCACTGAACCTCACAAAACCAAAACAGAAACCCTTCCCCCTTCTGCCTTTAGCAGGAATGAAAGCATTGTAAATGTATCCGTAGGGAGAAAAGACAGACCGAAGCCAGTCCACGGCAGTGTTTTCCGGCAAATTACTCACGAACACAGAGATTAAATCCTCCCACCTGATCTTCCTATACTTGTTATTTCTCTTGCTTTGAACTTGAACCCACTTCCCCTCAGCCATCTGGCGCAGTTGGGTAAATATGAAATACCAATCTTTAACCCCAAGAGTTGACAAGAGAGTAATAACTTGGCGATTGAGGAACAATGGTTGATATTTGCACCATGCCAAAACGTCGAGCTTCGTGTTTTCTGACTTAAACTTGTACATGCTCTCTCTTAAGGATAGTTTATAACTTGACTTTGGGTCACAAGCTACTACACCTTTGTAGCCAGCGTACCTGATTTGGAAGGCCGAGGGGGTAGAACTTAAGCCACATTTAGATGCTACTTTTTCTGCGAAGTCAGCTGAAATCTTTCCAATTCCATCTGAAAAATTAGACCTTTTGTCGTCCGTCTTTATATCTGGAATGTCCTCAATCTCATTTTTCATAACAGTCAATGCTTCTTGTGATGAACCAAAAGACTGACCCAGTCTTGCTGCATACTTCGCCACATTTGTTATTTCACTGAAATCACCCATCCATTTTCTTATGTCTGCTGCTGTAAGCCCGGTTCTTGAAGCGAACATCCATGCAGAATTTTCTTTTAGTTGACTTGATGAGAATGCTAGAAACTCAAACTTTTTATCACCAATAACAATGCCATTTCTTAAAGTAGAAAGTATCCTTTCATAGACACTTGTATGCCTTGCACCATCTGCAGGAACTGTTCGGCGTGTCAGTTCCTTTGACCGGATCTTATTCCAGTCCTCATCAACAAATGAAACTCGGATAAAATTTTCTAGATCATTAAAGAAATGGCGCAGCACACGATTCGAGGAATTCACTTCAGGACCACAAAAGTATACTTTTGTGGGGATCACTTGAACCCGGTGAATGTAGACCAAACCAGGATCCAATGAAACAGCTGGCAATTTAGGAATGCATCCTGACATTTCGAATGTTCTGTACTGCTCCTGAAGCCGTCTTGTGGGTTCAAAGCAGGTATATTTAAGATGACCAAGAGCCTCCAAGGCATGGTCAATGTATTTATCATTTGTCGATTGAGGATTGACTAGACTGAAAAACTCATCATTGAGTGTGGGCCTCATGATGATCCCATTCTGAACCAGACTGTTTATCTTGAAGAGTATGTTATATGGAAGTTGAATATTCTGGCCCGGAGTGATAATTGGGACTAGATCCAACTTGTCACAGAAAGAAGAGCCTTCCACCAAAATGAACTGCCCTTCATTTTCTTTGTAGTGAATGAAGTTTTCATGAAGATCTGGAAGCTCACAGCTGTAAAAGGAACCTCCACACACAAGGCAGAAGATTGCCCAATGGAACATTGTGGAGTGAAATCAACTGTTCTGGTCCAGTGATCTTCTGGAGCATCCTTATATATCCAAGGGGCAGCTCTCACCTTAAAATTGAGTAATCATGTCAACCATCATCATTTGAAATTTTATAACAAAAAAGAAAAAGAAAAAGGAACACGATACAGGGCAGGTGTTGGATATTAATTGCAAGAATCTTTTTAACACAATATCATCATCACTAATTGTAAAGCCAATAATGAAATCAAGTACCCGAAGGTGACAAGATTGAGCAATGGAGAATAGAGTCCTACACAAGGATGAGTGAAAAAGTAGAACTTATGAAATTAACCACAGGTAGATGGATATTCTTTGACGATGAACCTGGAATAAAGGTTGATAGATCTTCTCCTTGGGAGGTGTTTTTAATAATTGTGTTGTAGCGTATAGGTCTCTTATACCCTTTGATTTCCTTGGTGATCCTTGTTTTTTCTTCTTGCTTTAATAAAGTTATCCATTACCTTCTAAAAGAAAAGAACCGGACATAAAGAACTACCTTCCTACACTTCTAAAATGTGCGTCCCTTTAAAAAATAGAAAGGTTCAGTTCGTAGGTTATAAGAGGTCATATATGGACCTAAGCAATCATCCAAAGCATACTGTCAGAGACAAGTTTGGGCATGAAGAAACAACTTTGAAAAGTTATGTCAAATATTCCGTAAGGGATTTGTTTCTAATTGCATATGAATATGACTTACTTCAAAGATGAAATGATTCAGAATTCATGCATAATATAGGTCCTTTGCTTGAGGACTGCAAAACTAAAGTTAGGGAAGCATTATAGATTTCAAGTTGAAAGTCGAGCAAGGGCAACTTACTCTCCAAAAATAAGAACAGCACTAACATTTTTATTTTTTGGAGGATACTCTAGGGGCATCTGATTATCGTATGTTGCACCTAGTGAGGTTGGTCAACTCATCCCCAAAAGTATGTATGTGTTTCTTGAGGAAGAAAGATTGGATCAACGGTAAAGGGTTTTTTTTTTTTTTTTTTAAAAACTAAAAAGGTGGGTCAACAGTTCGTTGGAGAGGAACTTCTAATTTAATATTGAAGCCATGGGATTCCAATATGTCCAACCTACATAACAGAAATGCCACAACTAAAAATCTAGCAAATCCCAGTTTAAATGGCAGTTTTCCAACAGTATAAAACCTTATTCATTACAAGTGGGGTTATAACAGGCTAATCACATAGGCTGCTTTCTCTCAGCATATAGATTAAAATGAAATACAGATGAAGGAAATGAAATTCATAAAACTAGTTTTCAGTAACAAATGGCAAACCTGAATAAGAAGAAACTTTGTTGCCTGACCAGATTGGTGATGTAACTGAATTTGCCGAATGTTTTGGTCAAAAAGCTCAAGCTTATATTTGAGACCATTATAAGATAAAAAGATCTGCAGTTTTTGCAATCTGAATTCAAAGCTGACTCGAACATCTGCCACACTCCATAGACTAGAGAACCTTTCAGCTGAAACCATACAGCCAACATGCAGAACTGCATTTTGCAACTTAGAAAGTGTGGACCGTGGCTTCTGTATGATATCGCGCTTTTCTTCTCTCACTGTGAGATAAGAACCCTCATACCATAGAAGATGTTGTTCAGCCTGAGATAATATATCTTCAGCAAACCTAGTTGCAGTAAATTGCACGACAGCAAAAGCTCTTGACTTTGGCACTGTGTTCTTGGGTGGTCTCGGCTTAATTTCAACAACAGTATCCTTGCCAGTAATATCCTCTAGAAACTTCTTGACCTCTTTCTTAGAAACAGCACGATCAAAGCCAGAAAGCCTAATAGTCGAACTTCTCATATTTTCAGAGTAAGTTTAAACTGCAGTGGCAAGTAACATTCCTCAAATCAATATAGGATAACAAAAGCATTCAGATATGTAGTGAACTTGGGCTATATTAGCAGAAATGGGAGAATCACACAGATTTATGCCCTCTGGGGAAAATCATATGAAAATAATCAACAGAAAGTTTCAAAAATGACAGATGACTCTGAAAAAAAGGCCACACCATCAGTACTTAAAAAGGCACTGAAGAGCAAAAACTTGCTTCACTGTAAAGTGCTCCTTTATTCTAGTAACTCTATTGTGGAATCCAAAATCGGTTACAAAAGTAAGGTAGGGACTAGGGAGGCATGCTTTTGAAGACAATAATCTTTTCATGGTGAGTAAATATATAAAACATTCCATCCACAATTCAACTAATTATCATCCCAAGCAGGAAAACATTCTTCCAAGAGTAAAAGAATAAATAGAATTCTGGAAAAAAATAAAAAATGAAAAATCTTCATTTCTTTTAATTGCTTTTATAGTGTGTTAGATGTAAACAAAACAATGAAATAGAACACAAAGGTATTGGGAATGGAGTTCAGGTACATATTAAATACATATCAAATTTGTATTTGTCATTACCAAAACGGCTTGATCAGCAGTATTTTTAGAGCCATGGTCCTGACTGGAACATATATTAATTATAACAACATAATGCTATAAGAATTGTATTTGTACTGATATTAACATCAAGAGATACATCAACCAAGAAGATCAAGAACTTGTCACTCTACTTTCCAACAAAATGAGAACACGGTAAACCTGACCATTGTAATATTTTACGGCTTCTCCTTATTCTCTCCTCCTTCCCATTATGTAAATCTCAAAAGGCATTTCCTTTTTCAATAAAAACAGCACCATTTAACCAGTACTCAATTTCAGTGGACTTAATAATCTATAGTGTTCCAAATACTAATTTTCATCATAATTCATATTCCATCAATAACAGAGATACTAAAAAAAGAAAAAAAAATCAAGAGACTCGAAATTCCTAACAGAAAGCACCAAAGATATCAGAAAGCTTACCTGAGATTGCAAGAGAGTACAGTGGGAGAATGGAGCAAGAGGGGGAGCTGTGGTAGTAAGCAAGAGGGGGAGCATGGAAATTTATAGGGAGTTTCATGTTGGAATCAGATGGTGGGTCCTACTCCAACTGAAAGCACTAATGAAACAGTAATTTGTATTTTTAAAGTGGGCTCTACTGATTGATCCATGCTCAAAAAGCCCTTTCTTCATGAAGACCAAGAAGAGAGTTAGATTCTGCATTTGCTCTTTATTGCTCTTTATAAGATCAACAGATCCTCTTATAGTTGCAAGTAGGTCCATGATGAGTTCTTCCACTTGTTTTATATGCATGTAACTAGAAGTTTCGTCACTACATTTTACTAATTTAAACTTATGGGTGTGGCCTAATCTAACCCTTTTACAATATCTAACTCCCCTTTAATGACATTATGCAACATCTTGCTCAAGTTAATGTTGAGTACCACAGTTGAATTTGTCTTGAGCATGTTTGTGCAGGAGAATTTTCTTCCACGAGAAGATTGCATGTATAGTCCAGAACTAAGGGGTCCACTTGGGCCCATATTTGATCATTGCGGCTCCTTTCTCACTCTTATACCCCCTTGTTCAGGCATCATGCTTAATTTTATTCTCATTGAATCGGTTACTTGATGTTGAATTGAATCTCGAAAGAAATCTATTGTTAAACGACCATTAAACTCTTAAGGCCATTAATATTAAATCAAGGGCTGCAATTATTCGATTGGGATGATTTTTGCATGACCCTTATTTGTAAAGAGACCTTTCCATCCATCCTATCCCAATGATTAGAATATATCCAATTGTGCCCATGATCTGAACGAACTAGTAGTACATTATGTGGTCTGCTTGTAGGTGAAGATTTTAGGTTTATGTATTGCTAAGTTTTGTGCTACAAGGATATCCATCTCTTTGCTGGTTTTTTCCAAAATCATGAAAATACAGTTCTAACACTTGTGGCAAGTTTGTTTTCTTGAATGACATTGGAATTCATGGTCAATGGAGCTGCACCAAAGGATTAATAGAGAGTTAAGGGGTGAAGGATATAAGGTAGGCAGGATGTAGATGGGGCCGTTGACTTTTCTATGATTTAACTTACTACAGTGATGGCGGGATATTCATTTCCCATCTTATTTTGATTCTCAATTTCCTAAGAACATAAAATGGAGTTCATCATGTTTACAAACATGCGATCAATCTTTGGTAGGCCCTACTGTAAGTGAACTTGATGATTTAGTTATAATCAATACAATATGAGATAGGGTGTGTAAGTGGTTTAGATTTACTAAAAGCTGGGCCTCACTAATGGGTTTCTTGGTCTATGATACAAAATAGAGATGGGTGAATTGTTTGTAAAAGATAGAACTCCAATAAGAGGTAATGATTTTGATCTTTTTTGCTTTTTATATTTTAATAATATGATCTCTCGTGATCAATCTGATGATGGGTCCAACTTCAGTTGAAAGAACAAATAAACAATTAAGTGGTAATTTTCATTAATTTGTATCTCTATGGTGGGCCCTACTGGTTGATCCGTGCTTAGAAAGAACCTACTTTTTTTCTTTTTTTTTTTGGTATATAGAGGAAGAACCTACTTGAAGGCCAAGAAGAGAGGAAGTTTCTGCGTTTTCTCTTTTTCTCTTTTTCTCCTTTTCATGTCTCCCTCTTCTGTCAGTTGCAAGTCAATGATAAGTCGTTGCCCTTGTGTATTTTATATGCATGTAATTCAAAACAGATCTAGAAGCTTCCACCCTGCATTTTACTAAATTGCACTGCCAATACATATGCATAGGACCACTGTTCAAGAACCTAACCCTTTTACAATCTTTCAAACACTTTTACTGACATTATACAAAATTCTGATTTGTTTTCGTTGGTTTTGTTTGGGTTGTGCTGCTTTGTGTGGTGGTGTTCTTGGGTTCAAATTTTGTGCTATGTAGATTTTCATTTTGTGTTCAAACGAAAAAGGAGGTTTCTATCTTGATAAACGTACCTCAACTTTTCTAGCATTTGAATTACTAGGTGATGGCTGGATGTTTCCCTGAAGACTGTTTGATGGTTATACTTGGCTACTTCATTTTTAATCACTCATGGAATGTGCAAGTGTTAGATTTACCAAGGATTCAATTGCACGGAACAATTTATTAAAAGGAGCAGTAAAGATGGAGTAAAAGTAGAAAAATAATATGATTTTATTTTTACTTCAGCTGGTTTATATGAAAAAGGTGGAGTGAAAAACTATGTTCCATGAAAGATCACACCATATTCCACAGGGTCCTGGAACCCTCACTTACACAAACATCGCTTTCTTCCATTTTTCTTCAGTTTTTTGAGTAAAAATTATGGAGTTCATCATGTGTACAAACAATACAAATGAGTCAAAATGCTTCTTTCTAGTCACAGATCAGTAGAAAATGCTTAGAAAGACTCTAAATAGTGGGACCATGCTTCTGGTCATCTAAAAATTCCATAGTTTGATCAGACAATACTTGGAAAGACCCTGAATCGTGGGACCATGCTTCCTAACTAACTAAAGTGGCCCTAGCTAGAATTTATCCAAAAAGGGTGGACCCCACACGGGAACCAGAATCTCCTAAACCCTTGGTTGCCAAGGAAGAAAGGGAGATAGGCCATAGTCCATACTTCTGAACAAAACTCACTGGTGCTAGTACCATCATAAACATCATATTATATTGCTTTTTAGATTCTACCCAAAGGAGAAACGATTCATTGGGGTGCTGCTTTTCGTTGAGGGCAGACCAAAGTTTTCAGAGGAAACTGTACTGAAGGCAGCTGGGGAATGATTCCTTTACAAGTGGGCTCGCTTTTGCTTTATTTAGGCCCTCTTTGTTAGGGTTGCAAACGGATATCCGATTATTAGATTACCCGGAAGTCCTGACCCGTAAAAAACTGGGTTTAAAACTTATTTTAAGTTCCGATTCATAAACGGGTCCGAGTCCATATAGGTTTTGACCCGTGGACCTGAGATCCGGCATATGAGCCTTTGATGTTGCAAATTGTACCTCAAAATTAACTTATTTTTGACTTTTTAAAATAGAATATTGGAGGTAGTAGACTTGATACACTCTTATAAGTTGAATGATATGCTTATTCTAAGAAAAACGAGAAATTAGAATTGATTTTGGAACTAGATTCCAATCGTCTAAGTGGACCCGGTTCTGGAACTGGATCCGGGTTTTCCTATCGGAACCGGGTCTGGAACCAACAAAATAGGTTCCGAGTCCAAACCGGATCCAGAACAGGAACCGTTATTTAGAAACGGGTCCAAGTCCGGGTCCATTGTGGTTATGATCCGAAACCGACCCGTTTACAACCATACTCTTTGTGTTTGGATTAAAATACTTAAAGAACTAAATACTTAAAGAACTAAATACATAAAGTGGTTAAAAATGAGAAAAGGTGAATTTTCAAAAACGAGCATCAAATGACATCTTCCTTTGACTCTATTTCTCTAAAAAAAAAGTAATTAGACGTTCATTTTTGAAAACTCACCTTTAATCTTCATTTATATTTTTAACCACCGTGTTTATTCAATTCCCATGTGTTCTAATGCAAATGAACAAGCTCTTAATGTAATCACATCGCTTTTGTTAGCCTATATCAAAATTGGCGAAAGTTTCATTTCAATCTTAGCCATATATAATGCTGGATTTATGTGGTAAAGTAAACATAACTATCTATTTATACGTCTAGGTATCTCACTCCAATTAGAGAGAGATTGGGATATTGCCTAATATAAATAAGTAGGCATGTGCTGTGAATGAGTTAGATAAAGCGAAGGTAAGCCTTTCGGCTTTAGCCTATATCGATTCATTTGCTGATAGCATCATAGGATTGAACTAATAACTTGCCTGGGCCACTTTGATACATGTTAATGAATAAGCATAAGAGGACTAAAAGGTCTCATCTTTCACTAGGTGTGGAGCCCATATGGGCATGATTTTATAATCATAAACCTTCATCTTAAGTTAGGTGTGGGGAAAATATGTTAGATCATAGGATGATGCCCCTGATCAGCGCCACCCCTGGTCCAAAGTGAGACCTTTTAATCCCACTCCCATCCACTGATTGGCATGAATTGAAGTGGACTGCTCAACTCAGGTTGGCACACTTTAGTTCTAGCCTGGTTTATACTCGAATAACTTCGAAGAGGCAAAAATTGACTAAAAAAGATTGCAAAAAATAATGAAAAGGGTCTTATAAAAAAAGGGCACATTAGATGCACCATATACCAAAATGATCTTTTTAGTTTCCCTCCAACCAAAATGGTCTTCCTGACAAAACCTTTTTTTTTCTACCAACATTTTCAAGGGTTGATATCGACCTTAGTTTCTACATTATGTTTCAACCTGTCAACGTGGACACAGGTTTGGCTATTATGTTTTATCAGTAGAACCTCTAACCTGAAACGAGCGTCGCATGTTTGGCTATTTTATGTCAAATGAGTAGTTTTTCTAATCTACAATAGACGTAGATGTGGGATTGGACGAAAACGAAAGACCGGGTTTCTTTCGATCTCTGCTTAAATTGAATATTTTTTTTTTCAGAAAATGACATTGCCCCATATGCGGATGAGAAGTTATGATGCTCGATTTCGAGGTTCTGGATAAACCCAATGTAGAAGGTATCCATATGATAATGGAATTTTACTAAACTAATTTATATATATGAAAGAGACTGATTTCAATTGAGAAATGAGCCCCAATTTGTTCAGTTGATTTTGACCGCTCAATTTATTTTGACCATTCAATTACATAACTCTATTCTATTAAATAATGACTCCTCCATTACTATTCCATATTTCTCCAAATATGTAACGGTTGTGTTTTCCCTTCTATAGTTTAGTGCGTCTCCTCTTAATATTCCCTTTTTCCTCTTTTTCTTCATTTATAATATCTTTTGCTTAGTTTTATCATTTCATTTCTTAGTTTTGTTTTAGTTTCTTTCTTAATGACAATGCCATTTAATTAATAGTAACGGAAATGTCATTTAATTAAAAATAGTGTTTTTTTTTTTTTTTAGCTAATTGGTAAGATTGTATTGAGAGAAAAGGGGCAAAAGCCCCTAGGACAGAGAGAATAAAAAATACACCATAAGCATAAAACTGAACTCTCCAAAACAAGAAGGAGCAAAAGCCACCTAAGCAAAACAAACAACTAAATGGAGGAAGATGAATAAAAATCCACAAAACCAAACAGCCAGAATGCCAAAACAGAAGCACTAAAAGAGACTAAGAGAATGGCTGTGCAGGGCCTATCTTTACAGAATAGCAGAAAACAAAAAGGAAGAAAACATTGATCAAATCTGGACCCTCCACAAGAACCACAGCTATAGCTAAAAAACACAAGTTAAACTCCCCAACCAAAGGCTCTCAAAGTAGGATGAGAGGGGATGTACATACCTGAAGAGGAGCTGAACATGCCACTACACCTGTCAATGAAAACTATCTGAGCCTTATGAAGGGAAGGCTTTTTACAGCGGTGCTTAGCTTCATTCCTTAAGAACCAAAGAGAGTTGACAGCTTGGAAGAATAAAACAGCTGCAGCTTTTCTTCTTGGACCATCAGTGCCCTTAGCAAGATCAGACCACACAGAAGAGGCAGAGATTGAAGGAGAAGGGGGAGATCCTGATTGGCTTAGGAGCCAAGACCATAGCTGAAGAGCAATGGGACAAGAGAAAAACAGATGAAGATCTGTTTCAGAGTTACTGTGGCAATTGGCAAATGTAGCATCTCGAAGCCAGAGAGCAACCTACTTGCATTGCCCAAAAGTCTGTAGGAGCTTTCCGGAGAAGAAGATGCCGGCTAAAGCAGGAAAGCCTGGGACTGATAAACCTATTCCACACTAAACCAAACCAGTCAACAGCTTCACCCCTGGATCTCAGAGTGATCCAGGCTGTTTTAAGGGATAGAGACCCTGAGGCTTGGCCTTTCCAAAGAAGTTTATCTGGACCAGTGGTGTCTGAGAGCTGAATAAGGTTGGTTTGTTGGACGAGGAAGCTCTGGACCTCAGCTGGAATGGAAGGTGGGATGGACCACGAATTGCCTTGGATGATATCTGCTACCCGGTCATTGGCGGAGAAGGGGAGGAGGGGGAATCTTTTGGCAATAGGATCATGGTCAATCCAGTTATCTAGCCAGAGCTGGATAGAGATACCATTCCCCAAGACCCACCGACTGCCAAGCTGAAGAAAGGGTGCTAAGGAACGGATCCTTTTCCAAATACAAGACCCTGCCTTGGGGTTTCCAGAGGACCAGATAGGAGAGGACCTGAAGTATCTACCGCAGAACCAGGAAGCCCAGAGAGAGTCTGAGGTGGCAGCCGACCATCCCAGCTTCATCAGGCAAGCATCATTGAACTCCTTAACCCTTCGGAGACCGAGCCCTCCCTCCTCTTTTGGCAAACAGACCGTTTCCCATTTCACCATATTACTCCTAATCTTATCCGGACTAGAGGACCATAGGAAATTCCTCATTAGCCTTTCAATCTGCATACATGATTTAGTAGGGATGGGAAGCACAAGGGAAATGTGCAGGGGAATAGATGAGAGCACATGTTTAATCATAACCAGCCTCCCAGCAAAGGATTGGCATTTAGCCTTCCAACCGACCAGCCTAGCTCGGATAGAGTCCAAAACCTAATTAAAGTGAGAGTATCTGGAAGCTCCAAAGAAGAGGGGGACTCCAAGATAGACAGTCGGAAGAGATGCTCCAGTAATAGGGAGAAGCTCAGAGACCATTTGAGCTCTTCTAACTGAGCATTTACCAATATAGAGGTGGCTCTTCAATAGATTAAAACACTGGCCGGAAGAAGCTTGATACTTGGAGAGCAGCTCTTTGATTAGCCTCAACCCAGGCTTAAGAGCTTTGAGAAAAAGCAGTATGTCATCAGCATAGAGGAGATGGCAGGGAGTAGAAAGAACTGGAGAGATTGGCATAATTTTCCCAGCAGACCTTAGCTTATCAATGTGGAGACTAAGAACCTCCTCAGCAAGAATGAATAAGTAGGGCGACAGAGGGACCCCTTGGCGCAGACCACAGGAAGATGAGAAAAAACCTCTTGGGCTGTTATTAATTAAAACAGAGCCTTTACTAGTACAGATCATCTCCCTAATTAGATTGATCCAAGCAGAGGAGAAGTTGAAAAACTTTAGGGCTCTGAAGATGAAGTTCCACTGGAGCTTATCAAAGGCTTTGGAGATATCCAGCTTCATACAAACAGAGCCATCGCTGACCTTCGAATTTAGCTTCTGAATAAGATCATGGGCTAAGGCTACATTATGATGAATGGACCTCCCTTTGATGAAGGCAGATTGGTTGTGAGAGATGAGGAGAGGAAGGATGGAGGACAGCCTAGAGGCTAATATCTTGGAGGAAATTTTATAGACAAAATTCAAGAGGCTAATGGGCCTGAAGTCTGAGAAGGTATCAGGGGAAGATATCTTGGGAATAAGGGAAATAAAGAAGGCATTAGTTTCTCTTAGCAAACGACCAGAATAGAAGAAGTGGGTGACTGCTCTGTACTCACAAGATGCCAGCAGCTAGTAAGGAAAACACCAGAGAACCCATCCGGGCCTGGGGAGCTACTTTTCTTAAGAAGGAAAACAACCTTTCTGATTTCCTCCGGAGAAGGAACAGCAACTAGAAGCTGATTTTGAGCCTCAGAGACTATAGGCTGTCAAAGTTGCTAGCCAGTAATCCCAAAACCAATTGGTGATAGGAAACTGCCCAAACAACTACTTAACACCCCCCTCGGGCGGGACACCGCCCGGATTCGAAGCACACGCCCGCACAAGACTATAACGCGGCATGGGGCCATTTTGCCCTGCGCATTTTGCGCCCGCACAAACACACAATGCGGCATGGGGCATTTCTGCCCTGCGTGGTTTCGAACTCGAGGCCTCAGGCTCTGATACCATGTCAAAGTTGCTAGCCAGTAATCCCAAAACCAATTGGTGATAGGAAACTGCACAAACAACTACTTAACATAGGCCCTGCAAAGTGGAAAAGACCCTCATCGGGAATGACTGGATCGGCTTGGAAGAGCTTAGAAAAGTAGGAGGCAGCCTGCTTTTTGATCTGGATACTATCTTCGAAGGGGGTACCATCAACCTTGATCTTATCAATGCGGTTACGGATACCTTTAGACTTAGAAGATAGGTGGAAAAATTTTGTGTTTCTGTCCCCATCATGAAGCCACTTCACTTTAGCCCTCTGCTTCCAATGTGTGGATTCCGCGTTTAGCCAATTGTGGACGGAGGCTTTGGCTTGGTTCAGGTCCCTCAGGATGGAATCACTAGGCTGAGCTTCGAATGAAGTTTCCTTAGCCAAAACCAGGGACTTAGCCTCTGCTATATTGTTTTTGAAATTGCCAAAAGTATTTTTACTCCAAATCTTAAGATTTAGCTTAAGGACCTTTAATTTGGAAGCCAAGATGAACTGAGGAGACCCACTGCAGGGAGAAGCCCAACTATCCTCAACAACCTTAGAGAAAGAGTCATGGAATAGCCACTTTTCCTCAAACCTGAAAGGCCTGTTTTTGAAAGACATGCTTTTTCTATGATGGAGGACAATGGGGCTGTGATCTGAGGAAATTCTGGGGAGATGATTGACCATTGGATCCACAAAAGTTTCAAGCCATTTGGTGTTGGAAAAGGCTCTGTCCAACCTAGCTGCCACAAAAGCTTGACCTTGCCTGTTATTAGCCCAAGTGAAGTTATTACCTCTGAACCCCATATCTGTCAGACCAGCTGCCACTGCCATCTCACTGAATTCCTTTACCGAGAGGGAAGATGGAGGTCGAATGCTTAGTTTTTCTTTAGCTAGCAGAATATCATTGAAGTCACCTATAACACACCAAGGCATGGAGTAGATGGAACAGTTCACCAGGTAATCCTAGAGGCTCCTCCTTTGTCTATAATCAGTAGACCCATAGACACCTGTAATTATACTAGGGGGAGAGGTTGGAGAGATAGCGACAGAGATGGATATGTGTTGGGAAGATTGGTCCAATAGGGTAAAAGTGAAATTAGATCTTGGATTACATAGGCACCACAGAGAATTATCTGAGTTGGAGAAGAGAGGGGAGAGGCCAAAGGGAGAGGAACCATTACAGAAGGAATCTAAGTCAGTCTTAGGCTTAGAGAGGAAGAGGATATCAGGGGAGTGAGAAGCAATCAGGTGGGAAACCATAGTTTTGGTAGGGGAATTACAGATACCCCTGCTGTTCCAGTAGATTAGATTAATCATTAAGAAACAATTTTGGGGGGAAGGCCAAGGGGATTCTTAGACTTGGGGCCTGAGGAAGGGGATCCTTTTCCTTTGGATTTTCGCCTAGATTTCACTTTGAAGGGGGAGAGGTCTACCACTAGGGAGAGTTCACTGGTGGTAACTGGGTTGAGGATTGGTGATGCTGAAGTGGTAACATTTTCCTGAACAGAGACTAGATTTGGGATGATCCTCTTCTTTGTAGTTTGGGCTTTTGACCGTATGGTGAGGTTGTAGTTGGATAAAGTAGGATCAGCTAGGGAGCAATTCTCCAAGATGGAGAAAGCATTGGAGTAATCTAAGGTGGGTGCCGGAATTTTTTCCAGGATTTCTAATACAACTTCTGTGGGGAGAGAGGATAGCTGGCTGTCAGAAGGAGGGGAGCCTGAGGAGGAAGTTGAATGACAGGATATTGTCTCCAAACTATTTTGGTGAGGGATGGAGGAGGGAGGCATAGAAGATAGGGGTGGTTGGCCATTAGAGGGGGCCATGGTAGGAGGATCGAGAGGGTCTGAGATTACCTGGGTGTTCTCATTGCTTTTCTGGGTAGGAAGCGCTGCTTGAGCTTGAGCTGAGCCTGAGACTCTGGAATTAGAATTGAGTAAGCCCACTATGCCAGGGGGAACCTGAGGACTGACCTCTACCTCTGATACTAAAGTATTGGTGGTGGAAGGAGGAACCAAAACTGCCGCTTGAGCAGGGGTCTTCAATAGACTAGGCTTCATTCTGTAGGGGCATTTGGCAGAGAGATGACCAATTGAGAGACATTCAGGGCAAGGAATTATTTCATACTGAACTTCAACTTCTATTGAATCTTCACCTTCCAAGTCTACTGTGATAGACCTAGGAAAAGAGCTGGCCACATTTAGTAAAACCTGAACTCTAGTAAAAGAGAACATCCTCTGCTTGGCAGTGATTTCGTCAAGGCGAAGAGGCTTCCCAATTGTTGCAGCTATCGACAGGAGGATGTCACTACTCCAACAGTGGTAGGGGATTCCTCTGAGCCTAATCCAGACTGGAGCTTCAGATGGCCAAGAGGATTCATCCTGTCCTGGCGCCCATGAACGAAGGAGGAGTTTTTTCCCTTCCATTATGAGCAGACTGTGTCCAATAAGATATTCACTATCTTCCTTAGAATGAAACCTAAAAATGAAGTTGCCCTGTTCTGTTAGGGAAATCAAACACGATATGGACAACCGCCACGAGGAGATCGCCCATAGTTCCAACGCTTCCAGAGAAGGTCTCTTGCCAATGAATTTCCCTATAGCAGAGTGAGAGAACGATTGCTTGCTGGAGTTAACCATCTGAAGGGGTATCCGAATGGTGAGTTTACCATTGAGGTATTCCGGAGGGGGGATTGGTGGCGGGGGAGAGAAGACAGAGTGGGATAAACAGCTGGCATAGGATTTGAGGGGGGAGGGGGGGGGGGTGTGGGGGCAGTGCTGGAGAGGTAGCAAGAGATGTGTGGGTTGGAAAAGGGTTAGGGGATATGTTGGGGGACGAACGGGGGACAGAGGATTCGATCGCTGGTGGAGATGGGTTCAAGGTTGGAAACCCCTGATCCTGAGAAAGAGGGGAAGACTTAGGCTGGGGGTTGACTCTGGATTCGATCGCCGGAGGAAAAGGGTTCAGAGAAGAGGGGAACCTATCTTGAGGAGAAAAACCCTGATTTAGAAGAAGTCGAGGTTGCTGATCGCTGGCCGGAGGTTGCTGATCGCTAGCCAGTGAAGTCGATAGAAGCTGGACAGGGGCCCTGGGATCCGGTGGTGCTTGATCCGGGATAGGAAGCTGATCGTTAGCCAGGGAAGTCGAAGGTTGCAAGACTAGAACCGACGCCCCAATAGGATTGATAGGGAAATCTTGGTGGGGATTGGAGCTAAAGCGATTAGAGGGATGATGGAAGAGGAGTTGGGTGGGAGCTTAAAAAGCTCGGAAAAGGAAAATGTTGGTCAACCACCGGGGAGGGTTTGGCTTTGGGAACAGGGCGATGGCGGACTGGGGGCATTTCTTCAGGTTGAAAGAAAACCTCAGTGTACTGCTTAGTTTTTCTTAATTAACAATATCCATATCCTCAAAATGAATGAAATAACTAACAATACTAAAAAAAAAAACATTTTGAAGTTAAAGATATCTGAATATATAGCCTGGGCTTTTTTTGCTAGTGAGAGATGATAATCGTTGGTTTTGATATCTAAAAGAGCCCAATTTAGAGGACAATGCAAATTGTATATGAATTTGTTAGAATTTGAATTGTTGTCGTGTGGGATATGATAGTTGTTGGTTGTCCAAAACAAACCCAATTCAGAAGGCATCTAAATTGGATCTAAGTTTATTAGAATTGGAAATTGTCTCATGGGAGATGATGGTGATCGGTTTCTATTTCTGAAAAACAACCCAATTCGGGGGCACCTGAATGGTAGCTAAATTTATAAGAATAGTATTTTTTTTCTCACAAACTCAACATGAGTCTTTTTATTCATTTTAAAGTACAGGGAAATCCCCCGCTACCCATATGACCTTAATTAGTGGAATAAATGTTTTTTTATTTTGAGGATCATGAGTCATGACAACACCAATTCAAAAGTTTTTGGTTTTGATGATGTGCATTGCTGCTTTAATTGAAGTAACACGACCTTCTAAAGATGGTTGTTTTTTTTTTTTTTTTTTTGCTATCGGAGGGTTCTCAATCCTTTGGGCTGGACTAATCCCTCCGGGCACAGAGGGAAGCCGGATAAATTATCCTGTAGCGCCAATATGGTAGTGCAGTTTCGAACCTACAATCTCCGGATGCAAACCGTGATCCTAGACCAACTGAGGTACCCCTTAAAGTTACCTTCTAAAGATAGGTACTCCACACTAGACATTGGCGTTCGATCTTCTCAACCCCCAAATCTCACAACACCTTGGAGGCGGCAATGATGCATAAGGAATCCTCAAATAGGACAATGGTAGTGTTCTCATATTCTACCATGATTCGAAACTAGCTTTTACTTCTTTAATTGAAGTAACACAACCTTCTAAAGATAGGTACTTGGACTTCACACCGGAAGTTGGCATTCATCTATCACTATATCTCACAAGACATTGGAGGTGGCACCGATGCATAGAGGAATACCTAAATATGATGGCGGTGGCTCCCAATGGAGTTTAGCAATATTTTACTTCCCTACTTAGTTTTCATTATGATTAAGCTTTCTATTTTGTTTAATAAGTTGTAATTATGATACTTTCTAATTTTCTTAAGTTCCCTAGTTTGGTTAAGAGTATTAGCACTTAAGGTAGCGTTTGGTTCGCTGGAATGATTTTACGCATGAATGGAATGAAGAGTGGAAAAAGTCGTGTTTGGTATGCTGTAATGATGTCCGGAATGAAATAAAATTTATATAAGATGGACTAAAATACCCATCACATGGGAGCAGTCCCTTCAAAGCAGAAACAAGCCCTTTCTTCTTTTGATTGAGAAAAGCCACGGCCTCCTGCTGCTTAGTGCTACTACCAACCCAACCAGTATTAGGAGATGGCATCAAACGGATCAGCCCCCCTCCTCCTCCTCCTCAACCTTCTTTTCTTTGCACTAGTTACAACTGCCAGTGGAACGTACCCTAAGGACACACTGAAGCTAGGTGTGTGCGCTAATGTGCTGGGGTTGGTGAATGTGATAGTGGGCTCCCCACCAACACTCCCTTGCTGCTCTCTCATCCAAGGCATCGCCGACCTGGAAACAGCCGTTTGCCTGTGCACTGCCCTAAAAGCCAATGTGTTGGGCATTAACATGAACGTGCCAGTCTCCCTTAGCCTGTTGCTAAATATATGTGGGAAAAAGGGCCCAACTGAATTCCAGTGTGCCTAGTCATTAGTCGCCAGGCCCAGTACTCAGAATCCACCGTCCTCTCCATCGATTTCTACAGAGGAAAGGAGAGAACAGAGGGGGAGAGAGAGAATAGAGAGGTAAGGAGGAAGAAGAAGAAGAAAAGAGAAAAAGGAAGGGGACAGGGGGCGGGGGCGGGGGGAGGCCGGATGGGGTTGCTGCCGGGGCCTTCCCAACTGGCGGCCTCCTACTCGGGGCCTTCCCAACCGGCGCCTAGGAGGAGGAGGAGGAGGGTGGAGGGGTATTTTGGTTTCAATGAAAAATTACAAAGAATTGAATGACCATTCCTCCACATAAGAGAATGGAGATTCTGGAGGTAATGGTCATTTCGCCATTTTTTTTACGAACCAAACGCTTCCATTCCGACCTTCATTACAGCGAACCAAACGCTACCTAAGGTTTTTTTTTTCTTATTTATATCTTCATTGTAGAGATTCGATCTTAGAGTTGAAGTTTAATCATATTTGGCGTGGTTTTTGTTCCTTTGAGGTGCATCCTCGTGTGAAGTATGTGCGGAGACCTTGATTGTGCTTTGAAACTTTTCACGCAAACCCTAACCCTAGGGTTCCGCATCAAGTGATGTTCTTCATTAACTTTCTCCTTACATAGAACTCATTGAAGAACTATATCCACATCCCAAATGCGTTGGACAAAACCTATGAGAACCAGTTCTAGCCCCATGGAGGTATCAATTGCCAAACCATGTAAATCTCTTGCATCGTGGATTGCTTTTGGTTGTGATTGATTGTGCATGTTTGCCCTAATTAAATCCCCAACACAATTGAATGCCCTTTTCACCTTTCTTAAACATTCTCTCCAGTCAGTCTGCTTCTACTTGTAAATAAAAAAACTACTCATTTGAAATAAAATATCAAACCTGCGTCGACGTCGACCCTTGTTATAGGTTAGAGGTTCTACTTAGAGAACATAATAGTCAAACCTACGCCGTCGACATCGACCTTGGGCTGAAACAAAATGTAGAAACTAAGGTTGATATCGACCCTCGAAAAATTTAGTAAAAAAGGGGTTTTTTTTGCGGGAAGACCACTTTGGTTTGAGGGAAACTAAAATCACTGTTTTGGTATACGGTGCATTTAAAATGATTTTTTTTGGTAAAAGAATAACGTAAAATCAAAGAAACATGAAATAAAAACAAATTAATTAATTAATTTTTGAACAAACTAATAAGGAATTAATAACTGTAAAAAAAATTCTAAAAAAAAAATTGATTAGTGAAGTGGAATTTCTCAATGCAGAGTGTTCCATTTCATTCCCTTCATTTTTAGCATTTCAAATTACTTAATTAGTGAAGTGAAATGAATGGTCAATTCAATATAGAAAAAAGAAGAAAAGGAGGGTCAAATAAAAAAGTACTAAATTTCAAAAAGCCCTCTTCTTTATACTAAAAGAAAAACCTAATCTCTCATCTAGGGTTGTAAACGGGTCGGTTCCGGTCCGGATCCAGAGTGGAATCGGAACCGAAACCGTTTTCTAGGGGGGAACCGGAACCGGAATCGGTTCGGAACTAAAAAACTGATTCCGAAACCGGGCCCGATAATATTAATGGGAACCGGGACCAGAACCGGAACCGTATGTGAGGCGGGTCTGTATCCGATTCCGGGTATGGTTCCGGGTCGGACCCTAATACCTGTATTTTTCCTTAAAAAAAAATAATGCTTTTTTATAATTCAATTGGATCACCTACAAAGCAAAAGTAACTTTTAAAGTAACTTTTTTGTCTATCAATAATATGTGGTTTGGGGACAGAAGATTAAGTTAGAAACTTAGAATGAGGGGTTCCCATGTAACAGATAGGCACTAAAGTATTTAGGTTAGAGTATATTGGGTCGGGTCCCGGATCTGATAGTCTTTCACAAATGTAGTAGAGAATGAATATTGAGAAAATGTTCTCCAAAATGCATTGCAGTATCCTTTGATTTACTCTTCTTTATATAGATATTACAATCCTAAGATTAGGCTAGAAGTTGCTATAAATCATGAAATTAAAGATCTAATTAGATCTTTAAAACAGGAAACTATATCCTAGAATATACAATCTTATCCTAGAATATACAATTTTATCTCTCTGACTAGATCCCATAAATACAAGGGATGGGCCTAGTGAGCTGGGCCTATTATCATACAAGTGGGTTGGGCCTTTATACTTTAACACCCCCCCCCCCCCCCCCCCCTCAAATTGATGCGGAGAATCAACGAGCAATAATTTGCGAACCAGGAATTCATGACGCAGCCGTGGAAGACCCTTGGTGAAGATATCAGCAAGCTGGAACTCAGTGGAAATATGAGGAAGAGTAATGACTTTATGATCATACTCATCCCGAATGAAGTGACAGTCCACTTCAATATGCTTGGTCCGCTCATGAAACACATGATTTTCAGCGATCCGAATGGCACTTGTGTTGTCAGCATGAAGAGGAGTAGGTTGATGCTGGGAGAATCCGAGCTCAGAGAGCAACCCACGTAGCCATAGGATCTCAGAACAAGTGGAAGACATGGCCCGATATTCTGATTCGGTGGAAGACTTGGAGACTTTATCTTGCTTTTTACATTTCCAAGAGATCAATGCTTCCCCCAAGTAAACACACCATCCTGTGGTATAGCGACGCGTGTCCGGACATCCGGCCCAATCTGCGTCAGAATATGCAGTGAGTGTAAGTGGTGTGCCAACTGGAAAAAATAATCCACGGGTAGAGGTACCAAGGATATATCGAATAATCCATTTGACTGCCGCCAAATGATGATGCTGCGGGGCTGTCATAAACTGACTGACCAAATTAACAGCATAAGAGAGATCTGGTCGAGTAATTGTTAAGTAGACAAGACTACCAACCAAACGTCGATAGAATGTAGGATCAGAAAGAAGATCGCCGTCTTGCTGTCGAAACTTGGCATTTACTTCCAACGGGGTGTCTACTGGATTAGAATCAACGAGATCGGCGAGATCCACTAGGTCAGTAGCATATTTGTGCTGATGAAGAAAACAAGCCTTTCTTAGATTGATGAACTTCCAACCCTAAGAAATAATTCAAAGGTCCCAAATCCTTCACATGAAATTTATCTTACAGAGAGGCCTGTATCTGTTGAATCATATCACTGTGAGGTCCAGTAATAATTATATCATCAACATATACAAGGAGAATTGTGGATCCTTTTGATAAATGAAGTGTGAACATAGAAGGATCATACGGGCTCTGTATAAAAGAAAGCTGTGGTCCGGAACTTGTCGAACCAAGCCCGAGGCGCCTGTTTAAGGCCATATAAGGAGCGTCTTAACCGAGCAACATCGGTTTTGGAAGAAGAAGGAATTCCATGGGGAGACGCATATAGACTTCTTCTTTAAGATCCCCATGAAGAAATGCATTCTTCACATCCATCTGATAGAGAGGCCATGACCTAGAGGCGGCTATTGCAAGAACGTACGTACAGTTGTCATTTTGGCCACTGGAGCAAAGTCTCCTCATAGTCGATACCATACTCTTGCCTGTTTCCAAGTGCAACTAGACGGGCTTTGTAGCAATCCAAGGATCCATCAGGCTTCAATTTCACCGAGTATACCCATTTGCAGCCAATGGGTTTGACAGAGGAAGGATAGGGAACAATGTCCCATGTATGATTAGTTTGAAGAGCAGTAAGTTCTTCCTGCATGGCCTGTATCCAACAATCATGCTGCACTGCCTGAGAGTATGAGTTAGGGATAGAAATGGAAGACAAAGTGGTTAATAATGAAGCATGAGTAAAGCCATAACGATCAAGTGGCTTGATGTGGCATGTGGATCGACGAAGAGCAAGAGACGCTGGAGGTTGATTAGGTGCAGGATCAGGTGTAGGCAGGTTCGGCGTAGCAAGAGACCCAGAGGCAGGTTCAGGTGGAACATCCCGTCGTTTATACACAAAATTCGGCTTAAAACGAGTAACAGGTGGAGGTATTGCATCTGAAAATGATGGTAAAAAGGAAACGAGACAGATTCATTTGAATCGCCATGCCGTGGAAAGAAATATTAATTTCCAAAAAAAACGACATTGCGAGACACCCGAATTCTTTTGGCTGTAGAATCATAGCACAGATAGCCTTTTTTATTAAGAGCATAACCAAGAAAGGCACAGACTGAGGATTGAGCTGTTAACTTAGTACGTTCAGTGGGAGGAAAAAGAACAAAACAAACACAACCAAAAGGACGAAGATGATCATAAAGAGGATTCTTTTGAAAAAGTCTAAAAAACGGTGTCTGGTTGTCTAACCGAGAAGAAGATAGACGGTCTATAACATGCACAGCGGTTGAGAGGGTTTCGGGCCAAAACCTAGTGGGAACCGAAGATGCTAACAAAAGTGAACGAGCAATATCCAAGAGATGTCGGTTTTTCCGTTCAGAGACACCATTTTGTTGGGGAGTGTAAGGACAAGATCGCTGAGAGATAATGCCTTTGGATTGCAAAAATGTTTGGAATTCATTAGAAATGTACTCCCCCCCTGAATCAGACCTAAGAATCTTAATAGAAGTAGAAAATTGATTTTCAACATAAGATAAGAAACCTTAAAAACTGAGAAAACATCAGACTTAGCATGCAAAAAATAAATCCAAGTAAACCGACTATAATCATCAATGAATGTCACAAAATATTTATAATGAGAATGAGAAATAGCAGGTGCAATACCCCAGACATCACTATGAATAATATCAAAACATTTCATTGCTAAAGAATCATGAAGAGGAAAAGGAAGGGTTTTCCCTTTCCCCATCTTATAGCTAGCACAATTAAAAGAAACATCCTTAAAAGAAACTTTATTTTCATTAATCAAACCAGAATTAATAAAAACATCAAAGTTTTGGAATTAGGATGTCCTAAACGATTATGCCACAATTGGCATTTATTATGACTAAAATGGGAAAACAAAGCAGACTCTGAAGGAAGGTTTTCTTGTAACGAAATCTGGATAGAAAACAGTCGTCCATGCTTAGGGCCCTTCGCTAGCACCTTCCCCGATACTTGATCCTGCACAACACAACCAGAGGTAGAAAAAAGGACGGAGCAATTACTATCAACAAGTTGACCAACTGATAACAAATTTGTTGTTAAGCGAGGGGAAAGAAAAACATTATGTAAGGGTAAGGAGTGAGGAACCTGGCCAACAGCAGAAATGGGAACACTGCCACCATCAGCAGTATTGATGCAGAGATCTCCATCATACTCTTGAATATGAGTCATATTGGCAGGAGAATGTGTCATGTGATTGGAGGCCCCTGAATCAATATACCAGGTGGATACTGAAGATTTTGATTTACCTAATAAGCCAAGTGCAGAGAAAGCATTTATGATCATTTGCTGGACCATTTCAGGAGTGAGGGTAGAAGAAGAAGTGGCAGCAGGTGGTGCAGGCATGACTGATGAAGAAGCTTCAGAAAGATGTGCAGAGTAGGCTCGCTGTTGTTGTGCCCTATTCTGAGGTCTAGTTCGGCATTCCGGAAGGACATGACCTTTGGTTTTGCAGTAGGAACAAAACTTCTGGTCGCACTGAGTGGAAACATGACCGAGTTTGTGGCAGCAAAAACATTTTACCTTGCTCATGTCCCGGGCTTGAGGCTTACCTCGGGCTATATAAGCAACATCAATAGGAGCAGCCTGAGGAGCAATATTTGTAAGCGCTGTCTGAGTCACCAAGCGCTGTTCCTCTCTAAGGAGTTCACCCAAACATGATTCGAGTAAAGGGGATGGAACCCTGCTCAGTAGGTTGGAGCGAACATTTTCAAATTGGGGCCGTAACTTCATCAGAAACTGATCCTGCTGACTGGTTTAGTGTATCTCTTGGATAGAGGATACGGAGGAAGCTGGAATGTCAGCATAAATAATCTCTGCGTAATCAGTCCACAGACTTGTAAATTGAGAGTAGTAATCCTGGATCGACAAGGTTCCTTGAACAAACTGAGGGATTTCATGTTCTAAATGAAACCTTCGAGCAGAATTTTCTTGCAAATAAATCTTCTTTAAATAGAGCCACATTTCTTTAGCAGTCTTGTATGGTCGAAGATTCAGGATAAATTGGGCCTCAACAGATCCTAAAATCCAGGTCATGATCTGCCAATCTTTAACTTCCCATTGAGCTAGAAGCTTATCATCAGTAGGTTTGGGATCTGAATAATCAATATGTCTCCAGACTTCTTTACCCCTAAGGTAAATTTGAAATTGAAAAGCCCAAGTGATATAGTTTTTACCATTAAACTTGATCAATTTTATATCGCCTTTCTCCATAATTATTAGTGCAAAAAGTGATCCAACTACTAGAAGAAAAACAACCAGCGAGTGCAAAATAGGAACCAAAAAATAGCAAAGCACTGTAGCACCAAGCAATCTCAGAAGCAAATGTTACGTAGATGAACTACTAACTCAGTAGGAAAAAAACACAGAAAAACAGCCCAGACGTCCTTAAGATCCTGTGCAGGAAGGGTTCGTGGGCCCCACAACGTGATCCAATCTCAGATCAGAGGACAATATCGTGGAGTAGATCAAAAATTGCTTCCTCTGGTCCAAGTTTGATTGGATTTGGAGAAATATCCACAAAATTGGATGGCTGAGATGAAAACTGTGGGAGGAAAAATCGTCAAAAGTGCTAGAGGAAGAAAGGAGTGAACAACACCTGATCTGATGAAGAAAAAATCTAGAAAAATCTTCAAAAATCCTTTGAAGACCAGTCGATCAAGGCAGTAGCCTTCTTTGATGCTGCTGTGTTTATCGGAAGTAGGCTCAAGATGAGTTGCTCGAAGATACTAACGAAATTGCTTCAAGACTCAGAACTAGAAGACTCTGATGAATCAAGGATTCTGAGATCTAATCTCAGAATGCACAATCAAAGAAAGAAACCAAGAGAGAATTGATCATACAGAAGAGATCAAAAGCTCTGATACCATGATAGTCTTTCACAAATGTAGTAGAGAATGAATATTGAGAAAATGTTCTCCAAAATGCATTGCAGTATCCTTTGATTTACTCTTCTTTATATAGATATTACAATCCTAAGATTAGGCTACAAGTTACTATAAATCATGAAATTAAAGATCTAATTAGATCTCTAAAATAGGAAACTATATCCTAGAATATACAATCTTATCCTAGAATATACAATCTTATCTCTCTGACTAGATCCCATAAATACAAGGGATGGGCCTAGTGAGCTGGGCCTATTATCATACAAGATGGTTGGGCCTTTATACTTTAACAGGATCCACGGGTCTGAGCCACTGTGGATGATCATTAAAACGTTGTCCCAAATTTGTTGGGGTCGCGTACGTGAATTCGGTTTCTTCATTCTAATCTATTTTAGACCAAATAGGTTCTACCTTTTAAAAACTAGAAATAAAACATTTGAGCATTTCTGGAAATTTCTCACACCAGACCAGAAATAAAATGACGACAGCCTGAAAACTTGTAAGGGCCATACAGTAACAGTTTCGGTGCTTGCTGTTCCAAGATCCAAAAGGCGTTTAAACAAATGCAGCCAAGTCCATAATTACCTAGTTCCATAATGCCTTCCAACTGCTTAACTGTTCTGTCTGTTCATGTAGAACAAGTCTTATCTTGGTTCACTAACTGTGCTTACAAAATTGTTGATGGTGAGCCATATAAATCCTTCAATGGAGCCTAGGTGAGAAATCCAAGCTGCTTAATATGGATATTAGCTCTAGTCCATACCTAACTCTAGTTTGAGTTGGCCTCACCTTAAGATTAATCACTTGTAAAAACATGGGATTTTTCTTACTTTAATTTTTGTTTAATGACGTTTTTACACGCAATCGATCTAATGGAGTGCCGATGCTGATTGGAATGAAATTTAGCCTATAGTTTATGTTAGCACAATTATTTTGAGCAGATGATATGAGCTCCAGTGACAGATTTTTAGTGTGTACTTCTACAAACTAGTTCATCGAACTTAATCTCCGAATCAAGCGAATAAAAAACGAATTAAATGAACCTATCTATTGAATTTTCTTATTGAATCTCAAATTACCAGGTCCAAATACAAATATTTATGCAACTCGGGCAAAATAAGGAATCAGGTAATAATGGGAAACTCACCTGCTGCTTGAAGTCAAAAGTGGGCCTAAAAATGTGCCCTTAGCTATCACTACCATAAGAATATACACAAACTAAATGAAAATATTCCAGAAAATAAGGTTTAACTGAAGCACCCTTAAACATATATATTATGGGAAAGTAAGGGTACAGAGCATATTAGTTTTACTCAAACCAAAGGAAATCATTTTCATCACTAGATAATATCAATATCCAGAAAGAAAGCATTAAACGTATAAAACATTACAACACTACACAATCATAAACTTACAAAGTAACACACTACCAATGGTTTTGCTGACTCTTTAGCTAAGCAAGGGGTTGATAGGTCTTCTAACTTCTTAGCTTTCACTATTGACTTGTTTTGTGGTATAATGCTTTTATACCATAGTCCCCTTTGGCCGGGCTTCTTTGTAATCTCTTTCCTTTCTTAATATATTTTCTTCGTTGCCTATAAAAAAAAACAAAGTAACACACACAACCAATGTGTGTGGCCAACATAGCAAAACCCATACTAACATGACAACATTAAGAAATGGCTATGGTTCTTAAGTCTTCAGACTCTGCCCGAAGCTCTGCTTAATGGAGCCATCTATTAAGCCCCTCTCGTTTCCAGCTTCTTCTGCTTGATGTTTATCAGTCTTTCATGGAGACACCAAGGAAAGCTAATGAAGTGGGACTGGTACATCTCGTCGTTGTAGTAATCAGGATGATAAGTTACATGATACCATGCCGATGCCTTGGCATGTGCATCATCATCTACGTCAGGATCCGTTCCGCTTCCCTTCTCATCAAACCATGTTCTTGCCTCCTTTTTCAAAGTTCTCATAGCAGTTCAATAGTTTCTGCATCCTTTTTCTTTGTATAGGATTTTGACATCTCCATTAAATTTCCACTAACTATTTCCGCCTCGGTTTCGATCCCATAATGATCCATCAAATTATGCAGCTTAAAATCATACTGCTCTTTATACCACAGAGCATTGTCAATGTAATTCTCAAATCCATTGACTTCCATGTCGGCATCGTAAGATTTCCTAGCCACCTCCTGGGTGAATGACTTTACATGGCCAGTGGGGGGTGCAATGTTTTTTATTGCTCTGAAGAGCTTTCCAATCACTCTTTTGGATTCATATGCGCATCTGTTGTGTTTCTCCATGAAGTCCGGATGTTCCTTGACACGTAGACGGGGCGGGAATTTGGCGGGCACACCAGTTTTTGCGAAGTCGACAGCAATAGAGAATTGCATTGCAAGCTCCTTGCAGGAGTCACTTTCAGCCATGAGCGGCTCCTTGTCAGCAAAAACAGTGTGGGCATTTGAAATGATTCCTAGAATGTCGTTGACCATGAAGTTATTGAAGTATTCCATCACTTCCTGCATCACCAATGGGACCAGTCAGATTATTCAGCTTTGTATTCAAAGGAAAAAAGGCCTGGACTTTTTATCATTTTGGCCAAATGCATAGACAAGAAATGCTGGTTTGCAATAATGATTAGGAGCCTAAAACCTTTAATAGGAGGATAAGATCTAATGCTCATTCATGGAATGGTCTCTGAAGTTTATACATTTGAAAATGACAGAATGGTCTCATGTCTCCATGCAGGTGAAATCTTGTATGTAGCCCTCCTTGAGGGTGTTGTATGTGAGCATTGTTTTGGTCACAAGAAAATGCTAAATATAGCTGATTACATTCTAAGTTCTATTTTCTTATAGCAGTTATAGTTCAAGTCAGATATTACAGGATGAAGGGTTCCAATCAAAGTGACCAACAGCAGTATCCACAATGCTTCTGATGTCTTATTTCCTCAAGACACCCAATAGAAGAAAGCGCAAGCAACAAGAACATCTGAGGTGCGAATTTTGATTACAACATCAACAGATTAATGAGGTGGAGAATCGTACTGAACACAAGGAAAAACCATTTCTGGTGTTTGTGTAACCTACGGTTCTCTGACTGTAAACTTTGTGGACTTAGTCTCTTTGAAGTTAAGCCTTATTCCCTCTTTTCTTCTGAAGTCTAGGCAATAGGCATTCTTATACTTGCTCTTGCTACCATCCCCAACAACTATCCCTTCAACTCGGTCATTGTGGATAGATACAGAGTTGTGTAAGAGAGTTTTAATTTAAGTATAAGAAGTTATGTATTTAACCATAGTATCAAATATTTATCCATCAAACAACCTATAATTGCTACATGTAGTCCTGAAGATATCTAGCTTGTGGCAAAGCTGTAACTACCTTTTTTTGAAAAGCTAAATACAGTGAGATCATGCCTAAGAAAGAAACAGATACTTTTTTTTGGGTAACATGCCTTGAACCCAAAACCAATAGTGAGAAACAGCTACTAGCTAACATATTAACAATGCAAATTGCAGGTGCATGAGCTGAACCATGACCAACTTGAAAGAGAATTGTTTTCGTTCCAACATATGTAAATATCTTCAAGTAGCCACAAACAAGTGCAGAGACGTGTGCATGACAAGTTGGGAAGATTGTATTGGTTAAAACAAATATATATATATATATTTAACAAAGATACTTGGCTAATCTCAGAAGTATACCAATACCAACGCAATGCATTTATTCTGTTCGACGAATCATTAGGGTTCATATGAAGCCTATAGGCTGTGAATACTGAATAGATAAGAAATGAATTGTGAACAGAAATACCTCAATTTGAACGTCATGATCCCGATTCGCAGTAGGTGCAGGGATATATTCCATAGGTGCAATTTTCCGGGGTGGAATAAGCATTGGGTCCCAGCACACAACATATAAATCACCATCTAAATCGCTCCCTGAACATTCATTCGGATGGGGCCTAAAACAACAGAGTAGCTTATATTCAAAAGAACTTTGAGATGATGATGATGATAATGATGATGATGAAAGTTTGTGCTTTGTGCAGCATTACCAGTACATGCTAGCCATATCAGATCAGACCACACCTAATAGAGTTGATTGTTTAGTGTGTAACTGGATGTATCGATATGTACTTATGGACAAGTCACATAAGCAGGAATCAGTTTAAATCTGTTTGTTTAAGAAATATATATATTTATAGTTAGTATATACATAATATAGTAGGAAGCATTTGATGATGCGGTATTTAAATTACAAAATCGTGTCATAGGATGCATTGTTAAAACTTGGTTCAAGTAAAATGATGATGATGCTATTTCATAAGGATCAATTACCTTTTCCCTTTCTGTGGAAAAACAACGCAATCAACCATATGGTGCAACGCTGGAACATCGACAGCAACCAGCACACGCACATCACCGGGATGTAGACATGGGTTTTTAGCAACAAAAACTTTACCAACCAATACAGCAGAACTATCCAACTCAATTCCAGCTACTGCATCAGGGCCATCATCATAAAACCGTTTATGGCCAACACGCGATATATTCACAAATACTTGTCCATACTCCAAAGTCCCAGTTTCATCAATGGAACCCATCATCACTCTTGCTTTTGGAATGAAGATCTTTGTTTTGGTCCTCAGTTCCCACAACTTGGACGCACGCAAATTTTTCAGCATCATAGAAAGGTATGGTTCCACGTCAGGTTTATAACCACACCTTAGCATCTCTTGGAGAACTCTGCTGTTCTCACCAGGAGACATTACCTCAAGTGCCTCTTTTGCCCTTACAGGATCAGTTAAAATCATGTCCAGTTGATCTACAACTTGCTGTTGCTTCATTTCAAAGACATGATCTTCAACCCCAAGAGCTGACAAGAGAGAAATCACTTGGCGATTGAGGGAACAGGGCAGATATCTGCTCCATGACAAAACATCGAGCTCCGTGTTGTCTGATTTATACTTACACATGCTTTTTTTTTCTCAAGGATAGTTTAAATTCCAACTTAGGGTCCACAGCTACAACACCTTTGTAGCCACCATATCTGATTTGGAAAGCTGATGGCATTGAACTTAAGTCGCATTTAGATGCCACCTTTTCTGCGAAGTCGGCTGAAATCTTCCCAATGCCATCTGAAAAATTATATTTTTGGTCTTCTGTCTCTATATCAGGAATGCACTCTATCTCATCTTTCATAACAGTCAACGATTCTCGCGAAGAACCAAATGACTGACTCAGACTGGCTGAATATTTACCCACGTTTTTTATGTCACTGAAATCACCCATCCATTCTCTTATATCTCCAGCTGTACATCCGCTTCTAGAAGCGAACATCCATACAGAATTCTCTTTTAGCTGACTGACTTGATGAGAAAGCCAAAAACTCAAACTTCTTTTCACCCACCACTATGCCATCTCTTAAAGTAGACAGTATTCTTTTATAGATACTTGTATACCTTTCACCATCTGCAGGAGTCTTTTGTAGTATCAGATCCATCGAGCGTATATTATTCAACTCCTCATCAACAAATGAAACCCGGATAAAATTCTCTATGTCATCAGAGAAATGGCGTAACACACGATTTGAAGAGTTCACTTCAGGCCCGCAGAAGTATATTTTGGTGGGGGTTACTTGAACCCTGTTAATGTAAACTAAGCCCGGATCCAATGAAACAACAGGTAATTTAGGGAGGCGTCGAGACAGCTTGTATTTGCTATACTGCTCCTTAAGCCATCTTGTGGGTTCAAAACAGGTATCTTTCAGATGAGCAAGCGCCTCCAAGGCACGGTCAATGTATTGTTTATTTGTAGAGTAAGGATTGAGCAGACTGAGAAACTCGTCATCGAGTGTGGGCCCCATGATGATCCCATTCTGAACCAGACTGTTTATCTTAAAGAGTATGCTATATGGCAGCTGAATATTCTGGCCAGGATTGACAATGGGGACTAGATCCAACTTGTCACAGTAAGAAGAACCTTCCACCAATGTAAACTGCCCTTCATTTTCTTTGAAGTAAACGAAGTTTTCACGTATATCTGGAAGCTCGCAGCTGTAAGGAACCACCAAACACAAGGCAGAAGATTTCCCAATGGAGCAGTTTGGAGTGAAGTCCGTTGTTCTGGTCCAGTGATCTTCTGGGGTATCCCTAAAATAGTTCAATGCAGGATCTTCATATATATTTTCTGAGCTGGGGATACCCTTCTTATAGATCCGAGGAGCAGCTTTCACCTTAAAATTGAGAAACCATGTCAACCATCATCATTGGAGATTTTTATGACCACAAGAGGACAAAAAAAAAAAAAACCACAATGCAGGGTAGTTGCAAGAATCTTTTCAACACAATGACCATCATCATTAATTGTAAAAAAAATAATGAAATGAAGAATTAGAAAGTGACGAGATTGAGTAACAGAGAGAAACAGCCTTCCATAATTGAGTTGAAGAATTCTCCCATAAGCCGCAAGATGATGCTCATCAAAACAAAAAACTTGATCGAAGACAATGAGGAGTCATGCTTTCAGAGGTGGGACCATAGACAGCTACAAGGCGTGATTAGTAGCACGCGGGTTTAGCCAACAATACAGGATTGAATTTGATAAGACCTTCTATCTAGTGGCCAAAATCACTACCATATGGGTACTAATTTCTATCACAGCTACTAAAGGATGGAGTTCTAGCAGATAGTGCCAAAAACGCCTTTCTGCATGGGAAAACTAAAAAAGAAATCTACATAGAGCAACCATGTGGTTTTAAGGACTGAAAGAAGCTAGCACCTCCGGCATGAAAAATTCTCTTTTTAGTTCTGATAGATGCTCGACATATAGAGTAGAGAGTCAGTGCTGAGGGCAAGTGTTAAGAGTCATTGCTGACTTGAGCATTTTATTGGGGAGGTAAGGCCTGAGCATTTTATTGGAGGGTAAGGCCAGTGACCATTACCCAAGTAGGTTAGGATATGTTTATATTATTCCTTTCTTAGTTTAAATTTGATTTGATTCGAGTTGATAAGGATATTTCATTTTCTTATCTAATTAGGATTACTAAGGTACAAACATATGTATATATTAAAAAGAGAGGCAGTCTAACAATTTTCTAAAAGAGGAACTTCTACAATGAAATCGAAGCCATAGCAAGCCAATACGTCCAACCTATATAACAGAAATGGTACAACTAAATATCTAGCTAATCCCAGTTTAAATGGAAAAATTCCAACAGTGTAAAACTTTTTTGCTATGTGTGGGGATATAACACGGCTGCTTTCTCTCACCACAGAGATAAAATGAAATGCAGATAAGGAAATAAAATTCATAAAACTACAGTCTTGAGTTGCAAACAACAAACCTTAATGAGCAAAACTTTGTTGCTTGACCACATTGGTGATGCAACTGAATTTCTCGAATGCTTTCATAGAAAAGATCAAGCTTATATTCAAAACCAAGATAAGGAAAACAGAACTGCAATTTCCGCAACCCAAACCCAAAATCTTATATTAACATCTGTGATACTCCATAGACTAGAAAATCTTTCTTCTGCAACCAGACAGCCAATATGCATAACTGTGTTTTCCAACTTAGCCATTGTGGTCCACGGCTTCAGTATGATATCTCGCTCCCCTTGTCTAACTGTGAGACGAGAACCCTTGTTAGAATATAAAAGCATTGTAAGGTTAAAAAGTCATGTAAAAAACATGACAGGTCTCAAATAGTGTCGGGAAGAAAGTTTGTCATGTAGAAAGTGGTCTCGGAACACAGAATCGCAGAGATGGCAGAATCATACCTCGCGGATGAAGCTCGCTAGCCTCGCTATAGCGAGGGTGACGCAGAAATTATAGTTGTATCCGGACTCTTATGAAAAGTTTGACACAAAGTGCTTTTCAAAGTGGATTATTTTTAGGAGTCTCTTGCACGAATTAAGGATTATAAATTGGGTGTTTCTTATAACCCAAAAGTAAGAAAGATCATCTCTCAAGTTCTGAATTAATGATCTAATTGAGAGAAATATTCTCTAGAGATTTTTGAAGAGTTGTGCTGCCAAGTACTCTAGAGAGCCATGTTCTTCTGCATCCCTTGTAGAAGATTTGAGGAGTCAAGCGCTAGATTGAGTCTGTTGCAATCAACGGTGTGAAGTCGTTGAAGCGTAAAGCGACACAATGTAACTTCAGTATTTAGATAAGCGATATCTGGGGGAGGAAATCTGAGTTTCTTGTAATTGCGAGATTCATAGTGTTTGATTAGATCTAGTTCGGATAGGTGATTTTTCACCCGGTTAGGGTTTTCCACCTTAAATTTGGTGTCCTTGTGGTGTGTGCTTGTGATTTTATTTTCGCTGCGTAGATTATTGTTTTTTGCACACTACTGGGCTGATTTATTGAGTGGACCAATCTAGAGATCTCGAACAGTAAATCTTCAACCCTCATACCACAGAAGACGTTGTTGGGCCTTAAATGTTATTTCTTCCACAAACTTGCTTGAAGTAAATTGCACAACGACTAAAGCCCCTGACGTTGCCGTGTGCCTGGGTGGTCTAACCTTAAGTGCAACAACAGCATCCTTACCAGTATAATCTTCTATAAACTTTGTGACCTCTCCCGCAGATACGGTGCCAGGGAAACCAGAAAGCTTAATAGTCATAATTTTCATATTTTCAGAGTAAATTTAAACTGCAGTGACAAGTTACATTTCCCAAATCAGTATATGTTAGTAAAAGCATCCAGATATATAGTGAGCTTGGGCTACACTAGCAGAAATGAGAGAAATACAAAAAGATTTCTGCTTGCTTCCATACATTGCAATACTAGAATGTTAAGTAATTCAGTTCCAAATATATATAATAATACATCTGTATATGTATGTTTCAAACACTACTATCTTGAGGGAAGGAAATTCACTTAGTTTATGACAATGTTTAAATTTTGTCCGGTATTAGGGTTATTCAAGCATATGCCCAGATAATCTTTGGTTGACCAAGAAATCAAGCATCACCTAGTCTTTTAACTTGCATAAAAGTAACCCCAAAGGACCAATTAAATCCAAAGTTTAACTGAGCATTTGAATATGTCCTCTGTTCCAGCAGATTATATTGATATCCCCCCAAATGATCATTTGAATAGCTTCAACTCTATATAAAGTTATACAAATGCCAGGTTGGGTGGAAATGAATGTTGTGAGCAACAAATAAACAAGCAAAGTAAGAATATCACAACAAGATTTACATGATCTAGTAGTGTGACTACTCCACAGTGCAAAGAAAGCAATTTTTCACTATCTCTAGGAAATTAAAACTACAAATTACAAGAGTTTCACTCATCTGATGCCTCTACGATTAAACCAATTTTTGTAACCATAAACAACGCCCTTAGTGAATATTTATACTAGGTAAAATACAGACTAATGTCAGTATGACCTAGATGATCAGTCACTATAGAACACAAAACATTTATCGCAACAATGCACCTCTCGCAGATGTCATCCCTAAAACAAACACCTGCCTCTAAAAGCAGGTGGCCGGAAGCTTTATACAGTTCACCATAAACATCCAGTTCTTGAGTGATTTAAGGTTAACCTCTAGTATAGACTTAAAAGCTTGCTTCAAATAAATGTTCACTTCTTTTCACCATAACTATAATAGAGTTCAAGCTCTAAAATCTCTTTTTTTTCTATATTTATAATACCCTTCAGAAAAAAATCAAACCAAAAAAAAAAATATATATATATATATATATGAAAGGAATCAACAGAAAGTCTTAAAATGACACATCAGTAATCAAAAGGCACTGGAGCAAAAACTTGCTGCGCTGTAAAGTACTTCTTTTGTTCTAATAACTCTATCGTGGAATTCCAAAAAAAAAAAAACAAAAAAAATCTACTGTGGAACTCAAAGAACTACAAGTTAGGGAAGCATGGCTTTGAAGACACTAATCTTTGAATGGTGTCTATATGAAACAGGACATACTCAATTTAACTAGTTATCATCCCAAGCAGGAAAACCTTCTTCCAAGAGTAAAAGAATAAACAGAATTCAGAAAAAAAAAAAAAAAAAAAACCAAGTGAATATCAGAGAAGTTAAGAGGTATGGACAGCTTATTTAACTAGCTGTGACACCTCTACCAAATACTTCCAATTTTTTTCTCTAATGTCTTCACTGGGAAGGAAAAAAAATTCAGAACAAAGGTAACGTAGCATCCCAATCAACACATTAGTCTTCAACCAACAAATGAATAACAATATCTTGCGATCATCAATAAAAAAAAAAAAAAAAACACAATGAAGTAAAATTAACGATCCAACATGATCTATTCTCCACGTTATGAAAAATTAACACCACCATTGGAGTGATAACAACAGTTTTAAAACATAGCTTCAGACTTTGTGAAAAACTGAAACATTTATGTGTGACGCCCCGGAGTCCCACATCGACTATAGAGAGGAAAGTGATTGGGATTATATGTAGAGCTTACACCCTTACTTAGCATGAGGCCTTTTGATGGGTTGAAGCCCATCAGAAGCAAATCCGTGAGGCCAGTGGACCAAAGCGGACAATATCTGTAAGCTCTACATATAATCCCAATCACTTTCCTCTCTATAGTCGATGTGGGACTCCGGGGCGTCACATTATGTGTCGGGCCACTTATATGGACTGCACTTATATATGTCTGTTCTGGGCCTGGACCTACTCTACTAAACAAAAAAAAGAAGTCCTAATATAATTAAAAACAAACAAATGCAAAAGTTTCATTTCTTTTAATTGCTTTAGAGTGTGTTAGATGTAAACAGAGCAACAAAGTAGAGTACAAATGTATTGAGAATGGAGTTCAAGTACAGACTAAATACATAGGCCAAAACCTTATAATTTTTAGAACATCGTATAACAACATGGCTATCAGAATTGGATTTGTACTGATATTGCATCAAGAGATACTTCTACCAGAAAAGAAATAACATATAATGAGATACACCAATCAAGTATTGAAGTACATCAAAATCAGAACAAGGTAGACCTGACACATCATATCCTCTCTATATAAAGCAGACCCATCATTTTAATTGTTATATGATTTCCAGAAGACACTCGGTTACAAAATTAAGTTCCAGTTCACATATTCATTGTGAATCATTTATGCTGTTGCAGATTCTAATTTCCATGAGAGCTCATGTTTTATCAGAACAAGTGATACTAATAAAATCACAAGGCTAGAAATTCCAAAGAGGAAGGACCAATGATCACAGAAAACTTACCAAAGATTGCAAGAGAGAGAGAGCGAGAGTGCAGTGGTAGCAAGAAGGCAAGAGAAGCAAACAATCAAGAGACAGAGTCAAGAGAGTGCAGGAGTGATCAAGAGGAGTGTTGTGGGAATTTATAGGAAGTTTCATGTTGGAAGTACTTGGACGCCAAGTCATGACGTGGATCCGGAATCTCTGTGTGGCTTTGCAGCAAAGAATTACAGGAAGTTTCATATTGGAATCACATGAGGCTGTAGAATCACATGAGGCTGTAGATAGTATAGCATTGGAAACGTCATGACGTGGATCCGGAACCTCTCTGTGGCAGCTAGAGGTGGCAATCGGGTCGAGTTGTACTAAACGGGTCGGACCCGTTTATTAAACGGGTTACACAAGTCTAACCCGCATTCGACCCGTTCCAACCCGTTTATTAAACAGGTCAGAAACCCCTAACCCGCACCCACCACGGGTCAACCCGACCCGACCCGCTTAACCCACTTAACCATTGCGGGTTATACGGGTCAGGTCGACCCGCATAACCCACATCCATCTAGTAAATAAATCGACTCAACTATGGTTCCATGCTTGACAAAAACTGACTTTTAAGATCAAATTTGGTCTAATCTCATTTCAACAATCATTTGATGCGCATTACTTGTTTTCCATTAATAAAAAGCGTAGGGTTGAATTGGTTAAGGTCCATTTTTTTTTTTTTTTTTTAGCCTATGCATTAAAAAAATCAAATTTAATTTAAGCTTAAATAAGCGGGTTATGCGGGTCAACCCTAACCCGACCCGCTTAATGGCGGGTCATGAATACTTGACCCGTGACCGACCCGCCTATTAAACGGGTCGGGTTAAGCGGGTAATACGCGGGTCGGGTCGGGTTGGTGGGTCGGGTCATATTTTGCCACCTCTGCTTGCAGCAGGAACTTTTCTGCTGGCTTTTGAAATGGACACGTGGCAGATCCTTTGGGACCCTATTGGCCTACGCAATACAAGATGATTTGAGGATGTCACCATCTAAAATTTAAATTTGATCTCAATTTTTTTTTCCCAAAGCCAAGGGGCTGGATCCGAGAAAGCCCACGAGTGGGGGAGTGGGGCGATCCCTGAACAACTGAATGAGATAAGATTGCCGGCATTCTCAAAAAAGCAGATTTATTGGATATTCCCAAGAGACCTGCTACCTGCACCGATGGGGAGCCGGGCCACATGGGAACCGTTGGATCCCAGGTGCGCTTGGGATCCAACGGCTCCCATGGCCCGGCTCCCCATCGATGCCTGTAGACATTTACTATTTCCAAATGTCCAAAATCATGTCTTTAAAATTATAGTCAAAATAAGCCTCGTGTGCCCCCAGACGTTAGCTCAGCTCGTAAGGAACATAAAGCCAGTTCAATTGGAGATGGACCTCACGTAAAGCCAGTTCAACTACAATTTCCTCAAAATCCAATAATAGTAGATCATATCCGCTGTAGACCAGTGGTTGGATCTGTTAAACTCATCATTAATCTCTATCTTAAAACTTCAGTTTTATTATTTTTGGGGAGTCATGGTCGAACTGGTTTGGACCAAATAGTTGAACAAGTTTGGACCAATGTTGGAAATGTAGTAATGTAAACAATATCAGCAAGGGATATTGCAATGGATTTGGGAATATATCATTGATAATAAAATAACTTCAAAATAAAAACAAAGATGATTAAACTGAAAATATTTGTCTAATTTATGACACAAGATCTTGCTATTTTTCATTTTTCATATTTTAATTATACTATTTCTTATGATGAATCAGATGGTGGGTCCATCTCCAATTGAAAGCACTACTAATTAAACAGCAATTTGTACTACTAATTGATTCATGTTTAAAAAAAACCCTTACTTGGGGGCCAAGAAGGAAGTTAGTTTCTGCTTTTGCTCTTTTTTCTTTCCCTCTCTTTTTTAAGTTGCAACTTGCAAGTCAATGAAAAGTCTTTGCACTTGTCAAATATTATATATTAGGACAGAACTAGAAACTTCGACGCTCTTCTATACTGCTTTTACTAAATTGCACTGGCCTTTCTACGCTAATGGATGGGACCTTGTCAAGAATATTACCTTTTCACAATCTTTAACACCACTTTATTGCAACCATCCCCATGGATGACATTATAAAGAATTTTGCTCAAATTAGTGAGTACCACCTATGGAATTCATCATGAACAAGTCTTTGTTTGCTCTAAGTTTTGTGCTATGTAGATGTTCATTTTTATGCTTATACTTGGTGTCAATTTGTTTGCATGAAATTGAATTTATTTAATAGTTACTTTTGGATAATTTACTTTCGTTGTTCTATTTTGACGTACTTATAGAACTTTGTAATAATTCAATCACGTAAAATAATAAAAACTTTTTATTTACATTAAAATACATAGGAATTCAATACATGTTTTTTTTTTAACTGGTTAAAAATGAAGATCAAAGGTGAATTTTCATATATGAGATTCAATTAACATTTCCTTTTATGAAAAGAGGATCAAAGGAAGATGCCCTGTGGTCTTCATTTTCAACCACATGAGAAAATAATTATGTATTGGATTTCTATGCATTTGAATGCAAGTGAAAATGTGCTATGTTGTATGCTAGAAAACTAACTTGCAAGAAAGATGGGAGCATTTTTCAAATGTACTTGGAATAGACACTTACACAAACATATGATCAAAGCACATTATTAATTTCATTAACTTCTTTTTGAAAGAAAAAAGTTTATTCACTTCATTTTTTTTCAATTTTATGAAAAAAAATATTGTAATTCATCTTGTGTATAAACATGTGATCAATCTACAATTAGAACTCCGATTTAAGGTAATGAATTTAAATGCTTTCATTTTTGTTGCCCATTGTAAAATTTTTTTTATGGAATCATCACTAATACTTTATAATGGAAAAACCTCATATGAACACTGTGTGTCAACGTACCCAATGGGGCCCACCTGATAATCTATCCGAGTAGACTATAAAACATATTACACTCCCTATAGTTGTTGATCCCGGGTTTCACATCCATATGAATAGTCTGTACCGTTGGATGGATTATGTACTCATTTTGAATGGTAAAAGTTTATTGATCAAGTCGATGGGATGATAATTTGAACCTCCATCACCATACACAATTAGGTGGTGGGAAGGTGGGCCCACAAGAAATGATGCTTAGGTGCTTGGGTGAGGGGGGACTATATAATTCCCTATAATTAATCATGCAAACCCTTCATTTTGGTGGGTCCCACCATTACCATTGGATCGAGACTCCCATGTGGACTGCCTTTTTGACGCGTGGATGGTCATCTAAATTCCCCAGTCAGTCACGTCACATGGAGATCAGACATTTGACCCTGGGACAAAATGGGACCCAGCTTCCTAACAAAACTTCGTGCCCGTACAATCTCTCCAAGAGGTAAGTGGGCCCCACACGGAACCCTGATCCCCTTCTAAAACCTTGTAGGCCTCAAGTCAAGGGAGATTGGAATGGGTGACAGTCACATAAAAGAGTAATTGTGCTGGTTGCGGGCCCCACCAGTGTCTAACATAAACCATTCGGTTTCGGTAAAGTAAACATACAAATCAGCTTTTGTGATTCTCTGTCCCAGCTCCCAAGAAATAACGACCCAAATGGTGCTCTCGTTCTTGGATGGTGAGTGGTGAGCAAGGCACACAGGAATCTAGACTGAGGGCAGCTGATGTTGATTTTTTTCACACTTTATGCTTGATTATGTAATCACATTGCATTTCTTTCTCCGCATCAAAGTTTGGCCAAGGTTTCCCTTCAATTTAAGCAATATACACTGCTTGATTAGGAGTCGCAACAGGGCGGGTTTGGTATGTGGGGGGCTAAATCCGAATTTACTCTACTTTTATCTCATTCAAACCTGATCCATCCATTTTAATTAGGACCAAGTTAAATTTAAGGCGTAAACATTTTAAAATGTATACATGCATGCAAAGAACGACTATATAAATCAAACAAACCATCTTTTCTTATCGCATGCATTAAGTTAATTCCCAAACACCACTTACACTTCTTGAGTTTGTTTATATCTATAGTAATAAATAAATATATATATTATATATGGGCATGGATAGATATGATAGAACAATAAAACTTAGACCTATTCTGAACTAAGAAAACTACTACCAAATCAACCACAAGAGGGGCAGGTCGGACAGGTTTCCATTCCAACCGGACTCATTACCATCCCTACGCTTGATTAATGTGGTCTAGAAGACATGACCACTTGAGAAAATTGATTGATTGCCTATTTAGAGTTAAAATTTGAGAGATTGCCTATATTAGCATAAAGCTCGTGTGCGATGGACAATTTAAGTCTCATGCAAAAAAGTTACAATTAATATCTAAATTAAGTGTTAATTAATAAAAATATACTAATTGAGTGGATATAAAACCTGCTGTGTTAATTAAAAAGAAACCCATATATAACGCTTAAGGAATATGTGAGAGATATCTGTAAATTAATTTGAGATTCTTCTTATCCACACTACTTATATATTTGAGGATTTTACAAAAAAAAAAGTACAGTAGGTGGCCATTGCACCAAAAATATCACTTCAGCCAAACCCACACCAAACTAGCATTTCTGCCAAAAAACCCTTCTTTTTTTATATTTTTTTCGAGGGTTGACGTTGACCCGAGCTATAATGCACCAGGTCGACGTTGACTCTGGTAGTCACATTATGCCAAGGCAGACTGTCAATATCTGTGTCACTCACGACCCTGTCATTGTCAAGAAGATTTGGAGGTACTTCGAATCTAAAATTAAGAATTAAGATTTGATTGAGGTACCCCATTCATTCATACAATAACCGTTTCGGGATAATTAAGTTTATGTTGTGGTGGGTCTTAACCCTTGTAAGCTAACATGAGAACACATTATATGATACTTTCGACAAGATGCCACTTATGCTGTGAGAGCACCATCTATTTTTTATTTATTTTTTCATCTTTTATTTCTTTATATATATATATATTTGTACAAAATTTTTTATATATATGAAAATTGCACTTATGTCCAGATTTTTAATAATCCATTAACCATCCCGAAGGACATCAATCCACACCTGAAGCACTTGTCGGAAGCACTTCTCTGCAAAGGTGAATTCTCAACAAAAACACTTTGACCCTACCCCTTCCTAGTTTCTTCAAAATATTTATGTTACATACAGACCCTAAACAAAGGATTGTCTTGGAAGACGTTGGTTTGCATCCATGGATGGTTGCAGATGAAGGGCCGATTCCTCAATACTAGTGCCGGAGCAAGCGCATGAATTTCAGAAGCGTAGAGTTTGTTGACAACAAAACCAGTGCAGACGTGACATGCTAGACTGTTATCCCAATGTACAGTGGGAAAGACAACTAAAGGATTTTGATGTCGACAGTCTAATCTAAAGTGAAACCTTGAGTTTTGGGATAAAACATTTGTAATTCCCAAGATGTAGGCAGTGAGAGCTATTTGGATCTCTGTGCATGTTTTGGTTTGTACAACTTCTTAACTTCAGCCATATGGTGCATATTTATTGTTTTGATTTTAGAAGTGTGTCCCTGTGTGCTAATTTCATGTCTTTTGGTATGTTCTTTCATGAGTGGCATGAAATTTTGTTTCGAATATTTGCCTAATCTTTATGAGAGTTTAGAGCCCTAAGAGACTCTGTCAACTGGGGTTGTGATCTTTGATTGGAGGAAAACCAATGAAAGATAACTCGTTATGATTTTTTCCTATTGTGTGGGGAAATTTCCAGAACTCCAGGGTTACGCTAATCACGACCGTCAGATGAGACTAAGCATTCTCACGTGCCATCCGCGTGCCGCCCACGTGGCACCAGATTCACCCCGGCTACCAGGACAGGGGGTCCGGCCGAAGTCAAGCAGGTCCGGACCGCTAGCGCTGAGCTCGGCTACTCCATGTGCCCACCTCGGCAGAAAGCTCCACCTCGGCCAAAGGAGCCGGGACGAAAGCCGAAGCAGGAAAGAGCTTCCACTCGCGCCCCTCATCCCCCACGTCATCAGGCACGTGGAGGAATAGGGGCGCGGGCTAGTGAGACAGATGCGACATCCAGCCGTTCACAATCTTCACCAGATCACTGACAAGGCGGCATCCAGCGGCTGAAGCCACATCGGGCGAGGCCCGAGGGCGGATCCGATGGTACCCCAACCGTCAAAGGCGTCCAACACAATCTGGCCCAACAAGACGCGCATTTAATGCGATGTGGGCTGATCCGACTGGCATTAAATGCAGAGTGGGCTAGATTGGACCGCATTAATTACTTTGTGGGCTGATCATGACTTCCAGTCGAGTCATGGGACCCACGCCAGGATATCAACCGAAGATACGACTCAAGCCTCTATAAATAGAGCCTCATACCATCAGCAAGGTACGCACAATTCAACCCACAGAGCCGTTACTCTGCCTCTCTTCTTCCTCTCCTTCCATTGTTCCAGTTCACTCACTGACTTTGGCATCGGAGAGCCTTGCGCCGCCCAGGCCAGGGTCCTCTGACCGTTTGCTCTTCTCTTTCAGGCTTTCGGACGGCACCTAATCTTCACCACCTTGGATAAGTCCTCTAAGGCACCCCAGTTATTGTGGGTCATTATTTTCTGCACCTACACCTATATACCTTAAAGCTCTTGTATAATAACAACACAGTAATGAAATCTTTGTTAACTAGGATCAAAATTGCTCGGGCTGTTGGAAATGCTTGGATTGGAGAAGTTATGTTTTGTCACGGGTCCTATTCTTGGGCCCAAGTTGTGGGGACGATTTGGGCACTAGTTTTTAAGATTTGTCTTCCACTTTGGATTCGTGTGACCCCCATGCCACCACAATAACAAATTAAAAGTCCCGAAATTATTCTTCTATGAATGAATGGGGTATCTCAATCAAACCCTAATTCTTAATTTTAGATTCGAAATAGCTCCGAATTTTCTTGACACTGCCATGGTCGACGTCGACTCTGGTGCATTATAGCCAGGGTTGACATTGACCCTCAACACTAAAAATGAGGGTCGACGTCGACCCTAAAAAAAAGGTAAAAAAAAGAAGAGTTTTTGGGCGGGAAGGCTGGTTTGGTGCGGGTTTAGCTAAAATGACATTTTTGGTGTAATGCTACCTAAAGTATTTTTTTTTTAATCCTCTAATCTTTTAGTTGGATTGTCGGATGATAAAACCTTAACACTCTCTATATGGGGACAGAAATTTCATTCATTGTGTAACGCCAAAAAATCCGGGCGCCTCGAATCTAGGGGCGCTACGAGAAAGTACCTAAGAGATGCGGAAAATCCAATAATATAATCAAGTGTGAATCTCATATGAGCAGGTAAATGGACAAGGCCCTAAAACTTTGTTTCACTTTAAAAGATTACAAGGTACTTTCCATAATT